>JAINUG010000193.1:1465000-1500000 GCA_029706075.1 Aldrovandia affinis | reverse complement strand
CTGAGATGAATTGGCCTCGCTGCGGGAGAGAGCGGCCCTGTTCTCCAGCGTGGCGATGAGGCTTCTGTCGAGCACTTTGGGAAGAATCGATATCATATCAGCTTTCAGCGGCAACACCAGGGCAGAGCAATCTCGCGGCGGCGCCCGGAGATCGATACGCCTTCAGAGAGGCTCAGGACTCGTCAAAGGCCAGGCCGACCGAGCGAATGCTCGCTGCCGTTACGAGGGCTTGTGTCAGAGACCGCCACTACATGGGGTCATCGTTGAGGGCCTTTATTGAAGGACAATCGGCTCATCCATTATTATTATTTGTTTCTGATTTCTACCCAATTTTCTCCCAATTTAGTAGCCAATTACACCCTCTCTTTTCATGTCAATCCCCCCCTCGTATTGTGAGTTCACTGCCGTAGCCCTGAGACCGGCAGTGACACGGGCACAATATCATCTCCTCTGAGACGGCACTCGCCAAGCTGTCGACTGTAACTCCGGTACTCCAGAGCCACTCCTATATACAGCGAGCTCATATCGGCTTCCCTCCACCCTCCCTGGGGCGGACAGCCAATTGCCGCCCCCTAGTGGCACTCCTGGCCAGAGCCGATACTGGCGCAGCCGGTGGAATGGAACCCCGGTCGCAGTGGCCAGTGTCGAACGTTGTAACAACACCAACACCAACACCAGCACGACACTTTTCGGCAGCGAATGCCACCATTTTGAGGCCGATCAGATTCTCCACAAGCTCAGGGCAGTACAAAATGTGTGTCTCTATTACGTCCTGTACCACATCATAAACATGTTTTTTAGACTCTCTGTGAGATGAATCGTGTCTGCTGTGGTTTCCTCTCACTTTACTGGAACGGGAACAATGCACAGGGTCAATCTCTCTGCTTCTTATCTCTAACCCAGCATCAGATAATGCCCTGCGGTGCTACTGTGCAGGCGAGCCGCAAACCGCTCCCTCCGCAGAATGGGATTAGATATTATTACAGACCAACGTGAAGGACGACTGAGATATAAGTGAGAAATAAGACCAGCGGAACACCATTAGAGCACCAGTCATCAACCTTCTGCACACTCACACACACACACGCACACACTCACACATACTCACACACATACTCACACACTCACACACACACACACACACATATACACACACACACACACACTGCTGTGCATCGCTCTCACACTGCTCTCACAATGTCACAGTGAGGACGGTACAATATTTGGTGAAAATCCATATTTCTGTAATAAAAACACTGTTTTGTTGCACAGGTGTTAGGATTGGTTTTTTTTAACGTAAATTATAATTATTTTTATATTTGTTGCTTCCATCTCTTGATCTTTCCTATTGATCCTGATCTGGGAAGGAGACGCCTCCTTATCTCCATCTCTTATTTCATTTTCTCTCCTTTACCTCAGCCCTCTCTGTGTTTCAGAATTCAGGCCCTGAAATATCCCCCTCTCTCTACCTCTTTCTCTCTCTCTCTCTACCTCTCTACCTCTCTCTCTCTCTCTCTCTCTCCTCTCTCTCTCTCTCTCTCTCTCTCTCTCTCTCTCTCTCTCTCTCTCTCTCTCTCTCTCTCTCTCTCTCTCTCTCTCTCTCTCTCTCTCTCTCTCTCTCTCTCTCTCTCTCTCTCTCTCTCTCTCTCTCTCTCTTGAATGACCTTCAGAGGGCTTTAAAGGGGAGAGAGTGGGGGCTTTAAAAAAAAATACAAAAAAAAAATGCCAGCAGGCCTCTTTGATATGAGAGCGAGAAGCCGCTGAGTAATGCGTGCACACGCGGTCGAGGGTTCGATCAATCTTCCCGATGATACAGGCCTAATGGGAGCAGGGCTCACGGAGGGGATGATGGTGTTTCTCTCTCTCTCTCTCCTCCCCGCGGGACACCTGTCTGCCAGGAGAGAAACAACTTATCCCCGTCAGATTAGTCTCCCCTGGATCGTTTCAGTGGGCCACACCATCCATCTGCTGTTTTATTTACTTCATTTTCACCTCCCCCAGTATCCATTACTATCTATTTATTGTTTCTTTGTTCTCTATATGGCTCTGTATGCATGTGTTTCTTGTTGTTGTGCAATACATCCACCGAAAGTGGAAAATGTATATGGATGTACTGCTGTGTGATAGTGTCTTATAAGCCCCTATGGGCTGGACACTGAATCAAAATCAATCAATCAATCAATTAATCTATCCACCACAATGTTAGGTATCTTGAGAGATTACATTTATAGGGTGCCACCAGACAAAGTTATTTTAAGGTGCTAATCCTCGTCCAGTGACATGCCCCATGCTACCGGTTTCATTTGGTTAGTTTTCAATATAATGATGTATTTATCTTCATCAATATTGCAGCCTGGCTTTAGCATGCACCTGGCTCCAATGTAGTGAACCGCACACTTACATAAATGCATTACAGTAAACGGTGTCTTAAGTACAGGGCACTCATGAAAAAAAACATGTCAAATGTATTATTTACAAATAAGAACATACGTGATTATGTGATCCCAGCAGACCTGCCAACATTGGGAAGACATGAGCCGGGCTTGTAACTCAGAGGTTGCAGGTTCAATTCCCAGGTGGGACACTGCTGTTATACCCTTGAGCTAAAGGTACTTAACCTGAATTGCTTCAGTAAAATATCCAGCTGTATAAATGGATGGTATGTTAAGAAATGTAAAACTGGATAAGAGCATCTGCTAAATGCCTAAAATGTAATGTAAATGTAATATAGTCTATATAATAGTCTAGTGTACCATAACTATGTTTTAATTGGAGCCTCATATTTGCGTAAACCCGCGCCCTGGTGTAGCTGGGCAGCTCTGCGCCCCTCTCTCCACGTGAAATTTCATCTCTCGCGATCGCGCCTCTCTCTTTCGGTCACACCTTGTGTCTTGTGCCACCTCAGCGGATACGAGAGCGGACGTGTGCGAAACGGCAACATCTGTGCGGGAGAGAGCGCGGGCGGCCCCTGGGGAGAGAGCGAGAGGCAGAGGGGCATCTTCCTGGCAGCAGAAAACAGCAGCAGTGGGCAAAATCGCCGTTCTGAAATGAATCATATGATGTCAGAGACACCGGTCCACCGTGTGGACGCCAACGGCAGCCTCCCCCCCCCTCCAGTCCTGAGCAGGAGGCGTAACACAGCAACACACATTTTATATCACATTTACGTTCAGGTATTTAGTGGGAGTTTGAGGATATAGTGTTCAGGCCATTTGGGGACTATTCAGCTCAGAGTTGAGCTGAACGGCTACTTTGAGGTAAGATGGCGGTTTGAAGGTGGTGGGTTTTTATCCTGCGGAGGAATATGGACAGGCTAACCAGATACGATACACACGCATTGTAATACGTGTGCAACTTCACATGAATAATACCTTTGTGAGCAGGCAGTTACCACTTTATAAAGCGGTTATAAGCAAACATTATCCTTCATGGTGGCTGACAGGATATGGCTGACAGTGATACCACTCTTCAAGTGCACGTGCTTTGTACTTCACGTAATATTTCACACGTGGTTCTGTGTGTCTCAGTAGGTAGAGGTGGTGTATATGTGGTTCTGTGTGTCTCAGTAGGTAGAGGTGGTGTATATGTGGTTCTGTGTGTCTCAGTAGGTAGAGGTGGTGTATATGTGGTTCTGTGTGTCTCAGTAGGTAGAGGTGGTGTATATGTGGTTCTGTGTGGCTCAGTAGGTAGAGGTGGTGTATATGTGGTTCTGTGTGTCTCAGTAGGTAGAGGTGGTGTATATGTGGTTCTGTGTGTCTCAGTAGGTAGAGGTGGTGTATATGTGGTTCTGTGTGTCTCAGTAGGTAGAGGTGGTGTATATGTGGTTCTGTGTGTCTCAGTAGGTAGAGGTGGTGTATATGTGGTTCTGTGTGGCTCAGTAGGTAGAGGTGGTGTATATGTGGTTCTGTGTGTCTCAGTAGGTAGAGGTGGTGTATATGTGGTTCTGTGTGGCTCAGTAGGTAGAGGTGGTGTATATGTGGTTCTGTGTGTCTCAGTAGGTAGAGGTGGTGTATATGTGGTTCTGTGTGGCTCAGTAGGTAGAGGTGGTGTATATGTGGTTCTGTGTGGCTCAGTAGGTAGAGCATGGCGCTGACAACGCTTAGGTTGTTCAATTCCCACTGGGACCACATATACTTAAAAATATATGCATTCACTACTGTAAGTCGCTTTGGATAAAAGCATCTGCTAAATGTCATGCAATATTATAATATATTATCCTCTGCTTTAGCATTCAATATGACACATAATACAGCATTGCAGTTGTTTATAAATGCTTGGTAAAGTGGTAATGTCACCATTATAAATGTGCTACATGTGCATTGTGAAGGCCTTTTTAAACAGCAGTAACTTGCAGGCCAGCAATATCAGCTGAAGCAAAAATGCATCAAATTGACGAAGGAAAAGTGTCACCTCGCAAAGGGTCGCAAAGGGGAATACGCAAACAACGGGAATTCAGCCCAACCTTGACGTGTTGTCAGGGGTTACCGAAACCAGACCCACATGGGGGTGTGGCGAGCGGGTAAAGAAGGCAGGCATTGTTTGATGTTCTCAGATGGGCCGGAGGAAAATGGCCGCTGTGTTCTTGTCTCCGGGCAGAGCATGGAAATGTGCCCCATGTTACTGTCACCCCTTGTGATCCATGTCAGGCCCCAGCTCCTGTGTGAGAGCCATGTCCATCCCGCCTGCTGCTTTTAATATGGGAGGCCGGACACACTGCTTTTAATCAAATCCCGTTACGTCCCCGGGCTTCACAACTGATTCTTTTTGACAGTTTAATGTCTGCTTAAACCCGGGACAATAATCCAATCCTTTCCCATCACTGAGGAATGTTCTGGGGGTATTCACATGCTGTTAGCGCTGTCTTTCACCCACCCGACCCCCCATCCTTGAACTAGAACCCCCAACTCGTATCTATTCGTCTTTCACTCTGTACTGGGAACTCTCTCTCATTCTCTCTACAGTTTTCTCTTTCTCTCTCTCTCTCTTTCTCTCTCCCTCTCTCCCTTCCTCCCTCTCTCTTTCTCTCTCTCTCTCTCTCCCTTCCTCCCTCTCTCTTTCTCTCTCTCTCTCACTCCCTTCTTCTCTCTCCCTCTCTGTCTCTCTCTTTCTCTCCCCTCCTCCCTCTCTCTCTCTCTCTCTCCCTTCCTCTCTCTCTCTCTCTCTCTCTCTCTCTCCTCCTCCCCCTCCCTCTCTCTCTCTCTCTCTCTCTCCTCCTCCCTCTCTCTCTCTCTCTCCCTCCTCCCTCTCTCTCTCTCTCTCTCTCTCTCTCTCTCTGTCTCTCTCTCTCTGTTCTTCTCTCCATTTGTCCGTCGTGCTCTTTCTCCATCTCTCTCTCTCTCTCCCCTCTTCCTTCTCTCTCTCTGTCTCTCTCTCCCTCTGTTCTTTTCCCCATTTGTCCGTCATGCTCTGTCTCTCTCTCTCATGCCATGTGTCATAAGCAGCAGCAGGGCTGGTTTCAAAGGGCAGAGGTACTCTCCATTCACTGAGAGGACCACCATATCGCACCGCTCGCCGTTTTAATTGGACGATGCCGGCAGATGTCAGCCTGCTCCGGGTGACCTAATCAAACACGATACCGTCGAGCTTCACAGAACCTGTAAAGCTGCCCGTTTGTGGGAACAGTCTCTACAGTAGCATCTGTGGGAAATATAATCATGTAATATCGAATATGATATAGGCATGAATGTGAGATCTGTAAACCCATTATTGAATGTGTCGTACAATTAAGGCACAAGGTAGAAACTCAGTTTGAATTGGATTTACGCCTTCTTCGGGAAAGGCGTAGGAAAGGATTACAACATGAATTTAATCTGAGATGGTAATGACCATAAACTGGGTTGCATTTCATTTGAGCTTTTCCATTGCGTGTGATACGAGGGAACGCGTTGGTTTCTTGGAACGGATGTCGGACAGAAAGCCACCTTAAAGCGGTAAATCTAAAAATAAATGTAAAAATCAATTCAAGATTGGTTATGCACTTAGGGAACCTTTCAGCTGAGGTTTCTGGACTCATCTCAGAGGAAATGTCAGGTCAGAGAGAGTTGGAAGGTCCTCTAGCTCGTGTGCGAAAACTGGACTTGCACCATCCATCGCCTCTGACTAGGGTTTCCAACTTTCTCCTCCGAGCCAGCACTCGCCAAGCCGTCGACTGTAACTCCGGTACACACAAAGCCACTCCTATACGCAGCGAGCTCATATCGGCTTCCTTCCCCCTCCCTGGGGCGGAGAGTCAATCGCCGCCCCCTAGTGGTACTCCTGAATTCCCCCCATCTTGTTTACCAAAGGGGCACGAGGGGTCCATTCCCGCAGCGCACAGAGAGAGAGCGTCTCTCCTCCCCTTCTTCGGCCCTTTCTGGTTTGCCTCGATCTTCGCCCCGCCATCCTATCGCCGGGCCGGGGGCCCCGGCGGGCGTGTTCTCACGGAGTCTGTGAGAGCGAAGACAAATGAAAAGGTAAATAAGTCCTGATCACTTCTGAGTGATGAATGTGGCTCTTCTCTCCCTGAGGAATCAAATTTCCCTCCGTTAAAATCTGTTTGTTCCAGTAAAGGGGGAACGATGCATTAATGATTAGATAAACTCAATTTTAAATAAGGGGGGAGGGAGGAGGGGGGGACAGTCAACTGAGATAATCAACTTCTGCCGCGTGTATTCATGAGCCTGTGCGCGTCAAACACGATTGCTGCCAAATCGCTGGCCCCTCGACGCCCTTCAGCTCCGATCAGCCACGCAGCGTGTGACGGGAGCAGGGTGTTGTGACCGCTGCTTTCTCGCCGTTTTCTCAACTTGAATTTTTTTTTTTTTTCCAGGCATTCGGATGATGCGTTATGCGAACCATTATTCAGATCCTGGCAATGTGCAGAGTGGCTACTTCTGAATTAAGCCTCGCTTCACACACCGCGCAGCGTTATTAGTGCTGACAGCCGTGCCTCGCGGACGGCGGGCGGGTTCGAGATATTAATAAACGCCCGGGAGAGATTTACCGCTCGCGTCCGCGGGGTCGGGAACGCTGGCGAACGACGCTCTCGCTCCGGAACATCAGCTCCTGTCTGCCGTGCGGTCAGGCGATGACCCGTGCGTGCGATTAAATGATGTCTGATAAAACGCTGAAACACTCGAAGGGTCGTCCACCGTAAAGCATGCGACGCTCACACAACGTTGTGACAACACAAGTCTCAGACAGACCCCTCCGCTCAGCCTCCTCTGGTAAACTGAATGTCCCATCCCTCCACGCGCCCGGCAGCCGCTCCTCGCGGTCTCGCCTCTTCTCTGTCCTGACCCCTCGGTGGTGGAACGATCTTCCGCACTTCGGTCAGGACCGCGGAAATCACTGGCCATCTTCCGCAAGAGACTCAAAACCCACCTCTTCAGACTCCACTACCACTGACTCTGTACATTTTACTCATTGTCATCACCACTGCTTACATGTGTAATACTGCCTTTTATAATATGCATCTACTATGCTGAAGACTCCAAAAAAGACTAACAAAAAAATAAAAAAACATTAACTTTTCTTTCCCAGTGTTACAGGTACGGTGTGCAGCTGCCAATGATGATGTCTATCGCTGTATTACTGCACTGATCTCTTACACTAACTATGATTGATCTTACCATGTATTAATGCACATCTTGTAACTCGCTCGGATAAGAGCGACAGCTAAATGCCTAAATGTCAATGTGATGTAAATGTAACAGATTGGCACAATATCGCTGCTGCAACATTAAAGATCTGGCTTGGGAATGCTGCGCGTTTGCAGAGCCATGGAAGAACCCACGGAGCAGAACTTGAAACAGCTGTCATATTCTCTGTCCCTCGCCACAACACAACTCCCAGACTGACCCAGGACACCGCTTCAGAGCCTGGGGACTGAGTAGACCTACGTTTTCAGTTAATGAATCTATGAATAAGTGCAGTATTAATGAACTAATTACTGAATCTGCATTTAACGTCTCTCTCGTCAGGTATCTTCTGCTGTCCATGCCCAGTGTAAACTAAGCGTGTGCTGTTGGACGCATGTTTGTATGTGTAGTGTGTGTGTGTGTGTGTGTGTGTGCAGTGTGTGTGTGTGTGTGTGTGTGTGTGTGTGTGTGTGTGTGTGTGTGTGTGTGTGTGTGCAGTGTGTGTGTGTGTGTGTGTGTGTGTGTGTGTGTGTGTGTGTGTGTGTGTGTGTGTGTGTTACAATGAATTGGCAATTCATGTGATTAATAAGCTCTTTAAGGAATTCATTGTAATAATGGAGGTTTGTGTGCACATAGTCTCATTGTAATAATGGAGGTTTGTGTGCACATAGTCTCATTGTAATAATGGAGGTTTGTGTGCACATAGTCTCATTGGAGGGGACTCCCACCCCCCCTTGAAAAACTAAGATTTATGTATGAACAGTAATTGTAAAAATTTTGCGAACACAACATTAATTTTGGTCCCCATTAGAATGCACAAACATATACTGTATATACAGTATATATATATATATATATATATGTGTGTGTGTGTGTGTGTGTGTATACTGAACAACTAATTAATCTATTTTTCTTCCTAGTTATTCTCAAACAAACCTAAATAATCCACAGTGCATACAGCAGGTCCATATAACGAGGAACAGGACACAATGATCAATGCCAGCGTAGTACGAACAGTGTATCCCACAAGAATGGAGATACTTCATCTTCATGAGGAGGGTTTCGCCTCCTGCACGCAGAGAGACAGAGAAACTGCAGGTTTCTTTCAGCAGGAAGTCGGGACGTGAGACGGAGAGCAGAAGCCACCCGCCCCCACTGCGGCGGGCTCTGGCCGAACGCAAACGGGAGGGTGATGCTTGTGACCGCTTGGTCTCATTAGAGGAGGCAATACAGGAGGCAGAGTGTGGTGTGGGTGTCCTGGTAACAGTATGACTCTCATGAATGGCAAAAACCCACCCCCTACCCCCCCCCCGCCCCCAAACCCCCCCCAAAAACCCCCAGAACACACATCTTCCCAGGAGACCCGGCTGGGACATCAGGAAGACACAGAAGGCTCTTTACAAAAACGTAAGTGAGCACTGGGATGGGGAGATGGATGTGCGCTTGGCAGCGGAGGTTGTCCCAGAAGGGGCTAAGGAGTGCTGGGAGAGTGGGGGAAAGCATTAGGGTGCAGCACTCGTCTCTGAGCGGGGAGGGGCTGTGTGGCTCAGGGTTTCAGAGACACCCATTCTCACCCTGCACCAGCGGCAGAGATGCGGCACAAACTCACCGTGAAGCGCGTGGGGCGTCTCCAGAAAGGGGGTCGGTGAGATCGGTCTCGAAGGAGACGGATCATCGCCGGCCTCGGAGAGTAGCTTGGCCCGTAGAGATGGGCAGCAAGTTTGTGGGGGGAGGGTTGATCAAAATAAATAGAGGCTATAATTGGCTACTAAATTGGGAGAAAAACGGAAGAAAAAGAAGTGTCACCTGGAGGTGTGGAACTTCTCCTCTAACAATAAGTCATTAAACTTCGCTTAACGTCTTGTGAACGTGGGTCTGTCCACTGTCCAGTGGTTGCTAAGCAGCGAGAATTGTCAGTCTTCGTCGATCTATCTCTATCCAGCAATGGTTTTTAAGAAGAAAAAAACACAAAAAAAAACATAACCAACTATAAATACTTGATGGTTATATTTTACAGTACACTTAATTTGGTCCCTTCACACTAAGAAATGGCCAATTCAACATTAACTGATTATTAAAAGGAAAAATGGTCACAAGCGAACTCTCACTGATGCGTTGGGAAGTCTAGTCATTTAAGAATATATTATTATTATTTATTATTTATTATTTATTTCATTTATATAGCACCTTTCATACCACAGTAACTCAAAGTGCTTTACATACATAGTCACAGATACATACAAAAGCAAATATATAATGAGTATAAAATACACTACGAATTTAAAAACAAATCCAACACATTTCAAAACAAAAAGAATATTACAAGTATAAATCAGTCGCTAGGATAGGCGAGACAAAATAAATATGTTTTAAGATCTCGTTTAAAAGTGACCACATTCTCAGCCATTCTCAAGCTCTCTGGGAGTGTATTCCAGAGCCTAGGGGCATACAAACTAAAAGCTGCCTCTCCCTGTCTCTTTGTCCTGACTCTTGGAACCACCAGGAGTTCTCTGTCAGAGGACCTCAGAGATCTACTTGGAAAATATCTCACCAGCATATCCGAGATATATCTAGGCGCACAACCATGCAGTGATTTATAGACTATTAAGAGGATTTTATAATCTATTCTGGAGTTGACCGGTAGCCAGTGCAGTGATTTCAAAACTGGTTTGATGTGTGTTCTTCGTCTCGTCTTTGTAAGGACTCGTGCTGCAGCATTCTGTATCAGCTGCAGCTTATAAATTGGTTTCTGATTTGATAGACCAGCCAAGATGGCGTTGGAATAGTCTAACCTGCTAGAAATTAATGCATGTATCACTCTTTCAGTATCCACCTGTGAGAGGAAGGGTTGCACCTTGGCGATGTTTTTCAGGTGATAAAACGATACTTTTGTTGTATGTTTTATATGAGTCTCGAAATCCAAGTCAGAGTCTATTATTACACCTAAATTTTTGGCCTGGCACTTGGGGTTTAAGATCCAGTGTATTTAGGTGTGCAGAGAGCTTCTCTCGCTTAGCTTTATCACCTATGATCAAAATTTCAGTTTTGTCCTGGTTTAATTGTAGAAAGTTTTGTGACATCCATACATTTATATCAGCAATGCATTGTATAAGGCAGTCAGCAGGACTATAATCGTTGGGTGTCATGGAAACATAAAGTTGTGTGTCGTCAGCGTAGCTATGGTAATTTACATTGTGTTGCTTTATGACATTGCCAAGGGGCAGCATATATAAACTGAAAAGTAACGGTCCTAAAATCGACCCCTGAGGGACCCCACAGCTCATCCGATGTTTTTTGGAGCTATGGTCACCTAGGCTGACAAAATATTCCCGTTCAGTCAGATAGGTCCTGAACCAGTTAAGGACTGGACCTGAGAGGCCAACCCAGTTTTCAAGTCTGTCAATGAGAATATCATGATCCACGGTATCAAACGCAGCACTTAGATCTAGCAGAGCAAGAATCGAAAGCTTTCCAGAGTCATTGTTCATTCTCAGATCATTCACAACTTTGACTAATGCTGTCTCTGTACTATGATGAGAGCGGAATCCAGATTGAAATATATCAAATGTGCAATTTGCCTCTAGAAAAACATTTAGCTGTTTAAGTACGGTCTTTTCCAGAATTTTGCTTATGAATGGGAGATTCGAAATTGGTCTATAATTGCTTAAAACTGAAGAGTCTAAATTGCTTTTCTTCAAAAGGGGTCTCACCAGAGCAATTTTAAGAGGCGATGGGAAAATGCCTGTCTGTAGAGAACAATTTACGATGTTCAAGATGTCCTCCGACACAGACTCAAAAATAGTCTTCAAAAATTTTGTAGGAATGGGGTCAAGGGGGGATGTAGATGACTTTAGTTTGGCCACTACTTTGCTCAGCATCTCTGCATCAACTGCTATAAATGAGTCCATAATTACATTACATGGTGAAATGGGTCCAGCATGCAACACATTTGATCCTGACTGGGTAATACTTGTCCTTATATTCGCTATCTTATCTCTGAAATATCCTGCAATATAACTATCTAAAGATATCTCCTGCACCGCTCTTCTCCGATTGGAGAGTGTCTCTGGCCTGTCTTTCCCCATAACAAGCCCTGCCTATAAATATTAAGGAGCCTAATAATTAAAGGCTCCTTATAATCAATGCTGTCATCCTTTTATCACAATGAATGTGACTTTCCCCTCCCTCTCTCTCTCTCTCTCTCTCTCTCTCTCTCTCTCTCTCTCTGTCTCTCTCATGTTCCTGCTAGCACAGATGGAGGAGAGAGAGAGAGAGAGAGAGAGAGAGGAAGAAAGCAGAAGACCGTGAGAGAGAGGAAAAGAGAGAGAGGGAAGGAAAGATAGAGAAAGAGAGGAAGAGAGAGAAAGAGAGGTAGATAGAAAGAGAGAGAGAGAAGGAAAGGGAGAAAAAGCACAAGGATGACTGTCCGTGTGAGATTGAGAGGGGGAGAGAGAGAGAGAGAGAGAGAGGGGAGAGTAAGGCAATCCTCCAAGGTCAGTCTAAGTGTTCTTCAGCACTTAAAATAGATTAATCCTTTACCTGCAGATCGGGGGAGCATCTATCACAGGGGAAATGTGATAAGAGCGTGTGAGAGGTGCTTAGTGTGGTTAACATGGCTTCAGTTCTGGATCTGACAAATCCGTCCGCTCTCACGCCTCCATCCTACCCCAAGGTGAGCTGAGCCGAGCCGTCTTTAATCACGAGAGAGAGAGAGAGAGAGAGAGAGAGAGAGAGAGAGAGAGAGAGAGAGAGAGAGAGAGAGAGAGAGAGAGAGAGAGAGAGAGAGAGAGAGAGAGAGGGTAGAGAGGTAGAGAGGTAGAGAGGTAGATAGGTAGAGAGGTAGAGAGGTAGAGAGGGAGAGAGAGAGAGAGAGAGAGAGAGAGAGAGACAGACAGACAGACAGACAGACAGACAGACAGACAGACAGACAGACAGACAGACAGACAGACAGAGAGAGAGAGAGGAAAGAGAGCAGAGAGAGGAGCACGGATGCACACTCACTCACACACACATTCATTCACACACTCACACACACACATTCATTCACACACTCACTCACACACACACACACACACACACACACACACACACACACACACACACACACACACTCACACACACTCACAAACACACACACACACACACACATATCATATTGTATATTCACACGCAATATCTCACATACAAAAATAAATAACAAAGGTACTACACATGCTGGTATAATTCAAGTTTTAACTCCTATTTTGACGTGTTATCCTAATTCAGAATGCCCAGTCATATTTGTATGCTCCTCTCACTGAATGAGTGAATGAATGAACATCATATTTATATAGCGCCTTTTTTCCAAGGAACTTCACACAACAGCAAGCACTCGCATCACAATTGTTAATATAAAAAGTTTATTTTTTTGTAAAAAAATTCTTTCAAATTTTTCTCCCAATTTAGTGCCCAATTATAATATCCACTATTTCTTTACATTTCCCCTCCCCCCATACCTCGCCACCCATCTCTACGGGGCAAGCTAATTCCCCCGAGGCTGGCGCTGATCCACCTCCTCCGAGAGGGAACTCACCCACCTGTCTTACAGGGACGCCCTTCGCACTTCCCGGCAAAGTTTTGCTGACTCTCCCTCCCCTCCCCCTGGGGCAGACAGCCAATCACTGCCCCCAATCGGGGCTGACGACCAGAGCCGGGTTTCGAACCGCGGCTGTGGTGGGCAACCCGCGTGCACACACACACACACACACACACACACACACACACACACACACACACACAGACATGCACACACAGACACGTGTAGACATGCACACACACACACAGACAAAGTGAATGATTGCCTGTGCATTAGCAGCTCTCCAGACGCAGCCAGAAGCTCGCTGTCTCAGCGTCTCAGGTGTCTGATTTGTAATTATCGCCGCATTCATACTTCTGAAGTCTAATGTGCACCTCTAGCAATCCTACAGTGTACGGCACACGCTAGCAATGCTAATGTTACAGTGTACAACAGCAATGCTGAAACCCACAGTGCACGCTAGCAATGCTAATGTTACAGTGTACTACAGCAATGCTGAAACCCACAGTGCACGCTAGCAATGCTAATGTTACAGTGTACTACAGCAATGCTGAAACCCACAGCGCACGCTAGCAATGCTAATGTTACAGTGTACTACAGCAATGCTGAAACCCACAGTGCACGCTAGCAATGCTAATGTTAAAGTGTACTACAGCAATGCTGAAACCCACAGTGCACGCTAGCAATGCTAATGTTACAGTGTACTACAGCAATGCTGAAACCCACAGCGCACGCTAGCAATGCTAATGTTACAGTGTACTACAGCAATGCTGAAACCCACAGTGCACGCTAGCAATGCTAATGTTAATGCTAATGTTGAAACAGTGCACTAGCAATGCTAATGCTGAAACCCCACAGTGCACGCTAGCAATGCTAATGTTACAGTGTACTACAGCAATGCTGAATTCTTTTTTTATTTTATTTTTTTATTTGTCTCAGATTTTTTCCCATTTTTCTCCCAACTTGGCTTCACGGCAGACCCGAGCCAGCTCAGGCTGACAGGCAGCGCACACCGTATCGGACCAGTCAAAATACGGTGCGTTAGACCACTACGCTATCCGCTGCCCCGCAATGCTCAATTCTACAGTGCACGTTAGCAATGCACCATTGACTCACCGTTGTGCTTTGTATGCTGTGGCCGGTTGGACCTCCCTTCACATGCACAGACTGAGTCACTGGCTTGGGGAGTTTGGGGGATACTTTTGTCACGCCTGTGTGTCTACATGGCCCTGGAGCTCAGTGTAGTCTGAGGTCCCAACACACTTGTTTGTTTGCTGTTCCCAAAGCTGGGGCTGAATGAGGGGAAAAGTCTTTATGGGCACTGCCCCCTCTGCTTGGAATGCCTTGCACAAGGACTTAAAACTGAAGGACTTAATAACTCAAAGTGACAATCATACACTCTGTTCTTCATACAGGGTTAAATTGTGAATGACTGAAGGAGTGTTAGCCCATGCAGTCAGTAATTAATTAATTCATTATCTAACCCACTTATTCCTGGTCAGGGTTGCGGGGGCTGGAGCCTATCCCAGCATGCATTGGGGCAAGAGGCAGAAATACACCCTGGACAGGTTGCCAATCCATCGCAGGGCACATACACCATTTACTCATACACTCATACCTACGGGCAATTTAGACTCTCCAATTAGCCTAACGTGCATGTCTTTGGACTGTGGGAGGAAACCGGAGTACCGGAGGAAACCCACGCGGACACGGGAGAACATGCAAACTCCACACAGAAAGGCCCACGGCCTGGGATCGAACCCTGGACCTTCTTGCTGTGTGGCGACAGTGCTATCCACTGCACCACCGTGCCCTGCGGTCAGTAATGTTTATAATATATATTTCCCAGGAGGCCACATTGTGCTACATTTGTGTCTCCCATTTGTCTGAAAATGTTAATTAAATTGACTGAAACATGCCGAGAGCTATAATGTTCCCATAATATGTGTTTAAATTGAAATAACACAACGGCAGCTGAATTATTTCAACCTATTGTCTGTATCGCGAAAATAAATAAATAAATAAAAATACAGAATCAAATTCCGTTCATCTCGCATTTTCTCACATCTGTTTTGTTCTCCTGATGTCTATGGAAATTGATCCATCAAGTGTTCTCGACAACAAGACAGAAACGTGGTAATCACAAACTAAAAGTGATAATGTACCAATATAAATACATGTGTACACATGACTAAATAAAGAATCCTCTGACAACAACAATATTGTGCAGATTCCAGAGTGTGTGTGTGTGTGTGTGTGTGTATGTGTATGTGTATGTGTATGTGTGTGTATGTGTGTGTGTGTGTGTGTGTGTGTGTGTGTGTGTGTGTGTGTGTGTGTGTGTGTGTGTGTGTGTGTGTGTGTGTGTGTGTGTGTGTGTGTGTGTGTGTGTGTGTGTGTGTGTGTGTGTGTCTGTGTGAGTGTGTGTGTGTGTGTGCGTGCTTGTGTGTGTGTGTGTGTGTGTGTGTGTACTCACCAGAGTAATGCCCTCCTTAAACACCCCCTGGTTCCCAGCCTGGATGCCTACAGCTGTGTGGATGAGTACCCATTGTGTTATTGACAAGCTAACAATTCAGAAATACAGGCCACACTCATTACCGCATTGATCCAGTAACATTCCCCATCACACACTTCACAATGCCTTTGTGATGCTCTCTGCTTTGTGTCTCCTCATTCCTGGATCATTCATAGCGGCCCGCAGGAAGTATCCAGGCTGCACTGAAAATGGTGGCGCAGCGCGTTAAGAACTCAATCTGTGGGGGATAGCGTATCGGTCTAACGCGCCGTATCAGACCAGCCAAGATGTGCGCTGCCTGTCAGGGACGAAACCTGTCTCTACCAGACCGGCCCTGGTCATCAGCCCTGATCGGGGGGCGGCGGACGGACCTGTGTGGTGAGGGTGAGTCAAAATTAATAGAGGGTGTAATTGGCTACTACACTGGGGAGAAAAACAGGAAGAAATCTGAGCATGGGCCTCGATGAAGGTCTGGCTAACCGCTGGATAATGCGTGAAATGTGCGCCAAGCAAAGACAATAATGTGTCCTGTAAGTCGCTCTGGATAAGAGCGTCTGCTAAATGCTTAAAATGCTAAATGTAAATGTAAATGTGACTTTTATCCGAAAGCAAAGAAAGGCAGTCTGTTCTGCCACGCAAGGCTGAGTCTCTGAGACGTTCATCTTGACCAGGAGAGCGCAGGGCTGTTTGTGTTGTCTCATAATGTAAGATAACACGGTGAAAAGCGTTCCGGCTTTGATGTGGGAGTCGTTTGTTTGTCTACATGGTTTTATTCTTCATCTGTACATTTTCAACATGCTTTTCTGTTTTAAGTATGTTTCTGTTTCTTAAGGGCATTTGGAATCCAGGCCAATCAGAGTGGCACATTGTTTCCCAGAAAGTCCTGTGGGAGCTGTGCATCACAAGGCAGACACAAACAGCCATCACAGACTGCTCTGCATCTGCGTGGATGCGCTTCACAAAGAGGCAGCTCATTATAATTACTTTAGATGAAATCAGGTCATTATCCAGTGACATTACACAAAGCTATTTATACCGTAGACTCGAATCTAAAAATACAGGATTTCTCGTTGAGCTGTAAAATCGTACCAGAGCGGAATGACCCGAGAACAATGAACTTTCCGTGTTTTCTGCGAGACCACCTCTGTGCGATATCACAGAGTCTCGGGAAGAAGCGAAAGACATGAAATTCATCTCATCGCGTAATTCATAAACATGAATGTTAATAATTTAAAATAGCCGCTTCTCACTGGCTCACAGCTGAGCTGGAGCGGGGCGGACTGCAGCTGGCCTCTTTGTCTTGAGCCCCGTCTCGACTCCTGGGGCGGTGATCTCAGAGGTACTCTTTATTTAAGAGCTCGGCCCCACCGAGGGAGAGCAGCTCTCTGTACACCGCTCAAACCCTGATTGGCTGTGCCGGCACAAACTCTGTCCAATCAGAGCCCTCACCTCCCACGGCATTGTGACTGGCTATTCCCTTTGATCGACATTGAGTCACCTGATCAGTTACGCGTAGATACAGGATATAATAATAATATAATATAAACCATTTAGCAGATGCTTTTATCCAAAGCAACTTACAGTAGGGAATGCATACATTTTTCAGTATATGTGGTCCCAGTGGAAATTGAACCTACAACCTCAGCATGGTCATGCTTTACGTATTGAGCCACACAGAACCACACATAAACCACCTCTACCTATTGAGCCACGCAGAACATATTAGATATATATATAATAGTGTGGTAAAGGAGCTGAGATAGTAACTGAAATGTTACAGGGCCAAACTCCAGCAGGGGCTCTGAGCCTCTTTACCCTTGAACAGAGTAAATTAGCTAAACTTAATTATGTAAATATCCAGCTGTAAGAAATGTATAATATTTAACCCTCTTCTAAGAAAATAAATGATTATGTATTATAATTGCAGTGAAGCATTTAGTCATTCAGATCAGCCTCTCACACACACTCAAAGTGCCATTGGGGAACACATATAGTGAACATATGCATTCACTGCTGTGAGTTGTAATAACAGGAGGCATATGTTATGTTAAGCGGCATAATAAAATTAATAAACTCTAAGAATTACATTGTAATCGCATTGCAGATGGCTTAAATGTAGCCCCTTGCATGTGATGTGTTTAACCTCACAACAAAACACTGAGCTCAAAGGGCTGACAGAAACAGAAGGAGGAGTTTCCAGATCTGTTTTTTCTATTTTTGTACCCCCTTTTGAGGATTCAGAGCCTCAGAGCAGAGTCTGTTTTCTTTCCAAATGACCAATTACCTGCTATGCTTTGTTTCGTTTCCTCCGTCTGTCTTTCGCTTTCCTTTAAAGAGATTTATTTAGCTCCGCGACGCTAGCACGGAGTTTCCACGCCGTCTGGTGGAGACGGTTGCCATAGGAAACGCGGTGCGTTGATCAGCGCACAACGGCCACGGAGCCGGCTCTCCGCGAGATTTCTCACAGAACGCGCCGAGACGCAGCCTCCATCGTCGCTTTGTGTTCAGGGCCATTATTGATTCTGAAGTGGTTTATATGATACAAAAACACACGAAGCATTATAGAGAGCAGCCCTGGGCGTGCGCAGACATTTTGAGGGGCAGTGGCTCAAGCCAAGAAAAAGGTCTCTCCTGTTGTCATTGCCCTATCATCACCTGACATTTCAGTTTTATAATGACCACTGCAATTTAATTATGTTTAATAACAGTAATAATAATTATAACAATAACAGCATCAGCAACAACAACACAATAATAATAATAATAATAATAATAATAATAATAATAATAATAATAATAATAATAAGAAGAAGAAGAAGAAGTATTTATTTAGTCCAG
This sequence comes from Aldrovandia affinis, assembly GCA_029706075.1. NCBI lineage: Eukaryota > Metazoa > Chordata > Actinopteri > Notacanthiformes > Halosauridae > Aldrovandia > Aldrovandia affinis. The sequence goes on along the minus strand of JAINUG010000193.1, from coordinate 1,481,453 downwards.
AGGGGCATTTCAGCCAAGGAGGGCAGTGGCTCGAGCCACTGTAGCACCCCCCCTGCACATCATTGATAGAGAGAGTATTTCTATGTAGTGTTAACACGGTGAGCGTGTGAATAGGTTGGCGATATAAATCAGGTTACACCGAGTAACCTCGGCAATACAACAACAAAAAGAGCTAGAGGCGGAAAACTCAAAGCAGTTGCAGTGAAACGAGGCCATGTTCAGTTCCCTGATATTCCTGCATTGTTTTTATTTCGTGATGTTTGTTTTTTTCCTTCTCGGCCATCCTGCACATGGGAGGAAAACAAACAAACAAACAAACCAAAAAAAACAGGATTAAAATAGTTATGTTTTGGAGACGACATCACAAAATGTCAAATGACATGAAAGACATGCAGCTTGAATGAGCTAATTACTGCTGAGCCACACAGAACCACACTCTACCTACTGAGCCACACAGAACCACATTACTGCCAGGCACACAGAACCACACTCTACCTACTGAGCCACACAGAACCACACTCTACCTACTGAGCCACACAGAACCACGCTCTACCTACTGAGCCACACAGAACCACACTCTACCTACTGAGCCACACAGAACCACACTCTACCTACTGAGCCACACAGAACCACACTCTACCTACTGAGCCACACAGAACCACGCTCTACCTACTGAGCCACACAGAACCATGCTCTACCTACTGAGCCACACAGAACCACATTCTACCTACTGAGCCACACAGAACCACACTCTACCTACTGAGCCACACAGAACCACGCTCTACCTACCTGAGCCACACAGAACCACACTCTACCTACTGAGCCACACAGAACCACACTCTACCTGAGCCACACAGAACCACGCTCTACCTACTGAGCCACACAGAACCATGCTCTACCTACTGAGCCACACAGAACCACACTCTACCTACTGAGCCACACAGAACCACACTCTACCTACTGACTGAGCCACACAGAACCACGCTCTACCTACTGAGCCACACAGAACCACGCTCTACCTACTGAGCCACACAGAACCACACTCTACCTACTGAGCCACACAGAAACACACTCTACCTACTGAGACACACAGAACCACGCTCTACCTACTGAGCCACACAGAACCACGCTCTACCTACTGAGCCACACAGAACCACACTCTACCTACTGAGCCACACAGAACCACGCTCTACCTACTGAGACACACAGAACCACGCTCTACCTACTGAGCCACACAGAACCACGCTCTACCTACTGAGCCACACAGAACCACACTCTACCTACTGAGCCACACAGAACCACACTCTACCTACTGAGCCACACAGAACCACGCTCTACCTACTGAGCCACACAGAACCACACTCTACCTACTGAGCCACACAGAACCACACTCTACCTACTGAGCCACACAGAACCACACTCTACCTACTGAGACACACAGAACCACGCTCTACCTACTGAGCCACACAGAACCACACTCTACCTACTGAGCCACACAGAACCACATTACTGCCAGGCACACAGAACCACGCTCTACCTACTGAACCACACAGAACCACGCTCTACCTACTGAGACACGCAGAACCACACTCTACCTACTGAGACACACAGAACCACACTCTACCTACTGAGACACACAGAACCACACTCTACCTACTGAACCACACAGAACCACGCTCTACCTACTGAGACACACAGAACCACGCTCTACCTACTGAACCACACAGAACCACGCTCTACCTACTGAACCACACAGAACCATGCTCTACCTACTGAGCCACACAGAACCACGCTCTACCTACTGAGCCACACAGAACCACGCTCTACCTACTGAGACACACAGAACCACACTCTACCTACTGAGCCACACAGAACCACATTACTGCCAGGCCTTCAAGCATTTGTCCCTGGTTCTGGCTGGTTTCTGGACCTAGGTCATAGCGACTATAAATAAGTTAGAGACACAAAAAATGGTGTGTTTTTAGGGAGGGGTCTTTATTGTGGCACACAGTTTATTGGACCAGATGCTCCAGGGGAATTTGGGTTGCCGCCCTGCATCGTCACCGCCCGCTTCCCGCTATCGTAATGTAAACGAACGCAAACTGCAGTGGAGACATGCTTCTGTTGAGCAGGACAGTCACTGTCTGAGTATGAGGTCTGAGCCACAGAGACCCCCTCTGTCTGTGTGTGTGTGTCTGTCTGTCTTCTGGACATGGCCTGTGCGTTTACAGCACATGGCCTGGGTTTGTGCAGCTATTTCCATCTGCTTGCATCAGGAGAGGGGAGCCTAGTTTGTTTTAGTTTTAGTTTTTTTTCTGTATTATTTCTAGTTTTTATTTCCATTTCAGTTCAGTTTCAGGTTTGTTTTATTTTACACTCCCAATTTTATTTAAGTTTTTTATATTTAGTTGGTCCAGGGGATGAAAATCACATTTTGGTTCAGATTTTTCTCATTTTCTCCCAATTTAAGGTCAGTTACATCCTCTCATATTGTGAGTTTGCTGCCATAGCCCTGAGACCGGCAGCGACAAGGGCGAAGAATCGCCTCCTCTGAGATGGCACTCGCCAAGCCGTCGACTGTAACTCCGGTACACACAGAGCCACTCCTATACGCAGCGAGCTCATATCGGCTTCCTTCCCCCCTCCCACTTGTCACCCTCCTAGTGGCACTCCGGGCCAGAGCCGATACTGGCGCGGCCGGTGGAATCGAACCCCGGTTGCAATGGCCAGCGTTGAACGTTGTAACCGCTAGAGCGCCCGGGAGGCCCCTAGCTTCAGTTTTAAGAGTAGGTTTAGTTTCAGAGGCAGTAAGTCGTAGGTAAGCACCATTTACACGCACCACAAAGGAGCTCGCTTTCATTCAATTGGTGTTCTGTGACACAAGTTATTGAGAAGTCAGGTAGGAAGCCACACACAGAATCATTCTTCATCTTCAAAGATGCAGAAGCGATCTTCCTTTTGAGTACCGCAGGACAATGGGCCTCCCAGTATCCAAAGTTACTAAAAAAGCTGGCTCGAGTTCATCGAGGAGCAGGAAGGGCGTCCCTGGTCGGGTTCCGTCTCGGAGGAGGCGGATCTACCGGCCCGGAAAAGTTGGCTCGTTACCCGGAGGACATAGAGGGTATAATTGGCAACCAAATTGGGAGAAAGACGGGGAAAAATTTGAAACTATAAATGTAAAAGAAAACCAGACAGGTCTAGTAAAGGCTACAGGCAGCAGCAGTGCTGATTAGCTGATTATTGATTGGCCTCAGCTGTGCGTGTCTGTAGGCGAGGCCGGCTCTGTCTGTTTGTCCTGAAGGCCTCCCTGGCTTCCAAAAACCAGGAACCTCTCAGTCCTCTCTGCTAATCTCTCCTAGCATAGCAACGTGTGCTCTTTTCCCGTCAGGACAGTGTTCATCAAAATAATGAAAAACATTGTGCACACTTGGGTTTGTCATTTGAGCATTAAGAACAAAGACGTTGATTGAATCCAGACCAAGCTGTCCAATCTCAGTTTACAGCAGAATAAATGTAATTAATGAGTCATGTCATGTTTCCTTGTGCTAAGCAGGAAATAGAATAAAATGTTCTGGAACATAATTAAGAACTTGAAACAGGATTTTTCATAAATGTGTTAGTCACCACTCTGTTCGTAATGAATATTAAAATGTCATCAATATTTGAATCTGTCAATGTGATTTTATATCAGACATTATGAAGCTATTAATACGAAAAGGGACCACTGGTTAATTATTGAAGGAGTGGAATGTGGTTAGAACACTTGGAGGTTGTTCTGTAGAGTGATTGTTTTAGCCAGAGCGGTTTTACTGCGTGACTGCAGGACTGCGTGTGTCTTTAGTTCACTCTGTGACTTGTTTGGTGAAAGATTTCTTGCTCTGAGAGGTAATCAAATGAACTACTGCACAACATTGCAGGTAATACTCACGAATTTATGCTAGTATTACTTTTTAATTTGTTAATTTCAGTGCCGATCTCGTGATGATGTGAATCGCAAAACTTGCTGAGTTTTTTAATAGGAGCCATCGACTGAATGTGACTGGATACAGTGTCTTTATCTTTCCTTTGACTTAAATAAAGTGAATGCATGTGTTACTTTGTTCAATGTCATAAAAAAAAAAATATATATATATAACTCAATAACTCATCATCTGTTGACAAATTTTGATGGAAGTTGACAAGTTGACAAATTTTGATGGAATCCAATCCGGAATGTCTCCTTCAATCTCACAACTGCTTCAATACATATCCAAGTATATATGCTGCAATGCACAATATGTCAGTCTAAATAAGGGTGTCTGTAACATGGAGTTCATGCACTGGGTGAGTAAAGGTTTAGTCATTTTAAGCATTCATACTTAATCACAACAATCAAGAAATATCAGCATAATTCATGTAATTGTCTTTGTTGAGTTCAGAGCAGCGTTGGGAATATTCATTTCGCCTGCGAGGAGTGGTCTGACCATTTTCCGGTATTTATACTGCTGGGAAAAGAGTGCTGAGCCGTGTCTTGTAATTCCATTCTCCTTTAACTAAGGCCCTGTCACGGTCGAACATCATCGAACCGACAGGCGGTGTTTTGGCAGACTGATCTCCCCCCCCCCCACCCCCCGCCATCCCTCACAAACCTGTAATCACTCAACCGCGCCCTGAGGACGCTGACACATTTTCTCGCCTCAGAAGAATTTCCTCGGTGAAGAGGAGAACAGTGCGGCGCTTGTTTTCCGGCACAATCTCGGACGCTCGGGGGAGAAGAACGTGGCCAGGCCAAAGGCTCACGGGCTCGGACCGGCGTTGAGTTTGTCTGGAACGTCTGATTGACCCTGCAGTGCCCTGCTCCCGCTGCCATGGCGATGGCGTTACTGCTGAGTGAAAAAATGAGTGGGAAAAAAAAGATTATTATACATTTTTTAAAGATTTTGTTTCAGATTTTTCCCATTTTCTCCCAGTTTAGTAGTCAATTACACCCTCTCTTTTTCATGTCAATCCCCCCCTCGTATTGTGAGCTCACTGCCGTATTCCTGACAAAGGCAATGTACCGCCTCCTCCGAGTCGGAACTCGCCAAGCCATCCAATGTAACTCCGGTACACACAGAGCCACTCCTATACGCAGCGATCTCATATCGGCTTCCCTCCCCCCTCCCTGAGGTGGACGCCCCCTAGTGGCACTCCCGGCCAGAGCCGATACTGGCGCGGCCGGTGGAATCGAACTCCGGTTGCAGTGCCCAGCGTTGAACGTTATAACCGCTAGACCACCTGGGAGGTCCAGATTATTTTTATTATGTTTTTCTTTGGGTTTCTCTCCCCCCTAAAGACAGAAAGGCATTAAGGTCTGCATTAACACGATGATATTTATGCATTCATTATCATATTGTAGTAAATTATTTCTGAAGAGTGACAACATTCGGTGCATAAGTTATATGGGAACAGCTTTCTTGGGGGATTTAGTGTTTGTCGTGAGGAGGTATTTGTTCCCCATTCAAATTAATAAATGAATAACGTACAGTGCATTTGACAGTCCTGTGAGCGGAACTCAAAACAATAAACAGGCACACACCCCCGCTGTCTCTCTGTAAAGTGAAAACATTTAGATTGCACTTCATGGAAGCGCTGGTTTTGTCACGATGTGCTTGAGAAAGTTTATGTGAGTCTAACTGGGACAGCTGTTTAGGTTCGGTCCTCTCATAACATCTCAAAGAGTGAAGCCACTCAGATTTTTCTGATTTCAGATTTTTTCCCGTTCTTCTCCCAATTTGGTAACCAATTACACCCTCTATTTATTTAGATTTACCCTCCCCACACGAGTCCACCGCTCGTCTCTACGAGACAAGCTAAGCTCACCCTCCCTCCTCCCCCTGGGGCGGACAGCCAAACGCCGCCCCTGATCCAGACGGAATTCGCCCACCCACGTTCTGGAGACTCCCTTACGTGCTTCTCGGCGGACCAGAGCCGTCTCACCCTCCCCCTTCCCCCTGGGGCGGACAGCCAAACACCGCCCCCGATCGGGGCTGACAACCAGGGCCGGTCTGGTAGAGACGGGTTTTGAACCATGTCCCTGACGGGCAGCGCACATTCGTATCGGACCAGCCCAGATACGGTGCGTTAGACCGTTACACTATCCACCGCTCCAACGCACGTCTTGTTCTGAGCGCTGTCCAGAACCTCGCCCTGGGCCATCCAGAACCAAGCCTTCGGCTCTCCTCTTCACAATAACGAGGTTATTTTTTATGACCCATTTTGTTTAACATACCACCGACTCTGTTCTCTCACCCCCTCCCAACCCTTCCTCCAGCCCCTCGGTGCTAACTCACACTTCCGATGCAAATTGCTTCTGCGCTTTCTCTCAGCATCGTTCACAAGCTCTGCAACTCTCTGCCTATCGTCGCTCCGTTACTATGGGAACAAATGATTATTTTTACCACTTTGTTGAACTTGGAGACATTTATTTAATATATTTATTTTTTATTCTTATTTATTTATCTGTATATGTATATATATATATATATACACCTTGGCAAAGAGTGTCAGACTTGGCACCTTTTGACTTAATGAAGGAATTACTTTTAAGAACACTAAATCACTCACTGTTATTTGAATTTAATTCTAGTTCAGAATCAGAATCCGCCATATCTGTTTTTTGAAAGAGACCGCTGCGTAATCATGTAGTGCATGCTTATAAAACTTATTTAATTTGATAAATATAATTATTGATAATGCTAATAATTATTGATATGCAAAATAATAATAATGCTACTACTAATAATAATGTATTTATATACTGGGTCTCTGTTAACTATTACCAGTGTTGCTTGCGTGTTGCATTAATGGATTTACACATATGTGCGACTGCAAAGTGCTCCTTCCTTTACTTTGATTATGAAATTATGCAGGACTTACGTTTTCCCCCCATTCTGGACACGTGCATCCACATTATGAGTTTGGAAATCAGTAAAGTTCATGAAACATGTGAGAGTAAAAAGCATGCAGTTCCAGCATTTGTTGCCCAAAGTTCTTAATTTATGTATGTATTTATTCATATAAATTGAATTAATACTAATAATAATAATAAAAAATAAAATTAAAATAATAGTAATAATAAACTTTATTTATGTGACACTTTTCAGAATGCAGCTCAAAGTGCTTATACATTTCAGCACAACTAATAGAGAAAACTAGTAAGAATGATAATAATAATAATAATAATAATAACAAAAATATTGTTTGTAAATGTCTGTCAGCTTTTAAAGTACTAAAAAAAGAAACACTTCTTGAACATGTCACTGCAGCAGTGCTATCTGGGTCATGGTGTTTTCACTGTCTGCTTTGTCTGGGCAAAATGACTAATCACTCCAAACCCAACGGCATGTTTAGGTCATTGAAAGAAAAACAGTAAAAGAGAGGAAAAATCTCCTAATATAGACGTGTCACGGCGAAGCATGTTTCAGCTCGCAAAATGACAAAGCTGTCCCTTAACACAACGAAACGTGTTATTGAACCGAAATTGTGTTAACGAACTTCTAGATTCTAGTACTGATGCAGAGGTCAGCCTTGTTATGCTGGGACTGGATGTGTGTGGAGGGCATCGGTCTCGGCAACAGGGGAGTTGCAGGGTTGCCTTTGTTTTGCCACAGCATGGCTGTGGAGGCCTTTGGAGCAGCGGAACTTTCCGGGGGCAGGTTTGGCACTCTCACAGGGTGTGAGACTGAGAGAGAGTGCACTCAGCCCGGAAGGTTGTTCCAAAGGCCTTAATTGATCATTCGTTAATTAGTGTAATTGATGTGGATGTCAAGTGAGGAATTGTTTGGTGTTGAGTGATTGTGATTGGGTGTGTGAATGATGGACAGGTGATTTCCTCACGAGTCCCACCTGAGCCAGGCAGAAAGTAAGCATATTTAAGAGCAGGTGGGGCGAGTTGGAGGTTAATTGAGAGGGAAGCATCATGGGTAATTTACATATTTTTCAGGATAGCAATGTATTGTTCAATGAACCCATATGGAAATGCTAGTCTATAATTGAATATGTGTAACAATGATTATAATGGCAGTATCATCATCGTCATCATCATCATCATCATCATCATCATCATCATCATCATCATCACCCTTCATGATTTAAAGTTGACTTTGTCATACAGCTCTTCACAATGGACATTTTTCAGATGGAATAATATAAAACAAACTAAATATAATTGTATTATCATTATTATAATTATATTTATACTTAAGCCAGAAGTATAATAATGGCGTGATAATATTAAATAGTTGGTTTTGACGTAGTGCCTGAGCCAATGGGGGTTCATATCTGCCCTCCCCCAATATAGATGAATAACATATAGATATAAATCATTCCCTTTTCATTATAACATTAGGTTTTATGCCCTTGAATATCCTGTCCTTTAGTGCCGTCATAAATATAAAAAGGTCTGTTGATTTCCTGTCCAGTTGTGTCAGAACAAGAACAGAAATAGAAATACTCAGTCACCACATTATTATTATTATTATATATATTTTTCACGGTGGATATAAATTCTCTAATGGCATAAACATGACGTTTGACTATAATGTCTGACTCATCTGCATATGGCACAGGCTGGGGGGGCTGGGGGGCGTGGGGGAACCACTTAGTATTCCGCTGGAGAGAGACTTGTGAGAAATGTTAATTGGACAGCTTTGATTTGATGTGGAGACAGGGTTCACACATTATCCGCTGAGTTCTGTCCGGGTTCGCTCCGGGTCACAGCCCGGGTTTATGAATCAGACGATGCGTCTCGTTGTTTAATAATTCAGCTGTTATAATCCGGCCGTCGGTACACGTCTCTTTGGGCACTGATTCAGTCGAGCTGCACTGAGCTCTGTCCGCTTTTGTTTTTTCCACGACAGCCATAGAAACCGGGGCCTCGGATAGCGTAGCGGTCTAACGCACTCACACTGACGTAGAAGTGCGAAGGGTGTCTCAAGGAAGTAGGTGAGAGAGAGTTGGAGTGTGTATTTTACATTTAATGAAATTGCTTCTGAGCGCTCTGTTGAGGGGGCCATGGCCGTCACACACTCGCTGCGTAACCGTGGTCACGGAACGCAAACCGAGAGAGCGCGGCTATTCTCCCGCGGTGACACCGGCCCGGCCCACAATGCACCGGTGTCACCAGGCACAATTACCATCATAATACTCACAATAGATGTGATGAATATTGCAGAATGCTTCACAAGACAAGAGAAGGGCAAAAATTGCTTCTTTTTTTTTTTTACATTTTAAAATCTTTGTTTAGAAACATTTGACATTAAACAAATGGCAAAACGAATACTGGGTGCAGAATTCTGGACGATGAATTATTTAAACTGTGTACTTAATTAACGGTTGCAAATTACTCCTGTGGTAATAACTTCCGCTCGCACCCCCTTCCCCCCACTGCCAACACATTCGGTTCCGCAAAGCAAATCCCCTGAAGAACATCTCAATGTGATCATTATTACCTGGGTCAAGCTTCCGTCGGGAGCCTCTATGCTAATCGCCAAGCGTCTGAAACAGGGATGGCATATCCCCTGTAAGTGATACGCATGCAAATGTGGGCATGGGCATGCGCTCCATTATGCACACAGTAACGTGCGTGTGATTTCAGAAAGCCCCTGAGGACTGCTGCAGTATAAATGGTTGGTTTGTTTGATAAAGCTGTCATCAGTCATCCAGCATTATCTAATTATACCAAACAATTTATTTTCCTGGGAACGCGGCTTCGGTGCGCAGCGGCTGGAACTGGGAGGTTTAACTGGGGGAGCGCTGGGGGGGTTTGACTGGGGGGGCCTGCTGCCACCCTTCGACTGACTGGGGCCTGCTGCCACACTTCAGGGTTCAAGTGGAGGGTTGCTGGTTTGAATCCCAGGAAGGCCAAACAAAAAAACAATGATCTAGAAACCAGAGGGATGCCAGTTCACTTCCTGGGGTACTGCCCAAGTGCCCTTGAGCAAGGCACTGAACCCCTAAACTGCTCCAGGGGCGCTGTACTATGACTGACCCTGCGCTCTGACCTCTCTTAGGAGAGATATGCGAGAAGACAAATTCCAATTACCTTGTGTAACATGGCAATAAAGAATATTCTTCTTCTTTCTTCCATTTGTCTGATTGCTCCAGCCTGTCTGTGTTGTGTAACCAGTGTGTCTGTGTGTGTGTGTGTGTGTGTGTGTGTGTGTGTGTGTGTGTGTGTGTGTGTGTGTGTGTGTGTGTGTGTGTGTGTGTGTGTGTGTGTGTGTGTGTGCCTGTCTGTTTGTTTGTTTGTCTGCACATCTGTCCATCAGCCTGCCTCGCACTTGTCCTGTCCTGCCTGTCAATTTGTCACCCAGTCTGGCGCTCCGTCAGTCTTTGCGCTTGTTTATTGGTGATCGTTTGCTCCCTCAAAGACACAGAAGAGCGGTGAGTTTTACCTGCAGTAGAGCAGGACTGGGCTTCTCACAGGGATGGAGCTGAGGAGAAGATTAGCTGCAGGATGAAGATGGTAGAGCAGGTTTCTCTCTTCGATGAGCGCTTTAGCCGTAGGTTAAGACGAACAGGGTTCTGAATGAATGAATGAATGAATGAATGAATGAACATTGGATTTATACAGCACTTTTCCTTCCAGGGAACTCAAAGCTCTTTACAATGATAGGGACAACTCACCTCAACCAGCACCAATGTGCAGCCCCCACCTGGGTGAATGCGACGGCAGCCATAGTGCGCCAGTACAAACTCACCACACATCAGATACACAGTGGAGAGGCCAGGAGGGAGGGAATGAATTAATTCCATGTATATATATATTGTCTGGGTTGAGAATTTGGCCAGTACACCAGGTTAACACCCCACTCTTTTTTGAGAAGCACCATGGGATCTTTTATGACAGAGAGTCAGGACTTGAGTTTTTACCGTCCCATCCGAACGACGGATCGTGTCGAGTGTGAGTTCTAGCTGCAGTAGAAGGGCCGCAGGTTCCTGTGCTGGATGAGGACTTTAGCTGCAATGGTATGGGAGCAGGGTTCGGTCCCCAGTGTGAATTGTAACTGTGGTAGAAGCTGATTCTCGTTTGAGACCTAAAGCTACCAGAGCTGAGCCGCTCTCAGATCCCGCGCCACACCTCTCCTCTGGAGGCTGAGCAGAGCTGAGCTTGACCATGTGCGCCGTCTGTAACTAAACAACACATTCTGACACATCTGTGGCTCCTCTGAAGGAACCGCAATACCTACCCTTTACCACTAGATGGAGAAAAAATAAATAAATAAAATGAACCAATAGGTTTGACCCTCCAAAGTGGTCGCAGCCTCTGACAGGTGTCTTCCCTTGCTCTGGCTCCACTCTCAGAGGCACACCTCCGTGAACACATGGCCCAGCTCACGTTCTTCCTGTAAAGAAGGAAACTAATCTTATAAGACTTCCCCCACCCCCTATCCCTGCTCTCCCCCAAGGGCCCCACATGCAGTGGGCTCCATACCACAGACCTCCGGGGGCTGCTGGTTCAAATTCCAGTTTGTGACACAGCCCAGAGATTATCCGCAGGTTTTGGGGATGATTATAGTGGTGGGCACGGCATAGATTTATTTTATTTTATTTATTTATGTATTTATTAATATGCTTAGCAGACATTCCTGGCCAGGGTGACTTACACAGCTTACATTTATACATATTCTATATTCATATTTGGATATTTACTGGACAATTTCAAGTTAAATACCTTAAATACCACAACCACACTATAAAACGTGGACACACCCAATAAAATGGTCATTTATGGTCCCAACATGGATTTTCAGATTTTTCTATATTTTGCTAAATAAACATCTATTTCATCACACTGCATAATTACAAATGGCCAAATAACAGTAGTTCCATGTATTTTTAACATTTTATGACATACCGGCCAATGCCGATCAGTCAACAATGCCAAACTCTGACAGCTGTTTTCTCGAAACTAGGCTTTTAGCTCATACTTTTGTGAATATGTTATTGTCACCAAAATCTGAAAACCTTCTCTTCAGGATCCCATTTTTATTTTACGCTTTAATTCATGCATTATTTCCCCCAGCCCCAGACGAATGTCATGTCTACATCTTGAGCAAAAAGCAAGTCACATGGTCTAGCGGTTACAACGCTCAACGCTGGCCACTGCGACTGGGGTTCGATTCCACCAGCCGCCACTAGTGCCACTAGCGGGGTGGCAATGGCTGTCCGCCCCAGGGAGGGGGGAGGGAAGCCGATATGACCTCGCTGCATATAGGAGTGGCTCTGTGTACCGGAGTTACAGTACGTCGCCGGTTTTCTCCTCTCCTTCTTTCTCTCGAAGTTCCGTGAGGGTTTTTTTTAAATGGTTGGCATGCGTCCATCTCTGGGTGCCATGGCAACAGCATCTCACTCACTTACAGGCCCTGGAGAAAAGCTTAGCGGGAGAAACGTGGCGGGAGCCTAATGATGGCGAACATCGAACCCGCTCTCTGGAGCGAGGTGTGTCTTTCTCCTGGCCGGCCCGAGCCCATTCTCACACTCAGCACGGTGTGTTAATAATGGGGCCCTCAGGGGCCACGCGGGGCCGAGCTGGAGAACAGGAGGATGCAGCGCAGGGCTGTGCTGGTGGTCTGGCCCTCGACGCTCAGCCTCTCATCCACGGTGAGGACTTTAAGGGGAATCGAGGGATTGTTGTACTCCGATGTGTCAGAGGAAGCAGCAGAATTGTAACGCTGGTGGAGTCGAGAAAATCCACCTCTTAAACAGAGAGAATTTGTTATAGTTTTTTTCAAGATTTTGTTTCAGATTTTTTTCCCATTTTCTCCCAACTTAGTAGCCAATTACACGCTCTCTTTTCATGTCAATCCCCCCCTCGTATTGTGAGTTCGCTGCCGTAGCCCTGAGACCGGCAGTGACAAAGGTGAAGTACCGCCTCCTCCGAGACGGCACTCACCAGGCTGTCGACTGTACTCTGGCACACAGAGCCACTCCTATAGCCAGTTATCTCATATCGGCTTACCTCCCCCTTCCCTGTGGCAGACAGCTAATTCCCACTCCCTAGTGACACTCCCGGCCAGAGCCGATACTGGCGTGGCCGGTAGAATTGAACCCCGGTCACAGTGTAACCGCTAGACCACCCGGGTGGTTTAATATCATTTAAAATGTATTATATTTATTACATAAATACAGGAGGTGCTGCAGCTAAAGCCTCCACTCTCCCCCTGCCCCTCCTTTCTCTGAGCCCTGGGCTCTGGGTCTGACCGCCAGTCCTGCTGCCCAGCAGGTTTTCGAACCGTCGGCAGCTCACCGCTACAGCGCGAGTGAGCGAGCGAGCGAATGTCCGCCACAGAGAGTGGCGTCACCCTCTGGTGCCTGAATAAGAGTGATTAGGTCTCGAGCTTTTGGTCTTCACCTCAGCGAGCTCATCAGATTCGTTTGTTTAATCCGTGGAGGGGGCGGTTTGAAAGAGCCTGCGGCAGACCGGCCCTGTTTTACGCTCACGCTCTTCTGCGCTAATCTCACACTTTTGGACAATGACACACTGATGAAGAGGTTGTGGACTACTTTCACATTTATTTCCCTCTCAAATGTATTTTTTACATGGGAAATAATCCACTGTAAGACATTGTGTGACAGCCTGATCGTTGTCGGAAGTGGTGCCATACCGAACGAAGATTGATTGATTTATTGTAAGATTGATTGGTTGGTTGATTTGTGCTCTCATAACCCAGACAAATCAACAGGAATCTCACACAACTTCACACGTTCCTACAACGCATGCTTTACTTCAGTTCCTGGCTCTTTTTCGTACACTAATTCAAGGATATTGTCTCAGCAAGGAACATTTGCGAGTCTGTATTTCTGACAGAGGTGGAAATGAAATATCTCCTGATATTACAGCATGCGTGTATTATGACTCCTATTGGTGTTTGGCGTGTCTTCCTTACCACGTACTCTACCCAGCTCCTGGTCCAAGCAATGGTACTGTCCCGCTTGGACTACTGCAACTCGCTCCTGGCTGGCCTTCCCGCATCTGCCATCAGACCCCTGCAACTCATCCAGAACGCTGCGGCCCGTCTGATCTACAACCTTCCTCGACACTCCCATGTCACCCCCCTGCTCACTACCCTCCACTGGCTGCCTGTTATAGCTCGCATCAAATTCAAGACATTGGTCCTAGCATACCAGGCAGTCAAGGGATCAGCCCCAACATACCTCACCAAGATCTTCAAACCCTACACACCTGCCAGACCTCTCCGTTCTGCTACCTCAGGACGCCTAGCACCTCCCCCTCCGCACCTGCGCCCCCGATCACGTCTCCTGTTGGTTCTGGCTCCACTATGGTGGAATGACCTTCCTGTGGAAGTCAGAACAGCTGAGACCCTGGCCACCTTCAAGCGTCGACTGAAGACTCACCTCTTCTGGGTGCACCTCTCCCCGTAGTCCGGTTTTTGTTAACTTAGGGACATAGTCGCTTAGTTTACACGTCTACTTGTTTATGTATTGTATTAGGCTTAGGCATTATTTCCTGCATTGAGTGCTTTACTGCTACCTCTGAATTGTGGCTACAGATTTACCTACAGGGTCCTAGTTTAACTATGTGGTTGCTCCTAGCACCTGGAACTGTACTTCCCACTAGGGTGGCTTTCAGCTAAACTGTTCTTGACTACGGTTAACACTTTGCTGTACGTCGCTCTGGATAAGAGCGTCTGCCAAATGCCTGTAATGTAATGTAATGTAATGTAATGTCTTGCAGATCCTTGCAAACAGGACCCATATCAGAAGTTTGACACAGCCAGTATGAGGGCTTTGAAGCATGCAGCAGGGAGTTTGGGTTCCTGCATTCAAAATAAGTTCACCCGCAACCTGGACTTTACCTGGCCTCCATTAGAGACAGGGTCTTTTGTGTAAATGAATAAATGCTTTCACAACGAATGGCCAATATTGTGGCAAAGATACAGGTGTCTCAAGTTCATCTCTCTCAGTCAAAACAAGGGGGCAGAGGAGGAGATTAGGGTTTAGGGAAAATGTTGTAGCTCCTGATATCAGGAAGTATGTGTTCACACGGGGCGCGGTTCACGCAGAGAACAGGGGCTTGCAGTAGGAGAAGCAGAGGCCCTCGGGATGTTTAAAAACGAAGCTTAACAGCACAGCGATGCCTGATGCTCTCAAGATGGCGGGTGAAGTTACGAGCCCGTACGGGCTGCTTTCGTCATGGAACATTCCTACGATCTTAAAATGACATCGCTGCTGGCTCACAGCACACAAAGGTTGAGAGAAAGTTATGTCTCAGCCGAGTGCATTCCTCTTCCTGGCTTCCCTTCAGGGGAGTATGTTCTGTTTGACCACGACGTGCACCCTATATAACCACACCGCGAGACGTTGTGGTAAACCGTGTTTGCCCAACGCAAATGAAACGAGTTTTTCCAAAACTCTCTCAGTGGACTGAGTGAGTTTTGATGAACCATATTTTTTTCAAGGCGGGTATTTGCAGTTTTACTTGTATTACACTATTATTCTTAGGGATTTAAGTATTAAAATGTGATTTTTCATGCACAAAAAACATTTTTTTTAAAATAAACAAAAATGTTGATTTTTTGAAAATTAGTCAAAACTGACCACTTCAAATGCAAAATGTACAGAACAACTTCCTGGAGAGTTAATTTCACTTTCCATACAAAAAAATAAAAATGTACAGACTCATTAAGCAATTATGTGTGTAACTGAACGAGGTGAGATTTCTCTCATGGCAACCAGCTAAATGCTCCTAGAGAGAGGCATGTAATTATTGCAATGCTGAAATTTGAGTAATAATACAAATCTGCCTCCATTACTTAGTGCCCGGAGGACCAAATGGTTTTGGCAGTGTGGTGTAATGGTCAGGGAACTGGGCTTGTAACTCAGAGGTTGCTGGTTTGATTCCCAGGTGGGGGCACTGCCATTGTACCCTTGAGCTAAAGGTACTTAACCTGAATTGCTTCAGTAAAATATCCAGCTGTACAAACGGATTGTATGTAAAGAAATGTAAACTGTGTAAATCGCTCTGGATTAAGAGTGATGTGACTCATCCTATTGTGAGGTTCAAAGTGGCCTTTCTTCTGTCAGCGTCTCAATGAAACACAATCATCAGGAGACATGAAGGAACCAGTCCGTCACGGATGAATACGCTAATGACTCACTGACATAATGACTTGAGCTCTTCCTTTGGTTAAAGCATCGTGAGCCATTTTACACATTTTGCCACATGGTACCGCACATTAACATGATGCATTCGTCTTGTGGACAACGAAATCCCTACCCATAAAATACAAATTCACAAAAAAATTATTCACAAAAAACAATGCTTTTGATGGTATTTTTTATGGGTTTAAAAAAAAAAGAGATTTAATGTTTAAATATGCTGCGCGTGTCACCATAGACATGAAAGGAATGAGTTTCTGACTCCAGCCTCCTTCCAAAAACAATGTTTACGGGATTATTTTGCCCAGGA
>JAINUG010000193.1:1422500-1460000 GCA_029706075.1 Aldrovandia affinis | reverse complement strand
ATGATCCCCCTCCCTCATATATCTTATGAGTTCACTGCCATAGTCCTGATACCGGCAGTGACATGTGGCTGGACACCGCCTCCTCTGAGCCGGAACCCGCCAAGCCATCACTGTAACTTCGATATGTGCACAGAGCCACTCCTATACGCAGCGACCTCATATCGGCTTCCCTCCCCCCTCCCTGGGTCGGACAGCCAATTTCCGCCCCCTAGTGGCACTCCCGGCCAGAGCAGATAACCACGCAGAATTACATTTTAAGCATTTAACAGACGCTCTTATCCAGAGCAACTTACAAGATGAGGTGGAATGAAACCCCGGTCACAGTGGGCAGCGTCGAACGTTGTCACCGCTACGGGACCACCCGGGAGACCCTCTGCTCTTCTTTGTTCAGAAGTACTGATGCAAGAGAGGGCAAAGCAAGATATCTCTCTCAATTCAGCTCAAAGGGAGTGGTGCATGTAACCGTAACACAAGCTAACCGTCTGATTAGCTCATTCAATAAAAGAGGCACTGTTTGCTGACAAAGCATCGGTAATCAAAGACAGGAACTTACTGTCTAATCAACTCACTCATTCCTATGCAGATGACCTCATCAAAATGGCACGGTTAATGTATTTTACAACAGACAGCATACACAATTCTTCAACTTCCTGCTGCTTTCATAGATTTTTTTTTTGAAAAGTTAGACGTTTGAGCAGCGAATGCGCTGTTTTCAGCAGCTATGTTTACATGACGTGGAAGCTAAAGTGGTCTACAAACCACACCCTCCCGCTCCCTGATTGGCCGAGGTTCTACATTTAGAAACGGGGTGGGGGGATAGCCCCCAGACTATATTTATGATCCACACAGCAGGCCAGGTTTCTGGGTCAAACTTACGGTCACCTGGATTCAGCCATGTTTGTGGTGGCATTTCTGAAGCGTGAGGAGAATACCTCACTCTATTGCTTTTCTCACATAAACAGATACTAATGTGATGACTCAAAGTGTGTCCTAATGTCTCCAAGTCTCTCAATTCATCTCTGTGACACTGAGAATCACACTGCAGCATGTTGTTGAGACACACAGACCAAAATAAAATAATCCTGAATGAACGGCCATACAAACACAGACCATTTAGCACGCTAACTGCATATGTCACATTTATGAGCCCCAAGCCAGTTGCTCATTTCTTATGGAATGATTTGAAGCAGTATTTCCAAGCCCGTCCCACTGAATGCCTGTCCTTACTCAAATATGACTCATATATAATTAATTTCTCACAGTAAATGGATCATTTTCCCGGAAAGCTGAGGGCACGAGCCCCCTTAATGTTAATGGGCGTGATGCCCCTGTTTGTTTGTTTGTCTACTTTTTGTTCTTTTTTTATTTGCTTCAGATTTTCCCCCGTTTTTCTCCCAATTTAGTAGCCAATTACACCCTCTATTTATTTAGATTTACCCTCCCCACACGGGTCTGCCGCTCGTCTCTACGAGGCAAGCTAATTCTCAGAGAACAACGAACTTCGAGATGGAATTCGCCCCCACCCACGTTCTGGAGAATCCCTTACGTGCTTCACGGCGGACCAGAGCCGGCTCAGTCTCCCCCCTCCCCCTGGGGCGGACAGCCAAACGCCGCCCCCGAATCAGGGGCTGATGACCAGGGCCGGTCTGGTAGAGACGGGTTTTGAACCGCATCCCTGACAGGCAGCGCACACTCGTATCAGACCAGCCAAGATACGGTGCATTAGACCGTTACGCAATCCACCACCCCATCTGTCTAATTTTTTTTTTTGATTTTATCCCATTTTCTCCCAATTTGGTAGCCAATTAGACCCGCTATTTTTACGTTAATCCCCCTAGTAATGTGAGTTCGCTGCCATAGTCCTGCGACCGGTAGACGAAGGCGAAGTGACGCCTCTTCCGAGACGTCACTCGCCAAGCCGACCGAACCCCCCGTACTTACAGGGCCACTCTATGCAGCGAACGTCACGTCGGCTTCCCCCCCCCTCCTGGGGCGGACAGCCAATCGCCGCCCCTGGTGGCACTCCCTGGCCCCATCTGTCTACTTTTGATGATAATGGAGAATAATATTTTTGAAATTTGAAATGTGAAGATTTGAAGATTTTGAAAATAAATGGGAACTCAATACTACTCAATACAAATGAAATAGTGTGCATTATGTGCAGAGCACTTTTTTTGTTACACACACTGTGAGATCTCTTATTTTCTGAGAAAAATGTCGGCCTGGCCTCTGCACAGAACAAACCTCCAGGTAGCGTTGCATTGCCCAAGTTTCCCCAGCCAGCGGAGAGCTTTCTAAAAGGGCTGTTTTTACTCATTAAACACGGAGTTCAACCTGAGGAAAGATTTGGAACTAATTACTGCGGACAATAGCCAGTAGCAACAGCGAGGCTTGTGTTTCGTATTCATAAATAGAGTCGGACGCTGGCTCCAGAGAGATATTGTAGAGCACAATTTGGAAAAATTCTAATTATGATTTCATTTCTCACATGCATGCTTTTTCTTTATTAGAAAACTACAATGTTGTTATAATTATGTTGCATTTATTCAGTCAAGTCGACGCCTTAAGCAATGGAATGAAATATAACTGAACAGTGAAATATCCTGCCAATGTGCCATTTGATTTTTGACCTTTGTGTAAATGTTGTTCTAAAAATGAGAAGTGAGAGTCATTTGGCAGGACTGTGCAGGTTGCTTGGAGACGAGATGCTGCACCGTAAATTGTCTTATAAATGGCTTCCCTTCTCTCCCTCTTGTGCAATCTTAGCTGCATGGCGTTTTGAGGGGCCAGGGCGTAATTTAAAAAACATTTTGCTACAGTACACTGGACATTTCATTGATGTATTTATTCATTCATATTGCATTTTAAATTGGGATATAATACATTTTAAATTGGGATATAATAAATGACTGTAATTTGACTTTATTTTTATTTTTACAGTAACATGTATGTGTGGTAAAACATAAAATGAATAAATAAATAAAAGCAGGGGAAGAAGTGTGTGGGTTTACTATGAAGCCACTGGTCTACTGGGATTTGTACCTGTGACAGTTCTAAAAATGGCAAATTCACATTTTTTTTCTAAGCAATGCTAGATGCAGTACTAGGTACTCTTTAGATTAGGACATGATGAGCCTAGATGGGCTGAACGGCCCGTTCTCATTATATATTCAAAATTCAAACATAAGAACATAAGAACATAAGAATACATAATGATGAGAACGGACCGTTCAGCCCATCTAGGCTCATCATGTCCCAAGTGAATAGTCCAAGTGTTTCTGCCTCTACTACCCGACCTGGCAAGCTGTTCCAGACAGTGTAAAAAAAATAAACTGGTATGGAGAAGTTTATGCAAAAGGGCACTTATAGACTTAAAATATCTATATCTATATATAGATTCTTTATTATATAAATATTTATTATATCTATATATAGATTATATTATTTTCTCTCTTTGAGTATCTATCTGCATTGAAGTTATAGTGCCAGTATAAATCAGACATGGTTACTGTAGAAATCGTTACATTGAGATGGTTTTGATTTGTTGGTGGGATTTTGTCCGTCCTAAAATTGATCAGTTGCATCATATATGCTAGACAATAAGTTGAAATTCATGTTAAAACATAAACAAGTTGGGATAGTGTGGATAGCGTAGCGGTCTAACATACCGCACCATGACTGGTCCGATACGAGTGTGAGCTGCCTGTCAGGGACGCGTTTCAAAACCCGTCTCTACCAGACCGGCCCTGGGTGATCGCTGCCCTCGGAGAATTAGCTTGCCTCGTAGAGACGGGCGGCGGACTCGTGTGGGGAGGGTAAATCTAAATAAAAATATAGGGTGTAATTGGCTACTAAATTGAAAGAAAAAAATCCGAAACAAATTACAAATAAATAAAAACTACTAAATACTAACTCTCAGAGACCCTAATCCACAACAGCACTCTGTCTGAGCCACATTTCAGCCCAAATATTAAACGTTTGGCTGTAATGATGCGGCTTGCGAGAAAATAAACGCCCCCACCGGAGGTCTGGACCAAACGTCATACACCTGTTCGTCAATATCTTCTTTTACAGTCAGCACAGCTCATCAATCCCTATCACAATAAAATAACAATAACACAATAATAAAATAGCAAACTTCATCAAACATGTAAATGCAAGCAATAACAATATTTCATGTATTTCATTTCACATTAAATTTATATAAACTGGAATCCATGCAAACCATACAGTGACCCACTTTAAATACTATTCAATTTCAATTAAAATACTCAAAATTAAATGTATGTACGTCATTGTATAATTACCAGAGCTGTTTCACTAGTATATGCTCATATTTATATATATATTCCTTCACTTAATATGTATTTGTTTTTAATAAATTGTGTTAGCCCAGCGTTCAGCTATATTACACATGCTGGATGTTTAGCGTAATGTCGGATTAATCTTTCATATGAATTAATTTAAAATCGGGATTAAAACAGAGTCCATCAAAAGGCCTCACAGTAACGTACACAAGCACAGTGTGTGCACACGTAACATCAAAAAAAAGGTTAGCCAATTAACGATTGACATAGAAAACGAGCTACTCGTCATATTGGGCTTTTACAACACAAAAACGTGCAAATGGCTTTCGGTTTTATTCCAGTTGAGGGAGCACACAAAGGAGGAGCTCGTTTGGGAGTCATTATGCAGTGACATCAGGCTCCTCTGTGATTCGTTGTGACAGATTAATACATCTCAGATTATCGTTCGATGAGAAGATTTGTATTAAAAGGTGATGCGTTGAACTTTTCCCCCGGTGAGGACACTTTTGGGGGTAATCTGGATTGACAGGGCGAAGAGATCAACAGAGGCCCCATTATCCTGCCCCCCCCCCCCTCGGCTGTCTAGTGGCGGCAGAATGGAGGCAGGGGTCAAGGTGTCAAGATTAGACACTATATAGAAATTTAGAAAAAACGCTGGGCCTCCATCAGATCTCACCAGCTGCTGGACTAAAAACCAGCGACAGAGATAGTGATCTAAAAGGCCTGGGAATCAGACAATATTTCCACTGGATTAAACTGCACCACAGTTGTCTGTTGCCGTCGCTCCGGAGGGGAGGGGGGGTTGACCTTCAAAAAGTGGATGGTACAATGGACCCCCACCTTCCCTCGCCAATACATGACTCACCCTGAACAGACCGACAGAGAACTGTCTCTAAAGCTCTGGGGATGCTGCTGTTGTGACAGAGGGGCGTTTCTGTGGGGGTCACGCTTGGTTCACAGACAGAGAGGTGTTTGGGGTGGGGGGGCATGGTGAGTAAATTAGAAGTGAAGGTGTGGGCACCCGGGGGGAGGAGGGGAGGGGGACAGGAGCGGGCGGGTTAGGGAGCGGGTTAGGGAGCGGGCGAGTTAGGGAGGCAGGCAGACGCGGGGAAGGGGTTCGGCGCGATCATGGCTGAGAGGATGTGGCAGGTCTGGGGTGGCGTAGATGGCGATGGGAGGGGGTGTTGTGTGGGAGTTGACGCGCAGGGCAGGGTCACGGGAACGTTGTGAGGGAAGGGGATGATTTAACCCCCCCCCCCCCCACCGCCTGGCCTCGGCCTTGCCAACACTGATATCATTACTGGGATTTTTCCTTCTTACCAAAGTAATCCTGGTGAACCTGAGGATACTGTTCAACCCTGCTGGGAATGAGGAAACGCCTTTATTCAATAATAATAATAATCATAATAATAATAATAATAATAATAATAATAATCATATTCTATTCATTGTTTATAATTCTTACAGTAGTGTATTTTATTCCCTGTATTTTCAGGGTCGTCTAAACTAGAAATTATGTGTAGGGATCTAAAAACACAGAAAGTACAGTAATATCTACTTATAACCTTATAATATCCACTTCTATACACACACATAGTTTACATAATATTTACTTTATTTTTGTATTTAATTGTATTATATATTTACCTGAGGTTGTGTGGTAAAGGAGGAGAGAATATTCTGAATCAGTTCCATTTCCACATCTTCAATAAAACACAAAATTATTTACCGGGCACACTTACTATGATGCATAGCTATTCATATCTAATTATTTTAGATTCTAAGATATTGAATTATGTATCTAAGGGTGTGATTATACTACAGTTCAAGGCACAAATAATTCAATAGCTCTATGATGTTTTGTTTAATTTGAACTTTTTATCAGAGATTTTTTATCAATCATCATGACATCGACATAATATACTATTACTATTCACTAATAAAGATGTCTACAAATTTGACTAAATTTGTGAGAAAAAAAAATACAATATATTTTTAATTGTAAATACAATTGTTGATTGAATCCAGGCTAATGTGTGTATAATTGTTATAATTGTGATTACCTTGTGTTTTATTAACGCTTACCTACATGCACTGTATGAAGGAATCATGTTCATTCTATCATTTTAATTAAAGTGTAATAATTTCCCTTACGTACATCCAGAAGCACACATACTATGAGTTAAAGACCCTATCTGCTGTTTCAGGTGACTGATTGGGTGAATGTTTTATCGACAAAAGGTGGGAAAGAAATAGATGTGCTGACCTTGCGTTTAAACTCGATGACAGTCCATCACCTGTTTCTGTTTTTCTTGGTTAATGAGAATTTAATAAAGTATGAATCATCAAGAGCTGATTCTTCCTTTTGGTTTATAGTTTATTTTTACTTTATTTTATTTTATAGAGTTTTATCCAACAAGCGCTTAAGATCAGGCACTCTGCTTTATTACAAGAAATTAATTCAGAGATTCATATCTCCACATACAGCAGAGGCCAGGAAGGGTTCTCTCTCATTGTTTCCACTTGCCCTTAATGGTCACCATGGGAATTAATGTAAAAAAAAGTTAATAATAGAATAAAATAAAAAATAAAATAAATAAACAGGAATACGTATGTGCCTGGGTCACATTCATCTCGTATGCTCCCCTGCTCTTGAAGTTGAATAATGTGAATATGAATATACCTGTGTGATGAATGGAGACGCTGTCCTGTTCAATGGAGATGGGGGGGGTAAGGGGGGGCTCTAGTGGTTCCTAATTAATTCCACATCTTCCTGGGCGATGAGCTTGGCCGGGCGCCCAGGAGCCCTCTCATGATTACCAGCGCATAATGTGCAGCGCGGAGCGATCGCCCGCATTCTGCACTCGGGGAGAATGAGCTTACCCAGCATGCCTCTCTCACAGAATAGGTCGACGGGTTGATGGGAGAGATGGAATAGAAGTGGTTGAAATGTTGCAGAAGACAGAAGATTTCCCTCATAATTCCCGCCACCCCCCCTCACAAACTGCCAACAAACTGCCTCTGCTTACACACACGGTCCAACAGGCAATAATTACATTCTACTGTAGGCCAGGCTGAAAACCCCGGCTCCAAGCGCACCAATGAGACGCTTCCCTTCCCGAGTGCGGCCAATCGGGAGCGAGGTCGTGTGGAGTTCACGATGGTGGCTGAGCCTCCCTCCCCGTCTCGCTCTGCTTTTAGAGTGACCCTGTGAGCCGGATCACCGCGTCACCTAACAGGGAATTAGGCCGCTCTGACAGGCCTGTAGGTGTTTCCTGATTTAGCGTGGGGCTCGGTCAAAGATGCTCTTCTGTGACCGCTTTCCCTGCTTGAAAAAAAAAATATATTTATATATATATACATGTACATACTGTATATATTAGATATTTATGAATGTTATGCATTTGTCTATGTTTGTTTTCGGCACGTGTGATGATTAAAAACTTTTGTTCATGGTTTTCCCAAAGTGGATTCTTTAAAAAAAAGTATGTCTGTATAGCCACAGTTCATCCATATTGCCTTTTATTGTGAGAAAGTATAGTATGTGTTATTATTTTTAGTAGTAGTAGTACTGTCACATTACTGTTTCTCAGTCATTGTAAAATCAGATAATTAAAGATTATGAGGATGCATAAATGTATGTAGAGCAGTGAGGTGCATGATAGATATATAAATCATAAGCAATTGCTCACCGCTTTCTGTAATTCATATAATAAAAGGTAAATATTTTTCAATATTTTTTCTGAGTTACAAATACTAGTTGAGCAAGAAATGCTCTTATTTTTCTTGCCACAGTAGTTATTTAACGTACAAGGATGAGTTTAATCTTTACATCTGATATAGTCCTTCTGACCAAAACTATCTGAAATGCATTTGACATTGAGTAATTCAGCAGTCGCTCTTCTCCAGAGCAACTCACAGAAGTGCACGTAACCTAAGATCACTCCATGGATTCAGTCAGCACAGTACTTCCTGAAAGGACTGTAATTATTTTCTTTTTTGAAAAAAGAATAAAAAATGGTTTGGAGCACTGTGTGGTTAACAAAAACTCCCGAAGTCCAACCTCTGTTTATGTAGTAATGTATATGCTGGCTCCTCACACATATTGGGGCATACAGACATACAGTAGATGGTCATTATTCATAATTTTAAAACATAACTATTTTGTTGCCAGTGTTTATTTTATGTGTGTTGCTGGTGCCAAGAGTTCACACACTGTAAGACCGTACGTTTGTGTCACAATGCTTCTGCTTATTTCACCAGGCTCAGTGCCTTCCTAGCCCATATTATATTAATATTTAATATTGCACACGCATTGTTTTGACAAACGTTCTCACCCAGATTGACTGATAACACAGTGCCTGCCATAAGGTTAGATGACCACCATATTTTTACAAAATGTTGTTAGAAAAAAAATGCACTGTCACACAATCAAAACCACATTTTATTGGCAAAAGAAAAAACTATGTCTGCATTTCGTAACCAACGTACTTTAAAAAAAGATATATCTTAAATAAATAAATAAGTATAAATACAACAGTTGTGTTTGTTATGCTCTCTCCTGCCTCGGTAGATGTCTGAGCCACTGCTGCCCCCAACAGGCACAGCCAACCAGCGATGTATCCCCCGATCCTTTATCGTTTATTATATCGTTTATCGAGATCGCATCTCTACAGTGCTGCAAATGTATCGTATTTATTCAACCTTTCACTATTCCTTCTTTTAATTCAATTTTACAATTCAAAAGTTCCCTTACCAGGCCCCTGTGTGAGCCGTGAGCCATTCGAACCCGTCTCCCGGCCCTGTCCACACACGTCAGAGGGCCGAACACCACAGAGCTACAGCGCGCAGCGTAAACCTCTACTTAGACTGCGGAGATGAACGTTTCACCCTCGCACTCATACGCCTAACAACGGGGACAGGTTCAAATATAGAGGATAACTCTCATGTGTGGCTTCAGTTCACGGCCCGGCCTTCATTCCTGGCGGGGTCATTTCAGTGAACAAGTCAAGTCAAGCTCAACTTTCTTATCCCAAAAGGGAAATTCAGGTAGCAGTAGCAGCATCCATCCAAGTGTACATATTTAAAAATGAAAACACATAATTTAAAAATACACAGTGAAGGACATGTTGCCATACATACGTACACATAGACACACACACACATTTAATTTCACAAGAACTCATTGTACATTCTAATAGCAGCTGGAATGAACGAGCTGCTAAAACGTTTGGTTCTGATCTTGTGCTGAAGCACAGGAGTGTTTATCAGCTCTGGTCATCTTGTTGAAAGTTATTCCTGTGCACCAAATCATAACGTTATTAGACTCTCACAGATTAGTTATGATCCTTATATACATACAGGAATATTCACTGAAGCAATTTAGGTTAAATACCTTCTTCTGGAGTGGTATTGTGGGAGGATTAGTATTTTGATAATCAGTTCATGGATATGTATTCTCAGAATGTGATTTTTTAAATGCTAAGTAAGCTACGTTTTAACATTTCACCGAATGCATGCATTAGTCATTACGTTATAAAAAAACTAACAAAAACAAATGGAAATTCATTGCAGCTTATAAGAGTAGCTTCTCATAAGCTAAATTGGAGTTGGACATAGCATAGCATGCTAATGTCACAATATTTCTAACCCATCTAACATCCAATCCAGTTCAACTATTCAACACAAATATTGTTACTACTTTGTTTATGCATACGTTCAAATATTGAACGTACATAATGTTCAAAATGTGCTTTGTGTAGAAAGAGGCGCATTTAATAAAGGGTTAAAATATTTTTTCATAATATAATATAATACATGCCATTTAGCAGGCGCTTTTATCCAAAGCGACTTACAGTAGTGAATTCATACATTTTTCAGTACATGTGGCCCCAGTGGGAATTGAATCCACAATCTAAGCGTTGTCAGCGCTGTGCTCTACCTACTGAGCCAAACAGAACATACTATTATAGTATAATATTATCATAAACAGGAAAGAAGATGGCAAGAAGAAAAACACACAAAGAGTATAGAGTGATTCACGAAGGACATATAAAACTCATGCTGAGCAGTGGTGGGCGAAGTACACAAACCCTTTATTTGAGTAAAAGCACAGATACCCTGATAAAATATTACTCCAGTAAAAGTAAAAGGCCCTGCATTTAAACCCCATTTGCCTTTGAAATGTAGGGGAGCGAAAGTAAAAATAAAAGTAAAAATGGAAATACTTAAGTAAGCACAGATAGTACTTGAAAGATGAACCCATATCCACCTAATGCATTACTCTGAGTAAACACGGTGTGTGCCTAGCCACATAACACCCATTCACACTCAGCCACCCTTCAGTCTCACACTTCCCTCTTATTGGAAATGGAAAGAGAAACCATATGTCATTACAGAAAGAGAAACCATAGGCAAATCATGTATCATTGGAAAGAGCATGAAATAAATCATCTTTATTTTGATGTATAAACGTATATATGATGTATATATGATGTGTTATGCCCAATCACAAAATTGATAATAAAACATAATTTGTGGAGATATATGGTATGTCATATCAATTAAACGTTTTAACAAATTAGTGTTATTTTACACAAAATGTGTGTAAATTATGTACAGATACATTTTTACAATCTTACATTTATCTGTCACATCTACATTTGCATGTAACCATTTTGAAATTTGACGTGAAGAGTTATATTTCAATGAACTGAGTTCGTATCATTCTCTGTAATGCCACAAGTTCATCTCATTCTTCATTTTTGTATTAGTTAAATTTTTTTGCATGCCTTTTGTTTGTTGTGTCTGTTGGGATCCTGTTGAGTTCCTACTGCTTTCCTGTAGATTATACCTCCTCTCAAATTCATTTCTTGTTCATTTTTGTATTATGAGCTTTATTGTAGGCTAAACAATGCAAGCATTTATGATAGCGATGTCAAGCATGTACCCAATTATTTTATAGTACCACTTTAGTGACTTTGTTTGTCTCTTGTAACAGGCAGTTGTTTTGTCAGCAGTCTACACCCCGCATATGTTTGTTATATAATGATATTATATTTGGACGTTGCACCTCAACACGCATTTCATTTTCATTGAATTTCTGCTGCGGGATTTTCCATAGGACGCTGAATGAAGCGTTTGCGCGGTCTGTGGAATATCCCGTCGAACGGCGAATGAAGGGTTTGCGCGGTCTACAGAAGATCCCGTCGTTCAGCGGATGTGGGTTAAATGCAGTAATAAGTAAAAGTAAAGTAAATGTACAATCACCACCGATGCTAAGTGCGGGACCGTCCAGCCGTCCTGCGGAGGACAGGCAGCCCTTGTTCTAATGACGGAGGCGGGGGCATCCTCCGATGTGGAAGCGATGCGGTTCTGATTAAGCCACTCGCCCGCTCAAAGCATCGCGTTCCGGCGGTTAAACTGAAATAAAAACTTTAATCGAGATATTCCCAATAGCGATCTCCGCAGGCGAATGGGAGACGCGGGCGTCTGTGGGTCCGCTGATCCAGCCTCGTGAGATCTGGGGCTGGGGCTGGCGCTCACAGCGGACAGAGGAATCGCGCTGTTATGTAGGTTAGACTGACCACCAAAAAACAAAGAGAGGGAGGGGGGGGGGACGCTTGGAGCTAAAGATGACTATATATAAATGAATATATATATATATATATATATATATATATATATATATATATATATATATATATATATATATATATATATATATAACTGTGGAGGTGAGTGTTCGGTCAGCAGATACGCGGTGTCCTCCGGCAGTTTCTGTGTCATCGGTGCAGTCGTCCGGACGGCGTTTCTGAGCGAACGCGGCGCGAGTGTAACGCAGAGGAGGAGGACACAGAACGGCCAGGGCTCTGAGGCCGGATCTGAGTTGCGGACAAGTGGTTGCTTCTTTTTATTTTTGACAAATATAGACAAAATACACAAAATACATAACTGCTAAAACCACCGGAAAGTACATTTATTTTGCGTATTTTCTCTGTAAGTTTTTCCATTATTTTTTGTTCATAATACAAGCATTTTTATTTGTAGACTAAAACATTTTATTTCAATTGTAATCTCCTACACACACACACACACACACACACACACACACACACACACACACACACACACACACACACACACACACACACACACACACACACACACACACAAACTCACACACAAACACACACACACACACACACACACACACAGATTCACTCACACACACACATATGCGCACATGCACACACACACAGATTCACTCACACCAATACCAATAACATGATCTGAAACTGTTCTTTTGAGTTTATCATTTCAATATTTTACATCATTACCAGTCTGACCATTCTGATTATGACACACATACATGATGGGTGTCTGTGTGTGTGTGTGTGTGTGTGTGTGTCTGTGTGTGTGTGTGTGTGTGTGTGTGTGTGTCTGTGTGTGTGTGTGTGTGTGTGTGTGTGTGTGTGTGTGTGTGTGAGTGTGTCTGTGTGTGTCTGTGCGAGTGTGTGTGTGTGTGAGTGTGTGTGTGTGTGTGTGTGTGTGTGTGTGTGTGTGTGTGTTTGTGCGTGCGCGTTCAGAACATTCAAATGGCACATTATTGCCCTCCCTGTCCCTCCTGTCACTTAAAAACATCACCACCCGCCTGTCCTCTGCCTCACCCTAACCCCATCCATATTGACCTGCCCGTGACCCCTACCTTACGCACTCAACCCCCCCCTTCCCAGGCACATCGAGGTGTTTCTCCAACTTACTGCATCCCTGAGTTTTACACAGAATTTCATGTGTATTTCACTTTTTTTTTTTTTTTTTTGTTTTTGTATTTTTTCCATAGCAATCCTAAAAACGCTGGTCTAGGGATTAATGTTATATTTAAAAATACGTTTCTTATTTAGTCCTCATTTTCTAAAATTAGAATTCATTTTTATCAGTTTATTTTTTCAATTAACTTCCTTATTGTCTTCGTTACAAATGCTAAAAATGTACGAGTCAGAAGAATGCAGTAATTACCTCATGCTGCTGTCGTAATTTTTCTATCATAGATTTTCTTCCCTCTTCTGAAGTTAGAGGATTCCTGTGCCGTAACACGCCAGCGGTCATTTAGAGCAATCAGCGGCGATCGTTCCTCTGTGTTTTACAGACAGCCCTGATGGATGGGGGGGAGTAACACACACCAATCAATACAAACATCTCGGGGATTGTCTGCTCGGCCTGATCCGCCTCACTGGCGTCTTGTGACCAACAGCGCAGGATGAGACCCTACCCTGGCACTGATGCTGTAATTACACTCAGACTCCACCGTAATTGCCCAACTCAAATACTGTTGATTTGTTTAACCTGTTATCGATTGCTCTGCCAAAGCATTTTAGCTTAAAACATTATTTCCCGGTAGACCCGTCACCCAATCTCCTTGTCACATATAAAATGTAGTGTGCACAATGGTAACGCTACCAGGAGAGGAAAAACAATGTATATGAATAATCTCAAGACTTAAAAATTGAAAGCAACAAAAACACACACACACACACACTTGTACATAGACACACACACACGCACAAAAGTATGTGTGAAAAATAAAGCTAAAATGGTTGGCATACAGTAGGAATACAAACCTAATTTAAATCGATTTTTAATTTAGTTATTAGTTTAATTTATTTCATTTGTTTATTATTTTACTTCTAGTGGGATCATCTGTTTTCCCTCCACTTCTATTTTCTTATGACATTTTTATTGTAGTCTTTCATTTTGTTGTCATGGGAATGTTTTTTATGGATTTTTAAAAATCGTATCATATTCATTTGTTTAAAAAATATTATTTATTTTCCTTACTTATTATGTATATATATATTCCTATATGGTTTATGTTGTGTTTTGGGGCTACATACATGAGAGAAGAGTGGGTTTGTGGGAAATGCCTTTCTAGCGGGCAAAACCAGAACATCACAGCCTTTTTTTTGTAAAAATGTATATTTTGCAATGAATTAAATAAAGAATCAGGGTACACTATTTCAGTTTTGATATATAGTGTTTTAGATTATATATAGAGAGGTAATATTGCTGATATATTAAAATGTCATATGCTCAGTTGTGTGCCAATCATGCTTAGTATTGAAAGGCCGTAGACAACATACAACGCATCAAATGTCTCGTCCCATATTCTTATAAACCTATGATTGATAAACCTTTTTGTGTTTTCATGTTCTGAAAAAAAGATTTTATGATTTTTGTACAATTATGAACTTTTATGAAGAAAATAAATATTACATATAAATCTGGAATGTAAGTTTTAAATATTATTTTTTTTAAATTGTAAAACCCTTTTTAATTGTAATAAAACTTAAAGTATTTTTCATATTCAAATCTGAGTCAACTCAACTAAATATAGAGTACACACATACAATTTTTGCTAAATTTGACTAATGCAGTGTAAGATAAAAGCATTTATATGTAGATTTGCTTCACAAACACATGCCATAAGTACCGTACCCAAAATAATCTGTAATTCAAAATGTAAACCCCTTTTATTTGACTTCAAATTTGTATAATATATTATATCATATATATTCAGACACTTTTATTCAGCAGGCATACACAATCTGACAGGCAGTAATAACACAGATATAAGATAAGTCCGCATGCTAGTCATGTTCATAGGGCATATTATTATATGGAATATCATATTTTATTCTGCGCATTTGGAAATATTTTGCGTGTTTCTGTGAACGCGGGCTGGCACGGAGAGTGTGGTGCATGATGGGATATGTTTCTCCATAAGACGTGGCCCCATCGTTGGCGCAGGCTCTCGCCGAATCTCGCCCCCACGGAGGCCTCTCGGGCGACGGCAGACAGACGTGGGACAGACGTGGGACACAGCGACTGCAGCCCAGCCTGGCTCCAGGCCCCACTTCGTCCGTAATTACGCTCCGCAGCTTTGCGTACTGCACAGAACTCTGGCACTGGCTGGCCTGCATGGAGCTGATTGAACTAAATCAAAACGTGTTGACTTTCTTTTTACTTTTTCCTTTCTTTGGAAAGCTGATATATGCTGTATATATATATGTGTGTGTGTGTGTGTGTGTGTGTGTGTGTGTGTGTGTGTGTGTGTGTGTGTGTGTGTGTGTGTGTGTGTGTGTGTGTGTGTGTGTGTGTGTGTGTGTGTGTGTGTGTGTGCGTGCGTGCGTGCGTGCGTGCGTGCGTGCGTGCGTGCGTGCGTGTGTGTGTGTATATACAGTAGTAGAGGTTTTTCTTTCCCCCTTTCTCTTTTTTCCATTTAATTTCCTCTGTGCAATTTTTACGAAAACCGCACTCGTGAAATGGGACATACTTGGGTTTTCTAGGCACGGTTGATATTTGTTTTCTTTCTTGATGATAATTGCTGCCTTAACTTTACACAGAACCCAGACCGTTCACCTAAGACCCCCGCGCAAAGGCCTCTCAGAAGAGAGTTTCCCATCATTCGGTCACTAATTGTGAAACGATTTTGCCCTTTGACCCCTCGTTTAATTATTCTCACAGAATAAGGATAATTTAGGCAAAGTGCCCGATAATGAAGTCGATGGTGCATTAATGAGTTATTGAAATGGTAATAATAAGGAATGTAATTTAACATATTAAAGACCATGAAATGTGCCCTATTCAATGGACATAACTCATTTCCTCTGATACCGCAAATTAAGAATGATATCATTTTACAGCTCTGACCCCGTTGCTCTTCATTACAGTGTAATTGTTGCTGCGCTCATTGTTTACGTGTAATGAGCAACACACTTTTACACACACACACACACACACACACACACACACACACACACACACACACACACACACACACACACACACACACATACAAACACACTGATATAAGGCACTTCATGCACTTCCCACGTTGTTGTAGTCTGATTGTTGAAGGTAACTCTGAATGGTTCTGAACAGTGTATTCCATTCTGTCTACATGACTATTTGTGCATTGTACCATCGACAGAGGCCTTACAGGAGACTAAACAAATTAGAGAGCAGTCTAAGCAAAGTCATATCGCACAAAAAAGACAGCAAGAGGAAAACCGGTGATGGCCAAACCGAGAAGTCAGTTTTTTTGGGAAAAGGAAGGCACAGAAAGTAGAATCTAGTGGCTGTGAAAGGAGGGTTTTCAGAGAGCGGCAGACAGCCCTGGGGAAGGCAGGAAGAGACCGCAAATCAGCGGCACTTTAAATGTGAACGTCTGACCTGTTTAATCGCGGGACGCACAGAACCACTCGCTTTGTAACCGCACACTTCATTCCTGGTTTCATTTATTTTTGAGTATTTTATGCTGCTAGTACTGTAACAGGAACTACTATTACTACTACTACTACTACTACTATTACTGCTGCTAATAGTATTATTATTAATATTAATATAACAATTATAATACTAATGATGATGATGATGATCATATATATAATTATTATTTTGATCTCCAGAGTGAATATATAACAGAACACAAAGAACACAGTGAAGTGGAAAAGAGAGACGCTCAGTGAAATAGGTCAGGCCCTGATGGGAGAGAACTGAACTGTTGAACTGGGTGAGAAGAGGGTGTACTGTACACAGTCATTCACCAGGAATGGGGCCTTGCATCTTTCATTCAAATACACACATACATAAATATATATATATAGTAGTTTTTTTCTTCACTTTGTTCGCTATTTGTTGCTGATATTGTGTAGGAAACGAAAGAAAGGGTCTGTAAAATAAAGGCTGATCTTTGAGCACTTTGCACATTTGCAGGTTTCATCTCCTCTAGGCGTTGGTTTGGGGTTCATGATGGTGAGGAGAGAGGGCCATAACCAGAGAGAGAATTCAGAAGAGAAACACTTTCACACCAGCCTCGGACTCGGTCAGCGTGGACGAGGCACAGACAGCAGAGTGGAGACAGACAGACAGACAGCAGAGTGGAGACAGACAGACAGACAGACAGACAGACAGACAGACAGACAGACAGGTAGAGCATGGCTTCTTGCGTCGCCACAGTTACGCGGGAGCTGACCTGATTTGTCCCTCCGCTCCAGAGCCGCCGCCCACTCGCAAACAGGAAGTGGAGCATGGCGTCATGCGGCACCTTGCGCCCGGCCCCCAGACATCCGGCCCCCAGACATCCGGCCCCCAGGCCTCCGGCCCCTAGTTCATTGCGTGAAGGTGAACTCCGCCGGTCAGGGGGTCTCGGCAGGGTCTCAGGGTCAGAAGGTCTCGGTCAGGGTCTCAGGGTGTGAAGGTGAACTCCGCCGGTCAGGGTCTCAGCGGGTGAAGGTCAGGGTCTCAGCGTGTGAAGGTGAACTCCGCCGGTCAGGGTCTCAGCGGGTGATGGTCAGGGTCTCAGTGAAGGGACCACAGTGCCACCATTTTGAGCACCCACCCCAGGGTCCTCATCAACAAGCGGCTCCTTGCTGGGTGTAAAACCTCAAAAGAGTCAACTAATTAAGGGTCTCAGAAGGTGAACACAAAAGGTCTCAGCGGGTGAAGGTGAACTCCGCCGGTCAGGGTCTCAGCTGAAGGTGAACTCCGCTGGGTCTCAGTTTCCACAGTGCCACCTTTTTAGCGCCTGTCCCTCCACCTCATCAACAAGCTGCTCCCTTGCTGGATTAAAACCTCAAAAGAGTCAAATTAATTAAAGTAGCAGAAGAGACACAAAATGTCTGTATGGCCAGGCTCCCCAATCGCCCTGATCCGCTGGGTTCTGTCTCTCTCCTCTCTCTCTCTCTCTCTGTCTCTCTCTATCTCTCTCTCTCTCTCTCTCTCTCTCTTTCTCTCTCTCCTCTCCTCTCTCTCTCTCCTTCTCTCTCTCACTGTCTCTTCTGTCTCTCTCTCTCTCTCTCTCTCTCTCTCTCTCAATTAAATTAAATTAAATTCAAGATGCTTTATTGGCAGGAAATACATGTGTAAACAATGTAAACATTTAAGCATGAACACAAATAACAAATCAGTAAATACTATACAAAAGTAAATATATATATATATATTATATTAGAAGTACAATAATAATTATAATAAATAGCATAAAACATTATAAAATTTAAATGTTTAAAAAAATATATATATGATAAATAAATAAAAATAATTATAGAATTCATTTATTTCTTTTTGAATTTTGGTGTATCTCTTATTTTTCTCTTTTCCCTCTCTCCCTCTCTCTCTCCTGCCTCTCCCTCTCTCTCCCTCTCTCTCTCCCTCTCTCTCTCTCACACTCATGATATCAGGTTGCACAGCCCATCTGGGCCAAATGTGAATTTTATCCTCTGGTGAACACGGGCTTTTGCACTTTCATTAGCTCACATTTCCCTCAGCAGTGCAAACGACATGGACTGGGACAGCGGGGATCGTCCCACGTGGAGCAGGGCGGGGGAGGGAGCGGGCGCGGGGGAAGGGCTGGGTGTAGGGGCAGCTTGCTTATTGGGTACAGGGTAAGGCCGGGGCCTTTTAGGGGGTCTCAGCCCCCAATGAGAATGTGAGATGTACACATGCAAAGCACAAGCCTACATTTTTTATTAATTTACTGTTACATTCCCCAAAACAAAAACACCACAATGGTGGTCACTCTCAAAATTGAAATACCTCTGTCTATCTGTGGTGTTTTTAAAAATTGATTATAAAAGAATGACTAAACATTTTCAGGGGGGCTGAGATGAAAGACAGGAGGGCTAAAGCCCCCCCCCCTAAATAGGGTCTAAAATCACCACTGGAAGGAAGCACTATGGGACACATCGGGACCAGACTGTGAGCCTCCCCACGCACATACTGTAAAAAACAACAGCGTTGGGAGGCAATTATGATGAATTATGATGAATATCGTTATTATTATCACCATAGTGTTTTTTATAGTCTTGAATATATTATGGTAATATTATGAATTATGAATTAAGACCTTTTTGTTTTTTCAATAAAGCCCAAAATACGCTGCCAACCAAAACAATGTAAAGCGTTGAATTATGATTGAAAACATAATAATTGCAAACGCTGTCTGCAGCAGCATTGCAAGAAAATTATAACTTTGCAAAACTGTAATAATTCTTTTTTAAAGATATCTGCAAAATCATAGCCTCAACATTAAATAATATTCATATTTTTCATGCTGATTAGATGCAATTATGCATGTCAAATATCGGTGCACCATTGGGTGGGTAACATAAAAGAGCACCGGTCCCTTTCATGCGTGACTGCTGCAAACTTCTAACAAAATATGTCAGTCTAAGAAAATGTTAAAACAGGAAGAGACTTTATTCTTTATCTTATTATGGAAGACTACTCCTCGCCTCCCATGCCAGATATGTGTGTATTTTGTGTGTCGAAATGAACAAAGCGAGTTGAAATGGAAAATGTTGTTACATACATTAGGAAAAGAAAAGAAAAAGTCTAGGAGGGTATGGGAGTTGTTTTTGTCAGATGTTGACTTGAGAGATAAGAATGTGTGTGTGTCTGTCTGTCTGAAACGATTTGGCTGTGAGTGCTTCAAGCTCCCGCTGTGTTTCGAGTGTTGAACCAGAACAGGAATCAACGATTCACCCAATTACCTCACATGGTGTACTGCAAACCATACTCAATTCTTTACATTTTCCATTCCCTCCCTCCCGTCCTCCCAGTAAGAAAAAGAGGGAAATATATATATAATATATGCCATTTAGGAGACGCTTTTATCCAAAGCGACTTACAGTAGTGAATGCATAAATTTTTCAGTATATGTAGTCCCAGTGGGAATTGAACCCACAACCTAAGCGTTGCCAGCGCCGTGCTCTACCTACTGAGCCACACAGAACCGCGTTCCGCGTTTTGTGAGCGGTAAGTGCTGGTGTACTGGAGGACGGTCAGATATGTTTTGGGAAAAGTCAATGTTGTTTTTTTGTTGAGTAAACACACCCTCCAGTAGAAACTGACGTCATCTACCCACCCCCTCCCACAGCCCACACATCTATGAGAGGGACGGACGTGTTGGACAGGTGGGGGAACGGGGCAGGGCAGATATTTTATGACACACACACAAACACACACACACACACACAGTGGCGTAGCGTGGGTTGCCAGCGCCCAGGGCGAGGCACGTAACGGTAATCCGTTAGCACTCCCTGAGTCCCTTCCACCAGTTAGGGCAGCGGTCCCCAACCTTTTTGCACCACGGACAAAATTCAAGACCATTTTCCGCGGACACATGGGGAATTTTTTTCTACGCCTCTGCACACACACACAAAAACACACACATAGACACACACACACACACACACATGCACACACATGCACACACACATGTACACACAAACACACACACACACTCACACACACATACACAACACACACACACACAGACACACACTTCATCATTACATCATTAAGTTTCTCCTAAAATCACATCTGGGCATTGAATAGAGCCCTTCTCCGGTAATCACCGTGCCGTTCTGTATGTGTGTGATGCTGGGCGAGACCGTGAGCTCTCTCTCTGATTTCGGAGTTATCTGACCGCCATGCGCTCACATCATGGCCTGGGCAGACGCAGTAGGAAACCATTCAGTTTTCACTCAATCCAAATCGGGGGAAAGCCCCCTCTTTATTAATAACAGGCCAATTAGGAGCTGGCGTCCGGCTGTGGGCACCGTCTCCAAGCTGTGAGTAGCCAATGGAGCGCCGTTTCAGCGGCCTTAATGGGAAACAGCAGCATGCTGTTCCTGTCGCTTATTTTCCCAGAAACGAAATGTGTTTCAGAATGTGAGCCGACCTCACAGGGAGGAGGGTTCTGTGGAGCGCTCCCCCTCTGTGTCCCATTCCATTAGAGTCACATGACAGCGTGACCTGAAATCCAGCGATCACTCCCCCGTTTACGTGTCCCTCCAACCTGAACAGCTAGCGATTGAGTCCCCCGTCAATCAGCTGATGTGTTTATAAGAGAACGAGCAGTGACTCTGAATCATTATCTGGGCCTCTTGAATCAACAGGAGCTCCACGGTGACACCGAAACTACAATTTCGGATATTGTGGCGTAAATAATGTGTTAAAAAATAATATGGGCGGTGGATAGCGTGGCGGTGTAACTCACCGTATCTTGGCTGGTCTGATACGGTGTGAGCTTCCTGTCAGGGATCGGCGTTTGTCTGTCCGCCCCAGGGGAAGGGGGAGGGTGAGCCGGCTCGGGTCCACTGTGAAGCACGTAAGGGAGTCTCCAGAATGTGGGTGGGGGTGAATTCCATCTCAAAGGAAGCAGAGTTCGCTGCCCTCTGAGAATTAGCTTGCCTCATAGAGACAAGGTAATACCAAATTGGGATAAAAACAGGAAAAAATCTGAAACAAACAAAAAAGTCCCCATTGGGGCCACATATACTGAAAAATGTATGCATTCAGTACTGTAAGTCGCTTCGGATAAAAGTGTCTCCTAAATGGCATATATTATATATTATATTTATAAAGTTGTGCAAAGGGCTTCTTTGGTTTTCATTTTCGATCATCACTGATGCCTACCTTGAAGAGGCTGCATGTTTCCAGTCACCACGCTGTTCTTCAAGCCCTTTGTCGGGGGGCCTGTCACACACCTGGGACCTGTTCAAAATGATGATCAACATGCACCACATTTACGCCATGAGAGAGCCTTCAACATGCACCACATTTGTGCCATGAGAGAGCCTTTGACATGCACCGCATTTACGCCATGAGAGCCTTCAACATTCACCGCATTTACGCCATGAGAGCCTTTGACATGCACCGCATTTACGCCATGAGAGCCTTCAACATTCACCGATTTACGCCAGCTTTGGTGAACAGCTGTGGGCGTGGCCTTCGGTGATCTTCACCTGGACGAAACAGAGTACCATAAAAGTGTTCAGCACTTACATACATTTTTGCCATTTTCTTTTACTGCAGTTTTTTCCCCATTTTTCTCCCAAATTAGTAACCATCTTTATACCATTATACCATCTTTTTTCATGTCAATTATCCCCTCCCTCGTATATTGAGAGCTCGCTGCCGTAGTCCTGATACCGGCAGTGAATGCTCGCCTTCTCCGAGCCGTAACCCGCACACAGTAACTCCGGTATGCACACAGGGCCACTCCTATATGCAGCGATCTCATATCGGCTTCCCTCACCCATCCCGGGGGCGGACAGCCAATCGCCGCCCCCTAGTGGCACTCCCGGCCAGAGCCGATCCTGGTGCGGCCAGTGGAATGGAACCCTGGTCATAGTGGGCAGCGTCGGATATTCTACCGCTGCACCACCCGGGAGGTATCTACATGCACATGTTAAATGTGTGAATGTCTTGAAGGCAGATGCAACCTTAGAGATCCAGGTAAATTATTGTCAAAGATGTCATTTTGATGCGAGCATATTTCGCCATGCAGAGGCGCAGACACATAAGGGACAGAGTAGACGCCGTGCCAGCACTTCTCTCTTTAAAGGCCTGGAATGAATCACGGTGTCTGTCCTTAGCTTTGGCTTGAGTGCGAGCGTGACGATGTGATTTGGGAAAATCTATGGCTGGTCAAAGTTAAAGACACATTTTGATTGAATCCAGGCCAGATAACATAAATTACTGACTGATTTAATAATCGCTTTTATTGAATCAAGAAATCTGTTTGCTCAACTTGCCATTGAGAGAACAGCATCAGAAGGAGAGCCCAGATCGTGTTATACCATAACAGACGAGGATACCGTTCTACAGCAGGAATGTTATCATGCAGTTTCGGGTGTTATGTCGAGCTGTGATTTCAGTTTGGGTTTATCGTTATAGCTTTCTGAAAATGTACGCTTGACTTGGCACTCATATGTCTTTTTCATTTATTTGGGATAGATTCCCACTTTCACTGCGTTTGAATTGCTTTCTAATGTACAGATGGGAGTGCTGGGGGAAGACAATAACACTCTCAAAGCACACAATAAATACAGTTTATACATATATATATATATATATATATATACATATTTATATTGTAGTGCCACTGGGGGTGAGGTGACACTCAAGCACCTTTTCAGAGGGTGTAGGCGATTGAAGAATCCAAAGGAGGCAGTATTCCAAACTAAACGATAGTTTTATTAACTAAATTCCTTACAAAACATAAAACATTATGGGAAATCAGATTAACCAAACGCATATAGTCCACAATTTGTATCTTTGTTTTAGTTTGTAATCCAATGTCGAAATCCATTTCAGTTCCTCAAACAAGCAAACGTTTGAGGGACACAAACGGGGTCCTCAAAACAGTCAAGTCAAATCCAGAAAGCAATCAGAAAAAACCAATCCAATAACACATCCAGCAGTCCCAATGACTTCACTTGTTTCAGCTGATAGGCAGGTGTGGGACTGCAGGCTGCTGGGAACTGTAGTCCTCTTTGGCTCCAGTGGCTCCCAAGAGTTAAAGGGCCAGGCAGCCATTTCCTCATACTGCCCCTTGGGATGCCACGAATAAATCGAATATAAATCGAATATGAATAGATTGGTGTGATTTAATTACATATTAATTACAATAAATAAATCAGCAAATATATATATATATAGCATTTTGGAAATAGACACTAAGATGGAAAACTGTACATAGTACTATTCAATAAATTCAATAATATTGACCTGATTTTATCGGTATATTTTATATTTCAACCATTTCAACAATTAATTCAATTTATGTTTAAATAATCGTCAAAAAGATTCTCATTACACTTCTCAACTCAATACAAAATAGAAAATTAATTATGTATAAATTACTTGTATTATCAACCTTTTGTAATGCATTATTTATGTACTCATTTGGATAACCCTGTCTGCCATTAAATCGTTTGTTTGAGAGATTTCACAATGTTGAGACTCAGTCACTCATACACTCACACACATACATCACCTCAGATAAACCCTGTGAGATTCTCACATCATTCTAAGAAAATTTCATTAAACCAAATTATATTAGAATTATAAAGTAATTATATTATAAAATCGAAATATATTATAAAAAACTTGCAGTGCCCAGCAAGAATAATTTAAGTGAACTTTTGACATAAAGGAAACACCAACATAAAGTGTCTTAAAAGAGTTTTGGGCCAACACAAGCAACCAGAACAGTGCGCCTTGGTATAGATTCTACAAGTGTCTGGAACTCTATTGGAGGGATGCAACAGCATTCTTCCATGACAAATGGAAATTTGTTTTCATGCTCATCAAACCATTCAGTGACCACTCGTGCCCTGTGGATGGGGGGCATTGTCATCCTGGAAGAGACCACTCCCATCAGGATAGAAATGCTTCACCACAGGATGAAGGTGATCACTCAGAATAGCTTTGTATTTACTGGTGTTTACCTTGCCCTCTAAGGGGTTGAGACAACCTAAATCTTGCCACAAAAATGCACCCCACACCATAAAAGAGCCACCAGAACCCTTCCCTATGGGAAACAAGCACTCGGGCCTGTAGGTTTCTTTTGGTGTGCCCCACACATCTGCTTGTTGAGAACAGGGTGAGCGATGACTCCTCTGACCATATGACTCTTTTTACACTGCTCAGTAAACCACTATCTGTGCTCTTTGCGCTACTTTTCTTGCAAGCGTGCATATTTCAGGTGTAATAAGGGGTTTATTCACTGCCATCTGACCACAGTATCCCTCTCTGGAACGTCTCGACAGACTTTGCATGGTGAAACTACTTGCTCACACAGTCACGACTGATTCAGACTTGAAACCAGAGTTGCTCATCTGTTTTGCCTTGCATGTCGAACCAATGCACCGATATCACGGTTGGGAAGTCTTAGCTGAATACAAATTTGAGGTAAGGTACTCAAGCGGTGAACAAAGATTGGAGTAATGTCTCTCCAAGAATCGATCCAGCATTCTGAGGAGAAAAGGGAGTTTAATCTTCCAGGAAAGAAGGGAACTAATGTTTCTAAACAGTTAAAAAAACAAAAAAACATTTACATCATTCCAGACCACAGCATACTGAGTCACTGTGTTCACAGGGCCTGGGCCCCTGTGTGGGTTTGACCTGCCCTACCCCACACAACATGGCCGCCGCAGACATGCAGTCTCTCACACACACAGAGGCCCCATTCGATGGCTAACCTGCTGTTAGCGACTTTTTGAGTATAACAGGGACAGGGCTGGCAGATAGCGTAGCGGTCTAACGCACCCGTATTTAGCTGGTCCTGTACAAGTGTAATCTGCCTATCAGGGATGCGGTTCAAAACCCGTCTCTGCCAGACCGGCCCTGGGCATTAGCCCCGACTGGGGGCAGCATTTGGCTATCTGCTCCTGAGGGGGTCGGCTGGAACTCGCTGTGAAGCGCGTAAGGGCGTCTCCAGAAAGGGGGTCGTTGAGTTCCCCTCTCGAAGGAGGCGGATCATCACCGGCCTCAGGCAGCGAGTTTGTGGGGGGGGGGGGGTTAATTTAAATGAATAGAGGGTATAATTGGCTTCCAAATTGGGGAGAAAAAGTGGTGAAATCAGAAAGATTATTTTTAAGAGCATAACAGGGACGAGTAACGTGTGAATCATTCATACGTCCCTGTGCTGACCACGTCCCTGTGCTGACCACGTCCCTGTGCTGACCACGTCCCTGTGCTGACCACGTCCCTGTGCTGACCACGGACTGCGGACTCAGAGACCCTGGAGAAAGTATTCAGATCATCTCTGAGGGGTCAGTCGTGGTGCCCCCAGGTGGTACAGCAGCACATGAAAGAGTTGAGATGAGATGTGGGTCACATGCTGTCGGCTCCCATCTGTCAGCCTGTTCCGCCCTGGACTGTCTTACTCGCTCTCCCTTCACCCCTCTCTCTCTCTCTCTCTCTCTCTCTCTCTCTCTCTCTTTCTCTACCTCTGTTATCCTCCCCTCCCTCCCTCCCTCCTCCCTCTCTCTCTCTCTCTCTCTCTCTCTCTTTCTCTACCTCTGTTATCCTCCCCTCCCTCCCTCCCCTCTCTCGCTCTCCCTCTCCCTCTCCCTCTCCCTCTCCCTCTCCCTCCCTCTCCCTCTCCCTCTCCCTCTCCCTCTCCCTCTCCCTCTCCCTCTTTCTCTACCTCTGTTATCCTCCCTCCCTCTCTCTCTCTCTCTCTCTCTCTCTCCTAACCTCAATTCCTCTCTACCTCTGTCATCCTCCCCTCTCTCTCTCTCTCTCTCCTAACCTCAATTCCACTCTTCCTCTTCCTGCCCCTCTCTCTCTCTCTCTCTCTCTCTCTCTCTAACCTCAATTCCACTCTTCCTCTTCCTGCCCCTCTCGTTCTCTCCCCCACACACCCCTCTTGATGGCACAGAACTGGCTGGGAGATGTGATCAGACGTCTCGCTGGTTCAATCAGGGCTGGGGTGGAAGGGGAGGCGAAGTCCATGAAGGATATTGGATGTGACAGTTTAAAGTAACGATGTGATCGCTCAAACATCGCCCATCACTGGCTTTTCATAGAGCAACGTTGGGATCTGTTTGGGATCTCGCCTGTTTTTATGAGCAGTGTGTTAAGAGACGGAAGGGTAAACTCAGGGAACATCAAAATCAAAATGAGGCTCTTTTTCTTGATCTCGGAGGAACTACATAATGGAAGGAAAGTAAACACTACAGCCCCCCCCCGGCTCAGCTGCGGTTTCCTGTTTCTGTACCTCAGCTGCCTGACCTGTGGAGCACAGAATGACATCATCAGCTGGGGCTTCCTGCTCAAACTCATCCACCCACAGTCTGCAATGTTATTCAGATGATGAGTGACACACACACACACACACACACACACACACTCATACACACACACACACACACTCACACATACACACACACACACACACACACACACACACACACTCATATGCACACACACACACACACAAACACACACTCGCACACACACTCACACACACACACTTTTTCATGAGGACGATCTTCACGAGATGTCAGCAGTGATTGGACGATTTGTCTCTCGGCAAATTCTGAAAAGTAAATACATTTTGTCGCTTAGTGAAAGAAAAAGTCATTTGGGAGGTCAGAAAAGTAATCTTCTCGAGATGTTTATAAGCCTTCATATCTACTTTATTCATGAATCACTCGGCTGATTTTAAAATCAGAAGTGGACAGTGGCAAGTCATCAGCAGCTTAATTTGTATTTTTTTAAAGAATCTGTTTCCCTGTCAACTGGATGTTACGGTTTTTGGAAATCTCCCAGCAACGCCCCATCTGGACGTGTGGGTTGAGCTGAATTATGCATATCCAGGTTTGGGAGCTCGAGTGAATCTGCTCATGCCATCTGAGGCCAAAAGCACACTCCAGGAACATCACAACAACAGGCCTGTGCTATTGAGAATTATTATTATTTTTTTTTTTTTTAGTTTCAGAGTCCGCCGCTTGTCTCTATGAGGCAAGCTAATTCTCTGAGGGCTCGTCTCTATGAGGCACCCAGCTAACTTCTCCGAGGGCAGCGAACTCCTCCTTCGAGGGCCGGAAACGGGTTTAGAACGCCCCCACCCACGTTCTGGAGACTCCCACTTACATTTTATTTTTTATTTTCACGGTGTTTCGCTTTGCCATTGACTGAAGAACGGCTTTGCACCCAACCCCCCTCCCTTTAATTAGGACTAGGGGGCAGGAGAGCAATAACTGCACATGACAGTAAAATACATAAATTGTTACCTTCCTTTGTTTTAATAGGTGCTTTCACGTCTGAATGAGCTTTAATAATAATGTAATACATAATACACAGTATGCCATTTAGCAGACAATTTTATCCAAAGCGA
Organism: Aldrovandia affinis; assembly: GCA_029706075.1. Taxonomy (NCBI): domain Eukaryota; kingdom Metazoa; phylum Chordata; class Actinopteri; order Notacanthiformes; family Halosauridae; genus Aldrovandia; species Aldrovandia affinis. Next base: position 1,431,995 of record JAINUG010000193.1, on the reverse strand, counting down.
CTTACGGTAGTGAATGCATTCATTTTTCAGTATATGTGGTCCCAGTGGGGATCGAACCCACAACCTAAGCATTGTCAAAACCATGCTCTACCCGCTGAGCCACACAGAACCACATATACACCACCTCTACCTATTGAGACACACAGAACCACATATACACCACCTCTACCTACTGAGACACACAGAACCACATATACACCACCTCTACCTACTGAGACACACAGAACCACATATACACCACCTCTACCTACTGAGACACACAGACCACATACACACCACCTCTACCTACTGAGACACACAGAACCACATATACACCACCTCTACCTACTGCTCTACCTACTGAGCCACACAGAACCACACTCTACCTATTGAGCCACACAGAACCACGCTCTACCTATTGAGCCACACAGAACCATGCTCTACCTACTGAGCCACACAGAACCACGCTCTACCTGCTGAGCCACACAGAACCACGCTCTACCTACTGAGACACACAGAACCACGCTCTACCTACTGAGCCACACAGAACCATGCTCTACCTGCTGAAACACACAGAACCATGCTCTAGTTGATTCTAGTAGAAATCCAGCCATTTCCGCCCTCGATATGGTGATGTATGCAGTTTGCATATATTGTAGGAATTGGTGTAACTGTTATTTTATGAATGCAATATGCTGAAAATAGAAATGATATAACTATGTCTGGGGGTTTGAGAGTGAGTGTTTAAAAGACAGTTTGAAAATGTGTTTACTGGATGCACTGTTGTGTTTTTGTCATTATTACTTACTGTGAGCAAGGTAATTGAAAATGAGACCATCGTTTGTTTTAGTTTTTTTCTCAAATATTATTATTATTTGCATACAGTTCTTAGGCGATAAATCAAATTCAAAATAAATAAATGAGTAGAAACCAAATCCTGTTTAGTCTATTGACAGTTCACCTGCTGTCACCTGTGTTAAAGGGCAGTGGTTTGCCCTCGTGAGGTTAATGATGTGAGGGTGTTTGCTTCAGGGCTCCCTCCGTGCTTGTAGATCCATCGGGATTGGGCGATACAGGTGCCTCGGATATCGTCTCTGGAAACACCCGTCACGTTTCTCGGCAAATTTGTGCCGGCTCATTGTCCGCCCTCCCCTTGGGGCGGACAGCCAGACGCTGCCCCCGATCGAGACCCCTGGCCAGGGCCGGTCTGGCACAGTCAGGGTTTCGAACCGCGACCGCAAATACGCAGCTCACACTCGCAAAGCACCAGTCAAAGCGAGTGCGTTAGACGGCTCCGCTATCCGAGGCCCCCTTGTTGATGAAACAGTTTGAAAGCAACGTGCGTCTGCTAGGCCCCACGACTTCATCCCAGACGGCGGCCAGGAGTCCACGGGTTGCTGTTCCGTTGCAATTTCCTGTATAAATCACGACATTGCGCTCGGCCGCAACCTTGCCCGTGACCTTGCCCGTCCCTCTCCTCTTCTCGTCACCTCCTCGCTCCTGCTCCACTCTTTGTTTTGACATCCCCAGCTTCCTGTTCTGTTTCCTGGGACATTTTGCCAGCGGCTGGACATGTTACTCACAACACCAGGGTGTTTTTCTCCCTCTCGCTCCTGACCAGAGACCTGGAGCCACGTCACCTTTTTAAGAGAGGTGAACAGCAACGAGCCACGTGCACAACGCCGGCAGAGAACATTCCAGAGGGCGGTGTGACACTTAAACAATCATTTAAAATCACCCATTTAAAATTAAAAATAAACGATGACTTAAACTTTCCAATGAGTAATGACGGGGTGGAGGTGGAAAGTGCATTGCATTCCGCTGCAGAATTACTTTAAAATGCTGTAAAAGTGTGAATCGTATTAGTGTAACAGAGCTGTCACTCTCAACCTGTACACACTCACACACACACTCACACACATTCACACACATTCACACACACACACACACACACACACACACAATATCTCTCTGGGTTATAGTCACTCAAAGCCAGCAGGATTTTAGTGCCTAGCAATATAAGAACTAACTTGCCTGCAGAACAGGGTTTTTTCATTGCATCTCCATTTAGTATTTTTACAAGGCCTTGAGAAAAGATCTCTGCAGTCCCCATGTTTGGCATGCTAACTCCGCTCAATAATACTCAGGAAAAGCATGTGTTTCTGTATTTCTGCAGAAAAAAGTTCAGTTTGTGACTGGCATCCAACCTTAACTGTACCTAGCAGTGTTGCACAGTTAGACATGCTCAAATGGACCAAAACACAAATACATAATTACCCAGATAAGTCCACAGAAATTTTACAAAGAGTACAAGCATCATGTATCAACCATTGCAGGTCTTCTTCGGGCAAACAGCCTCACTCAGAAGGACAATCATTGGGTCAAATATGGCAACACGTGCGTTCAGTTAACACAGTGTTTCTCAAATAGTGGGGCGCGGTGCGATGCCAGGGGGGGCGCGTGTGACCAGAGGCGTAGCGTGGGGGGTGCAAGAGGAAAGAAGAAGAAGAAAACGTAAAAAAAACAACCTTTTTAGCACCGTGGACCGGTTCCGAGGGGCGCATAGCACCCGGTCCGCGAAATACATAAACTGGTCTCAGCTTTTTCGCGTAGCACCCCCACCCCGGTCTGCGAAATACATAAACTGGTCTCAGCTTTTTTTTGCGTAGCACCCCGGTCCGCGAAATAAACGAACTGGTCTCAGCTTTTTTTTTCGCGAAATGTTTTCTTCCTAGGGGGTAACAGAAAATAATTGAGAAGCACTGAGTTAACAGAACCTTGCCTCCTCTCCACATGGAAGCGTTACTACTGTCAGCTACTGCCACCTTCATGTCCTTCAGTGAAATAGATCCTTTTTTGTGTCTAAAATGACTCCACAGTGGAGGACTCGACAGAACGCTGGGGCGTGGCCAGAGAAAGGAGGGAGGTCACATGTCCTCATCAGAGGGTGGGCAGGCCTGCTGCGGACGATGTTTCGCTATCTTGCGCCATCCCGGACTCCCTCACCCTTATCTGCTACCATCAGAATGCAGTGATTCCACAACAGCAGCAGTGAACACTTCATTAGGAAAATGTAATCTTTCTCTCTGTCTCTCTCTCTGTGTCTCTCTCTTTCTATCTCTCTACTCATCTACTACTAAGTAGATGAAACCATGATAAAATTGAAAACCGTTATTGTGGAATTTCACTCTCAGCACAATGATGAGCATGATTCTCCAGATGCCCTGTGACTGGAGATTAGCGTGACTCTTAATGCAGAGATGGATTCACGATACTGTTTGAATACTGACGCTGGTTTTGCATGTGTATGTGCATCTGTAAATAGTATGGTGTCCCTGAAGTATGGTGTCCCTATCTATGACTGTATTACTGCACTGATCTCTTGATGTTACCATGTATTAATGCACATCTTATAGGTCGCACTGCATAAAAAGCATCTGCTAAATGCTTAAAATGGAAATGTAAATGTAAACACGTCCAACAGGCCTGTTCAGAAATTGAAATCCTGAAAAACAGAGGCCTGGTCAGAAGTGTATTCCTACTCAGAAATAAAAAACTTTTCCGAAACAGATTTTCACTTTGCGAGAAAAATATTTGTGTTAGCACTGCCTTTAACCACTCTCCCCCCCTCGTGTAAGTTATTTGCGTTTAAAACACAATGCGACTTCTCGTTTTGACATGCAGAACAATGCAGTGGTGGTCGCGGGACCCACGTCCTGTGCGTCTGTTCCGGGATAAGACCTTTCCACCTCCAGGCCACGGCTTCGACTGGCCTGCTCTTATCGGACACGGCAGAGCCCAGCGAACGTGACAGCACATCTCCCGCTCCCTACGTCGATGGCTCTCTCAGCGTCCGTAAACGACGAGTGTGATTGACATGTTTGGAATTAACCCCAATTTCAACCCAACGACAAGGACTTCACAGGACTCCACTGTTGGTGATTTGAGTAAGAAAATACTTGCCATCCAAAATTAAATAAAAAAATGACAGCTGGGGAAAAGAGCTGTTCCAGAGATGGGCTTGTAATTTGATCTTTACTACCTCATCTAGACTTAATTTAGATACATATGTAGGACAGTAAGCCTAACCCTGTGGACGCCGTGTGAGAAATGGCCTGGAAAGAGAGGCAGTTGTTCCAAATGCTGTGCTCAGAATTAAATGTCATTCTCACACTCTCTGGGCAGGGGTGTAACGGTGCACAAAAATCACAGTTCGGTAAGTACCTCAGTTTTGAAGTGACGGTTCGGTAAGTTTTCAGTACAGTGGGGGAAAAATAAATGCAGAACATAAAATTGCTTTTCATTTATTATGAACTTTGTAAGCAGTGGCTAACTGGCCATACTGTATCTCTCTTTCCTAAATAAAAAATGTCTGTCAACACTGCTGCAACCTCACACACAAAAAGGTTCCACACGTGTGTTAGTGGTTAAAGCAAGTTAAAGCATTTGGTTCACAGTGCGTACCGAACTGAAAGTCCTGTACCGAACGGTTCGGTGCGAATACGTGTTACACCCCTACTCTGGGCAGGGGAATCTCACTGTGGATCCGGGCCCAGACGCCATGCAGAACCATGACCCCTCACCTCAACCTCTTATGGACCGGCCTGGCGGTGGCCATGACCGCTGGTTCTGCCCGGTCACTGTTTCACCCAGATCCTCTTCCACTCACGCCAGCCACTTTGAGCACCGGGCACCCCTATTCGTTCCCTGCAGACCATGTGACCTCGTTGGGGAGCCACAGTGATTGGATGAAGGGGCTAAAGTTTCTCTTTCCTCTCAGGTTTATTATCACCATTCTGAAATATTTTTTCACACCTTTTCCTGGAGTATTTATTTAATTTATTTATATTTTTAAGATTTTGTTTCTGATTTCATTCAATTTTCTTCCAATTTAGTACCCAATTACACCCTCTCTTTTCATGTCAATCCCCCTCATATTGTGAGTTTGCTGCCGTAGCCCTGAGACCGGCAGTGACAAAGGCGAAGTATCGCCTCCTCCGAGCTGGCACTCGCCAAGACTGTAACTCCGGTACACAGAGCCACTCCAATAGGCAGCAAGCTCATATCGGCTTCCTTCCCCCCTCCCTGGGGCGGACAGCCAATTGCCGCCCCCTAGTGGCACTCCCTATTTAATTTATTTGAATTATGTTTTAATATTGAACGTCTCCTTGTGTTCACTTCTCTTGGGAGCAGCTTGTTTACCCTGTATTGCATCAGTTATTGTCTCTTTGTGTTTTCTATATTTATTTTGCTGCAGCAGTAAGCAGCGATTCTGCAAAGATTTCTTTACTCACAGGCCCAGGATCTGTGCACACATTTAACACAGGTGCACATGCACACACAGGTGCACATGCACACACACACACACACACACACACGTATATTAAGTCCCTCTAAAAGTTGTGAATGGTGCACTAAAACCCAATTAAATCTTCTGAGAACATTTTTTTTTTTTAATTGGCTGAATTTAATTTAGTTTTAGCCCTGTTTCATGGGCGTAAAGTTATCATGGACAGGAAGGGAGGAAGAAAGGAATGACCTTACCTTCTACTGGGAAATGTCACAGTTGGGTTTGCGTGCGTCTGGATGTGGGGCGTTTGAGAGCCGAAATGGCACCAGGCCTCGTTTCACCTTCACAACTCCACATCTCCTCTGTGGCAGTCCCAGTTAACGCGTAACCTTCTCCCGTTGTTTGTCTGGCACTGTGGAGATCACCTTCGAATGTCCACACCTTCTGCAGTCCCATGCAGCACAAAACCTGCTCCAGATTTTTAACATGATTTTGGAGCAATGACATGACATCGATGCCCTGTGACAGAAGTGTTAGTATTAAAAAAGACCAGGACACAAAACCTGGTCTGCAAAGCCAAGAACTCGCAGCCTTTTCAAATGACCAAGTTCAATCTATGTGTGGCATTTCCCATGGTGCTCTGTAATTAGGCAGGGGGTCAATGTTTCATTCCTTTGTTTCATGGGAGTCACACTGCAAATATAGTACCAGTCAAAGGTTTGAGTATGCCTGAAAATAGGGTAATCTCGTAATTTACAATGTTTTACACCATATAAGTTTCTGTAAATACTTGAAATGACAAAAACACATGTAACAATAAACAAAAGGAACATCAAAGCAATGTTCAAGAAAATTGAATTGAAAATTGAATCTTGGAATCCTCTAAATAGCCACCCTTTGCCGTGATAACAGCCTCACAAACACGGGCCATTCGGTTAATAAGTTTCAGCAGGAAATCACCTGACATGTCTTCCCAGCTCTCCTGCAGCAATTCCCAGAGACACTTGTGGGTTGCTTTGCTGTGCCTCTTCTGCCCAGTTCGTTCCATACAGGTTCTATGGGATTGAGGTCTGGACACTGGGCAGGCCAGGTCATCAGTTTGAGTTGTCTTTCACGTTCCTCCTTCACCAGATAGCTCTTGCACTTCAAGGTGTGTTTGGGGTCGTTATCTTGCTGAAGAATGAAAGAGTGCCCGCTTAGCCATAATCCAGATGGAAGGTGTACTCAAACTTTTGACTGGTACTGTACATGTAGCTCTCTTGTTGTTCTCTGTTGTGACCATTAGCTTGTTGTAGTAAGTTGTGGGCCAACCTACCAGGTCTGTAGATATTACTAGTACAGGAGCACCCAGACAGCAAGCGGAATCATACTGTACCCAAACCATCTGCTCCCCGAGCATTCCTTTACTCTGCCTGCCAAAATGAAAGCGCATCCCCCCGGGATGGCTCGGCAGGAAACGAACGGAATAACAATGAAATTACAAGACAAGAAAAACATATGGCAGTGCCACTGATCTCTCCAATTTTGTCAAACATTTGATTATCAAACTTTTTTTTGCCAAACCCTTCCTTTCAAACCTTTTCTTTAACAACCAAAACATGTCATACTTTGTTTTCAATCTTGGGAAACAGAAGCTTAGCCATCCACAGTGATCTCTCAGCTCTGAGGCATGTTAACTTCACTCCACACTTAGTATGGTAGCGTTGTGAAAGGGCTGAGCACGCGTTTGTGTGCAGAATGGGAATGTGCTGAGGTGATATGGAGCTTTTATGATGAGGGGCGTTTCGCTGGGGGTTTAAATTAAATCTGGATGGTCCAGTGCGGCTGATAGAATGTGGTTCTCTGTGGCTCAGTTGGTAGAGCACAGCGTTGGCAACGCTTAGGTTGTGGGTTCAATCCCCACTGGGACCACATATACTGAAAAATGTATGCATTCACTACTGTAAGTCGCTTTGGATAAAAGCGTCTGCTAAATGGCAAATATATATATATATATATAATAGCAGTCCAACGCACCGTATCTTGGCTGGTCCGATATGGTGTGAGCTGCTGATCAGTCTCTACCAGACTGGCCCTGGTCATCAGCCCCGATCGGGGGCGGCATTTGGGCTGGCTCGGGTCCACCGTGAAGCATGTAAGGGAGTCTCCAGAACGTGGGCGGGGGTGAATTCCACCTTGAAGCAAGCAGAGTTCGCTGCCCTCTGAGAGGAGAGGAGCGGTGGCCTCGTGTGGGGAGGGTATAACTGGTCACTAAATTGGGAGAAAAACAGGAACAAATCTGAAACAAATAAACAAAAAAAAAAATATATAAATAATCTGAATAATCTGTGTTGTGTGACATCGCTCTCTGACCCTGTCTCTACGGCGATGAGGACTCATGCCTGGCTCCCAGACTCTGATTGGATGGCCATGTCTGGGAGATTTACCTTTGTGCCGTAGTGCAGAGGAATCACAAGTCTGGCAGATATTCCTCCATATTCAGTAACACTTCATTTTAGCGGCCCGCTTTAATCACACCTAGTCATGTATTTGTATTCATCTCACCACATTAGCAGCCAGATAATAAATACTAGTTACAGGTACAGTACATATATATTAAATTAATAAAATACAAATTACTGGACAGACTTGAATGCTCTGCCCCTCCATTAGCATTTGCCCTGATGTTAATCCGAGCCCTAATTGCCAGTGTAAACATGATCTGATAATGATCCAATCTGTATTAATTGGGATGCAAGAAATGTGAATGGTGAATGGTGTATCGGTTAATAAACTTGGCTTGCAACCAGAAGATGGTGAACCGGAGTTGCTTCTGCCTGCAGGGACTTTCGAACTGAGGATCCCAACGCCACAAGAGACACGATTAGCCCGCCGAGCTGAAGTCCCCAGCCAAAGGAACTAATCGAACTCTTATCGACGTCACTTTCTGCAGCGGACGCTCACGCGCTTAACTCACGTCTTCCAAGCTCCGCCACACTTGAATAGGTTTGAATCCCAGGTAAAGTGCTATGGTACCACTAAGAAAGGTACTCATTGGAGGTGCCCCAGAATGCAAAGGATAATTTTTAAAATAAATAAAGCGCCGTGTACCTTCACTAATCAAATGAGCCGTCCCAGCAGCGGTCTGGAAGAGGGATTGTGTTTGTTTGATGGTTGTCGGGGACTCGACCAGCGTGGGGGTGTGCCAGGACGTGATGCATGAACTCAGCGAGCGTTTATGGGGGAACTCTGCGTAATGTGCATCATTATTCCCCTGGGGGGAGAGGAGCGATTCAGCGGAACACAATTACCGACAGGGCTGACGTGGCGTGTGAGCGTGAGCGTGTGAGCGTGAGCGTGAGCGTGACAGATTTCAGAGGCACTGACACCGCCGGTAAAAACCATCGAGCAGATGCAGGCGCCGGGAGCGCCTAACGAGGACCCGCTAATTACAAACTCACCGTGGGGGGGGGGGGGACAAAAACAAATGGGTGAAGATAAATCGTGTGGAGGGGGAGGACGGGGTCGGTGGGAGGGGAGCGTGGACGTCGGAGTTTCAAGGTGAGGCCTCTCCAGAGACTTCGTGGGTGGGTTAATGAGGGTGCAGATGGCTTCCTGTCTGAAGGGCTCATAACTCTCTGTAAATATTGCTCTCCCTCTCTCAGGTACGCCATGCCAATGTTTCTGAAGGCCTCTCCCAGAGGCTGCAGTCTATCTGCATTTCACATCACAGGCATTTAGCAGACGCTCTTATCCAGAGCGACTTACACGGTTTACATTTCTTTACAATTAATTTATACAGCTGGACAAGTACCTTGTGCTCAAGGGTACAATGGCAGTGCCCCCACCTGGGATTTTAACCTGCAACCTCTGAGTTACAAGCCCAGTTCCCTAACCATTACACTACACTGCAGAGAGTTTGACTGTTCCAGTGGGAGAGTGAAGCTGTTTTCTCTGATCTGAATGGTTCACGGTTGCAACACCATGGTTGGTTGTGTTTCCATTTTTAGTCAGATTTAATATGTTTTAATTTCAGACTGTTAGGCAACAAAAGGTGAAATTCTTGAGATGGGGTATAGACTTTAGAGGGGCATTGTACAGTATATATATATATTGTGGCAGCCCAAGGGGCTGTCCAGGGAAATGGCTGCCTGGCCTACAACACATGGGAGCCAGAAACACTACATTTCCCAGCAGGCCACCGTCAAACACCTGAACGGAGTGAAGTTATAGCTGAAGGCCATTTG
>JAINUG010000193.1:1415000-1417500 GCA_029706075.1 Aldrovandia affinis | reverse complement strand
CAAGCTGTCCTTTTTTTAAAGCTTTTTTTTTAAGACCTTCCTTTCACCGCGGAGAGCGATGGAGCAGCAACCGCCATCGCGAGCTCACGCCTCAAACGTGAGGTGCCTTCGATCCAGACGGGCGGGGGATTTGTGATGTCATAAAGCTCAGTGATCGGTCTGGCAACACTGATTGGCTGAAAGACTGGCGCTACATGTGAAGTAAGCACGTAAGCGCAAGAGAAATGATTCATTTACTGACGGAGGGAGCAATTCACAGAGCACACCGCCCCCAAACACACACACACACACACACACACGCACACACACACACACACTGGTACAACACACACACACACACAACACACACACTGGTACAACACACACACACACACACACACACACACACACACACACACACACTCACTCACCCACACACACACACTTGTAGGAGTCACTTACTGTAAAAGATGTTCGCCAGGGCAGAGCATCCAGAGCCGCCAAAATTTCATTTCCATCAAGCGATTTAATGACAACCTGCAAATGTTCATCCTTTCCTTCTGCTCCTCCCTTTATCTTTCCAATTCCTCCTGTTTTCTTTTTGGGGAAGATAAGAATTTCACTTGTCCTCTCTTCCTGGTGGTGAAATTCACGTGTTTGATTTGAATTAAAACTGTGAATGTCCTCAAATGGCCAAATGCACAATTCAGCTGCAGGGGCCTTTAAGTGATTTGATTGGCACCTAAGAGAAAGTACGTTAATATATTCTCATCAAAACCAAAACTTCTATCAATCCAAACAATAAGTGTTTTTTTCTTGTGATTTTTCCATTCTTTTGACAAAACAGTCAGTAAGATTTCAGAATGATTGTACACACACATGCAGCTGTGTGGACACACACACACACAGGGTGGTGCAGTGGTGCAGTGGTGCAGTGGTCACATGAGGCCTGTGCTCTCCCACAGTCTGCCTCTGGGCCCAACACACACACTCCTGTTCCTACACACACACACTTTCAGCACACACAAACACACACACACACACACACACACACACACACACACACACACACACACACACACACACACACACACACACACACACACATTGAGACATACACACACACACACACACACACACACACACACACACACACACACACACACACACACACACACACACACACACACACACACACACACACACACGGTTCCCTGTTGGATAGGTCGATGAGAACACATGTACAGTGTTTCACCGTGCTTGGGCTGAAAATCATTCTGTGTTCAACATGTATGCCGTGACAGCTGTGAGGTGTCATGTGAGAATATGTGCATTGATACATTACTTCTAGCATTACTGCATTTTAGAATGTGAGCATGGCTCCCCTAGTCTTCAGTCCTACGTGACCCGCAGATCTTCATAAACTTTTATGAATTATTGAGGAACGAACATCATGCTTCATCCAGTCTAATTTAATTTTGACCTTTCCTTAAATTCACCACCTATCAGAAAGCTGGATGAGGGAAAAGATGGGGGATTTTTCTAAGAGGTTTATATTCGGACGTGAAGCTTGTAATTGAAAGACTGCCTGGAGCAGGAACAGAGGTATGATTGGATATTCGTTTTTTTTACCCAAGTGCCACCTTGAGAAGGGGCGATAGAGACATGTGAGGAGAACACATGAAGATGAAAGTTGTCAGATCTTGCAAGATGCCAAGACCACAGGGACACGGGGGCTATATCTGGACCAGCACATTGCGGCCTCGTAATCCCTCTTTCCTTTCATTTATTTCTTCCTTTTTTATTTTTTTTATGTTCCACCGTTCCACTACCACTGACTCTGTACACTTTTACTAATTGTCATCACCACTGCTTCCATGTTTAATACTGCTTTTTGATGACTGTCCAAAAATAATAATAAATCCACTAACTTTTCTCTCCCAGTGTTACAGGTATGATATGCAGCTGCCAACAATGATGTCTATCGCTGTATTACTGCACTGATCTCTTGCGCAAACTATGATTGTTTTTACCATGTATTAATGCACATCTTGTAATCGCTCTGGATAAGAGCATTATTACAAACATAAAATGTAAATGTATGTTATGTGGATTCAGTTGCAGTTGGTGTGGAGTGTTTCACAAAAGATGTTCCAGTACAGAGGCAGATCTGTGCTTCCACTGCATACCTTTTATTTTATTTCAATTGAAAAAAAGTGCAACAGCTCTTCTTCTTACCACAGACGATAAGGTCATTGAGCCACTTTGTTTTGTATCACTGGGAGATATCTGTGGTCTGAGACACAGCTGTGACAGGCCACCCCCCCCCCCACCCCCCACGCCCCAAAATTAGTTTTCTTTTTAAGTGATGCATCATGTTCCTGACACAGACCGAATTTGGGGTAAAATGAAGAGGGTGGAGGGAGGGGTGGGGTCGGGGGCTCTCATCTCAAATAAAAGGGGAGGAGAGGAGAGAGGGGGTGGGCAGGGGTAAATGTGATTAGCAATTACCCAGATGCCC
>JAINUG010000193.1:1407500-1410000 GCA_029706075.1 Aldrovandia affinis | reverse complement strand
GAACTCTGATTAGAAAAATCTACAACTTCAAGCCTCCAGGTCATTTATATATATATACATATTTGGTTAATTTGGAATAAAAAACTTCTTCTATTGACATCTTAGCTGATATTGTTTTTGAAGATAGAAGCACATAGTTTCAAAAAGCACACAAGAATAGAGTTGTGGTTGCTTGACCTAAATTGTTCAGTACAGCAGTCCAATTTCAGCATACTTAAAGTACTATTACTTTTATGAGCTACTATTAAAGTATCATCCAATATTATATACAAGTTCAACTTCCAAATTAACCAGCATATTTGTTTTACTCTGTCATAAATGGAAATGCATCTTGTCTTTTCTCCTCCTCCACACTAACCCTTAATATTGTAATTATTATAATATTATTGTTTTCTACTGATGAACACCTCATGTTTAGTTTACAGTAGTAATTAGTGATGTCTGTGCATATTTCCAAGCGATTGCTGAACTCGGAGTGCCTACAGGGACCCCTGGAGGACAACTGCTGAAGTTCAGCTCGACAGGCTAGACGGTTGCGTGCTCAAGACTGCGTTGCGTGTTCCTCCTGGTCCTTATCATGACGTATAACATCTCCTACATCGCTGCAGAAATGACAGGATACCTGTGAAAACTGTAGATCCCTCCGCAGTTTGAAAGGGCTGGTGTTCTCTGTGAGGATGACAGCTACAGAAAGCTTCCTTGTTCAGCTGTGTCTGCCATCCGCCGCCGTGAAGCCATCGAGTGCTGTACATCTCCTTTCAGCTCTGCAGTGGGGAGAAATCATAACCAGGAAGAAAGACAGCGCAACCCTTTCATTAGATCACACAAAGCATGCAAAACCAGCCTCCCGGGTGGTCTAGCGGTTACAACGTTTGACGCTGACCACTGCAACCGGGGTTCCATTCCACCGGCCACGCCAGTATCGGGAGTGCCACTAGGGGGCGGCAATTGGCCGTCCGCCCCAGGGAGGGGGGAGGGAAGCCGATATGAGCTCGCTGCGTATAGGAGTGGCTCTGTGTACCGGAGTTACAGTCGACGGCTTGGCGAGTGCCGGCTCAGAGGAGGCGGTACATCACCTTTGTCACTGCCGGTCTCAGGGCTACGGCAGCAAACTCACAATACGAGGGGGGGATTGACATGAGAAGAGAGGGTGTCTTCGGGTTTTCACACATCAAATGCTGATTCTTGAAGTGGTCGTGACCGTAACCTCGTTTAAAGGTTACGACCCTGCAGCCGTCTGACATCCCTGTACGTCTGCATGAATCCTCCCACTCCAGCTCTCTCCGCACAATCGCTGTTTGATTTCATTACCAGCTGTAGCGCATTGCTCATGAATCATCTAAATCATCGTTGGCATGAATATTGCGTCGTCTGAACTTGGCTTTTTAGCAACACCTTGTGTATTCTTTTGGGCTTTGATGAATTACTTCTACGTGTTGTTGGAAATGGCAAAGAAAAGAAAAACTCTAATTCTGGTTTTCTTTCCGGACACTTCAGTCATCGGCTTTTCACATTTGCCGAGGGAATTCTGGCGTCCGAAGGCCAATGCTGATTGACTGGAGTTGTTGTGAGGAACAGGGTCACAGAGAAGGTGTTCATTTTTCTTATTATTTTTTTCTTTTACAGTTTTGTCCCGTTTTTCTGTCCATTTTTCCATTTAGTAGGAAATTACACTCTCTATTTATTTATATTTACCCTCCCCAACAAGTCTGTTGCTCATCTCTCTGAGAGCAGCAAACTAATTTTCAGAGACAGAATTTGCCCACTCCGTTCTGGAGACTCCCTTACGTGCTTCACGCCGGACCCCCATGTTCTGGGGGCGACTCCCTTACGTGCCCCACGGCGGACCCAGGGCCGGTCTGGTAAAGCCAGTTTGATAACTGGCGTATTGTTTTGGAACGTGGTCCATATTATTTCTGTGGCAGGATGCTGAGTACCAGGGGAGAGAGGCAGAGGGGGCCGCAAACTGACCCCACGCCACCTTAAGAGGGAGGAAAGACATGGCAACCACAAGGACAGAGAACTGGTAGAGACAGGGACTTAGTCTCGTACACTTTGTTTTTATCACACATACGTTTGTGAACTGGATACTAAAGCTTTTAGTGCTTGTGTTGTGAGTAACGGCTCCCCGCCGCCTGCTAAAATAAAATAAAATAAAAAAATGCCCTTGCAGGTTTTGCTGACTACATGAGAACGCACAGTGGAGTTAAGTGGTAGTGAGTGGAGGTAAGAAAGTATCGGGACAAGAACCTGGGCTCATTGTTTCCCTGTAATCTACTGTAGAGTAGCAATCTAGAGGTGTGGAGGATAGCATAACGGTAACGGTCGTATCTTGGCTGGTCCTTACGAGTGTGTGCTGCCTGTCAGGGACGTGGTTTGAAGCCCGTCTCTTCCAGACTGGCCCTGGTCATCAGCCCCAATCGGGGGCGGCATTTGGCTGTCCGCCCCAGGGGGAGGGGGGAAGGGTGAACCGGCTCGGGTCCGCTGTGAAGCACGTAAG
>JAINUG010000193.1:1395000-1402500 GCA_029706075.1 Aldrovandia affinis | reverse complement strand
ATCACCAAGGGCAACGGTCTGGTCCCAGGCCCAGCAGACTGGCTGTGGGCAGAGGGTTGAATTGAACATTGGATTTATATAAATACAGCACTTTTCAAGGAACCCAAAGTGCTTTACGGGGTATAGGAGCAACTCACCTCAACCAGCACCAATGTGCAGCACCCACCTGGGTGAACGCGACGGTGAAGGTGAACACAACTCACCACACATCAGATACACAGTGGAGAGGCCAGGAGGGAGGGAATTAATTAATTCCATGAATGTATATATTGTCTGGGTTGGGAATTTGACCAGGACACCGGGTTAATACCCTACTCTTTACGAGAAGCGCCATGGGATCTTTTATGAGCACAGAGAGTCAGGACCTCGGTTTTTACCGTCCCATCCAAACGGCGGACATGTGGTCCCGTGGGATCAAACCCACAACCTTGGCATTGCCAACGCCATGCTCTACCCACTGAGCTACGGGATGTGGGGTGAAGTGACTGCATTGACCAAAAGAAAGGAGGCCTTTGATTGGCTGCAGATGAATTATACAGGTGAATTTTATAGGAATGTATGTATTTCAAACGTATGAATGTGAAGCGAAGCTGAAAGCAGTGTTCAGCAGAGCAGAAGGGAAGTAAGGATTGAGAAATAATGTCGAGCACAAAAAGAAAAACGAGGTATAAATTCAGACTGCACTTACAGTAAATGCTTAAAATGTAAGCTTATTTTTGAACAATTGGACAATGTTCCACACACACACACACACACACACACAGATCTTGTAGCTTGTAATCTCTGAGAAATAAAGGCACTTACTGCAATTTCACTGTTCCGACTGGGGAGGCAAATAGGTATAGTAGAAACCTAGAAATCTAGAAACCTGCCTCCAAATCATAGAGAGAGAGAGAGAGAGAGAGAGAGAGAGAGAGAGAGGGAAAGAGAGAGTTTAGTGATGAAAAGTATATTGAAAATGAGCTAAATTGTCAGCAATGACAGGAAAGGTTTGCAAAGTGAGCAGCCAATTCCAGCGGAGTATCAGAGACGCAGTTTAAACGCCGTGGAACCCCAGAGCTGCTGAGCTTCAGGGCTGTGGAGAGGATCTACACACACACACACACACACGCACACACACTCACACACACAAAACACACACACTGCAGTTCAATAAAATGTACACACACACACTCTCTCACACACACAACACACACACACACACACTCACACACTCTCACACACTCTCACACAAGATTTATTAACATCCTTTCTAGAAATGATCCAAGATTCAGGGGATTCAAACTGGCTTTGATTGTGTGACCAATTATCCATTGTTGCCAAAAAGCATTTTGGGACTAAATAAATAAAAAGCGAAAATAAAATAATAAGCAATAATATAAAACAGCATATCATTTAAAAAATGAAAATGTTATTAAAAACAGCAGTTCAATAAAATGTATAAAAAATAAAATTCTCTACCAAAATATATTGACAACAGAACCCATGAACAGCAATAGCTAAATACATGGGTAAATAAATAATTCTGGTATACAGCCCCTCCCTCTGGGGGTCGGCTAATCGCAAAAGGGGCAAGCTGGTGCATTTTCGAACATGGCTTGCAGTAGGCATGCTTCCGGGTGAATGCTTTGACCGTTACGCCACCCGAGGGCCCCCTCAGCAGCTGTTTTTTAATGGCAGGCTGTGGTCACTAAACCTGTACTTTGGTTAAGGGCTAGGTTCTGTCTGAAAGCTGGTCCTGACAGAAATATAGCGTGGGCTATGAATCCCTGTTCAAGGCTCCCACAGTACGGGAAGTCACTGCTTCAGTGTTGTCTTGCTTTGCCCACGTTTGTCGCCGGCCTACTTGTCAGTCGTTTTAAATTCCCAGCTTTATCGTTTTAGCACGCATTTTCCAAGCTGGTGTCTGTGAGCTAATAGTTCCGCGTCTCTCTAGGGACAGCTTGGCGTTCCGGAATGCGAGGCATTAGCCTTCCAATAGGGCCCAAGAGCATTCCGTTCTGTTTGTGTGTCCCAGCGGAGTGGAGATAAGGTGTTGCTGGATGTGAGGTGTTTTGATAATGTGGTTTAATTGAAGTTCGTCTTGCAGGCTGACGCTCCCTGAAGCTGACGCTCCCTGAAGCTGGCGCTCCCTGAAGCTGACGCTCTGCTGGTGACGCTCTGCTGCAGTGAGCATCGCGTCGGAGGCTAGCCGGCTGAGAGGAGCTCCTCTCTGTGGGTTGAGCTCTTGATATCGAGAGGGAGGGTCTTTCTTTAGGTTGCCATGTCTCAAGTGAGCCCAGAATCTTAATCCTCTTTTCTGCTTTAATAATCGGTGGATAAAAGCTTTCATTTGCTCCCTTCCTGCTTTGTTTTGGACTTTGGCGTGCTTTGTCATTTTTAAATATTTTTTGCGGGATTATACATGTCAAGTTATCAATGTATGGGGAGTTCATGATTGTCATTTTGTGTAATCCTGGTTTTAGACAGGATCCCAAACTTCACTGCTATAAAGACTCATTGGCAAAAATAAAAAATGTAAAGATTTTGTTTCTGATTTTCTCCCATTTTTCTCCCAAATTAGCAGCCAATTACACCCTCTCTTTTCATGTCAATCCCCCCCTCGTATTGTGAGTTCACTGCTGTAGCCCTGAGACTGTCAGTGACAAAGGCGATGTACTGCCTCCTCTGAGACGATACTTGCCAAGCCGTTGACTGTAACTCCAGTACACAGGGCCACTCCTATACGCAGCGATCTCATATCAGGCTTCCCTCCCTGGGGCAGACAGCCAATTGCCACCCCCTAGTGGTAGTCCCGGCCAGAGCCAGCTCTGGCACAGCCGGTGGATTCGAACCCCGGTCGCAGTGGCCAGCGTCAAACGTGGTAACCGCTAGACCACCCGGGAGGCCTGACGAGTGGCACTTTTATCCACATTATTTTGGGGGTGAAATTATTGTAGACCCTCCACTTCCTCACATATAAAGCCCTCTATGGCTTCTCTTGCAATTAGTGCCATGACAACACTCAGGGCAGACCCATGTGCCTACGTCCAGGTACACATCAAATCTTAACAAAAAATCGACAACAAGAACTCTGCAGAACTGGACCCTTGGGGAATGGAAAATCCAAAGTTCCTGTTTTCTAGTGCCAAAAAAGTGCCAAAGGTTCTGGTACCATTGCAGTGGAAAAGGGCCTTTAGATCAGCAGCCTTAGTCACAGGAGGTGAGCTAATTAGTGAAAGCAGGTGGCTTAGAGCCTGCTACAAGGCCCAGAACTGAAGAATGCTGGTTTACAGTGTAAGTTCTAGGGCTGAAAACATTTTCCTACGCTGTGGCCGATTATTTTTAGTAGATTCTGAACATGGCTGCAGCCCCTGCCATCTCACTCCATGACCTTGAGTGAAGAAGGTCAGTTCTTTTCTTTTCCAATTTCCACACCACAATTATTTCCTGAGTAGATCAGTTTTATGATGCCATATACTTAACCCCCTGCCTCATTTTGAAGACGTTTAAGAAATAGCCCTTCATGCCAAATTGAAGTCAAATAGCCTTTTTTAAATCTATAAAACAAGCAAAAAAAAGGATTTCCATCATTATTTTGGTGGACAAGTTTATTATGGTTTTCAGGGGCAGAAGGTCATGTGGTTTGGAATAAAGCTAATCTTACTCTTGCCCTTGAGATGTTTTGCTCAGTGGGGAAGTAGCTGGATTGTTATACTGCAGGAAACGTTTAAAAGATTACCATTCGCACAGATTCCGCTGCAGTTTTTCTGCCGCTCAGAACTATAGTGTTAGGGTCTCAGTTCTGACTTAGGAGCCAGTTTCCCATGAAGCTCATCCACTATGATTGCGGTCGTTTGTGGGGTTGATTCAGGGGTCCTTATAGAGTGTTCAAATGTTTCTTTAGTTGTTGTTTTTTTGCTAATTAAATTACAATTGAATTGTCCTTTTTTAAGGTTTTTGATTTCCTTTTTTTCTAAATGGTTCCATTCTGGATAAAGCATCAGTTTTTGTAGAATTTCTTCTACAAAAAACAAACAAAGTTTCCCAACTTTGTACAGTGACTAAAACATGTCACTGGTATTTGTGCCGTGCATTGTTAGTGGTCCTTTGATTTACGTCCAAGTTTGAGTTTGTGATATCTGTGCATTTCTCTGTATCATAGGTACAAATCAGGGTCATCATATTTAGGCATATTTCTATGCAGAGGCTTTTAAAATTTCCCCTGAATAATAGGGCTATTCTTAGGGTGGAATATACGCCGCACACAGGAATATGTCATATGATTTTATGAATGTAATATTTTCTATTTTTAGCCAAATGTGCATATCCATTTTCTCGATAGATTTAATTGTGCCTGCAAGCTCTTCTCTGCGCTGTGCTGTAATATTCCCTCCAGCGTCTCAGCCGTTGCAGACTGCACTGGGTTTCAGAGACAGTACTGTAACATCTATGTAGCCTGAGGGGCAGTGAGTGGATGCATCTGTACAGCAGCGTTTCTCCCGGAGGATAACATCGCTCCAGCGTTTATGTGTCTGATTACTCCAGAGGCTGTGTTCAGGGACAGTTTTTTGGGCGATGTTTATGGACTGGGCCCTGCCACACTGGGATCCCGATGCCTACTTTGTCCATATTTAATATATATGCCATTTAGCAGATGCTTTTATCCAAAGCGACTTACAGTAGCGAATGCATACATTTTTCAGTATTTGTGGTCCCAGTGGGAAAGGAACCCACAACCTAAGTGTTGTCAATGCCATGCTTTACCTACTGAGCCACACAGAACCGCATATACACCACCTCTACCTACTGAGACACACAGAACCACATATACACCACCTCTACCTACTGAGACACACAGAACCACACATACACCACCTCTACCTACTGAGACACACAGAGCCACATATACACCACCTCTACCTACTGAGCCACACAGAACCACATATACACCACCTCTACCTACTGAGCCACACAGAACCACATATACACCACCTCTACCTACTGAGACACACAGAACCACATATACACCACCTCTACCTACTGAGACACACAGAACCACATATACACCACCTCTACCTACTGAGACACACAGAAGCACAGTCACACAAGTGCCTGAAGCGGGTTTTCTCTCAGGCACACTACATCTCTCCTCTCCCTCTCCTCTCCCTCTCCCTCTCCCTCTCCCTCTCCCTCTCCCTCTCCCCTCTCCCTCTCCCTCTCCCTCTCCCTCTCCCTCTCCCTCTCCCTCTCCCTCTCCCTCTCTCCTCTCCTCTCTCTCTCTCTCTCTCTCTCTCCCTCTCTCTCTCTCTCTCTCTCTATCTATCTGTCTCCCTCTCTCTCTCTCTCTCTTCCTCTCTCTCTCTCTCTCTGTCTCTCTCTCTCTCTCTCCCCCTCTCTCCCTCTCCTCTCTCTCTCTCTCTCTCTCTCTCTGTCTCTGTCTGTCCCCTCTCTCTCTCTCCCTCCTCTCTCTCTCTCTCTCTCTCTCTCTCTCTCTCTCTCTCTCTCTCTCTCTCTTGTCTGTCCCTCCCTCTCCCTCTCCCTCTCTCCTCTCTCTCTCTCTCTCAATCACGCAGAGACCTTTACAAGCTGCCCCGCTGAGTGGTGAGCTGAAAGCAGAACAGCTGCAGGAAGAGGAAGTCTGTCCATGCATACCCAGCAGACGCGTAATGAAGACGCGATGCAGCGCTCACGTTTAAATCATTTAAAACCCGGAGAGAGACGTCACCGGGGGCCGATAAAGACGCTAGGGTAAACTGCACTACCGTTGAAAATGTGTTTGACTGTTTTCAGGGGTGCTGTCACTCTGAATCGAAGTGAAAGTATGCAACGCTGTGCTGGCCTGATTACATTTCCCTGCTCCTGTTTCTGCTCAGCCCCACACTGGGGTCCTGGGCTGAGCACGCTGCTCAAACGTCTGCACTCTCTCCTGGCCTGATCCTCGGCAAAAATCTACTGTATTTTCCTGGAAAAATACTTGGACAGCAAACAGCCCCCAAGCTGCAATAACACAGACTCCAGCTCATAGTGTCATTCAGCAGGTGTGGGCGAAGGACTCCAGCTCATAGTGTCATTCAGCAGGTGTGGGCGAAGCCTCTTGGGGCAACTGGCTATTAAACCGACCAGGTAACAATCTCACACGTCGAAAAGACCTTAACCAGGAGAGGAGCGGCCTCCATCGGGCATAAAACACTCTCTCCAGCCGTTCTGAGTCAGATTGAGTCTGTGAGTCTATATTCCCTTCTATTGGTGTCATACAGTATCAAGAGAGAGAGGGAAGTAAAGCTTTATATATATATATATATTTATTTATACTGACAATAAAAGGCTCGGTAAAAAATGACATTGCTTTAATTACTCCCTCTCCCTCTCCCTCTCCCTCTCCCTCCCTCTCCCTCTCCCTCTCCCTCTCCCTCTCTCCTCTCCCTCTCTCTCCCCTCTCCCATGTGTGTCCCCATGGTAACCTCATCCCCAGGGTCCCTGCGCTGTAATTAGGCCTGGAGGAAGGAGAGAGAGAAAGAGAGAAAGAGAGAGAGAGAGAGAGAGAGAGAATTAGCCTAACATGCATGTCTTTGGACTGTGGGAGGAAACCCACGTGGACACGGGGAGAACATGCAAACTCCACACAGAAAGGCCCCCGGCCTGGATTCGAAGCCGGGACCTTCTTGCTGTGCAGCGACAGTGTTATCCACTGCACCATTATTATTATAATTGTTATATATAAGTTGTTGTTATTACACAGCACCACCCAAACATTTACATGCTGCCTGTTCTTAGGAGCTGTGCCATGTCGGCATGTTCTGGCAGAGGACACAGGAATAACAGCAGGTATTGGCAAGGAAAACAGAAACACAGTCTTTTTTTTTCAACGCGTGTGACAGGGAAAAAAACGCTCTACCTGTGATCAAGGTGAGGACACTCCTGCGGGGACAGGCCTCTGCGCTCCTTACGCACAGACTTCCTCGCTGCTCTGCAGCTCGATCGCTGGAGACGTACGTCAGAAAACACGTACACACATTTCTGTTTCATTGCGTGGAGAAGAAAGCAGAGTGGGTAAAGGCTAAACGTGTGAATATCTCGTCGAGTGACACTGATGCTCCACAGGCCCCTGTGCGAGCCGCAGAAGAGGTTTACCTCACGGACTCTTCAGGCTCTTGTATTTGAAAGCCTTGTCGTGACGTTATGTTGCCGTGTGCACAGATATGGAGAGACACAAACATCCTGACGGATTCACTCCACATCCTCGGCCAAGGAACACAGATGACATCCAGAACACTTTACTTACCCAAGGGTTTCTTTTCTATTCTCTCTTTCTGCTTTTTTCCCCCATTTTTACATTTACATTTTAAGCATTTAGCAGACGCTCTTATCCAGAGCGACTTACAAGATGTGCATTAATACATGGTAGGAACAATCATAGTTCGCGCAAGAGATCAGTGCAGTAATACAGTGATAGACATCATTGTTGGCAGCTGCACACCGTACCTGGAACACAGGGAAGGAAAAGGTTAGTACATTTTG
>JAINUG010000193.1:1377500-1390000 GCA_029706075.1 Aldrovandia affinis | reverse complement strand
GATAACGTAGTGGTCTAACGCACCGTATCTTGGCTGGTCCGATACGAGTGTGCACTGGCTGTCAGGGATGCGGTTCCAAACCCGTCTCTACCAGACCGGCCCTGGTCATCAGCCCCGATTGGGGGCGGCGTTTGGCTGTCCTCCCCAGGGGAAGGGGGGAGGGTGAGCCGGCTCGGGTCCGCCGTGAAGCACGTAAGGGAGTCTCCAGAACGTGGGTGGGGGCGAATTCCGTCTCGAAGGAAGTGGAGTTCGGAGAGCTTGCCTCGTAGAGACGAGTGGCGGACTCGTGTGGGGAGGGCAAATTAAGTAAATAGAGGGTGTAATTGCCTACTAAATGGGAATATCTCCCGTCACATCTCTCACAGTCTCCAGTGACTCGATGTGCTTTTCTCTGATTGTGTTCTCGTTCAGAATGATGTCAGAGCGAGCTGGAGCCCCTTCGCAAGGTCACCTCTCGTGGCACAGGGGGCTAGTGCTCGCCCGTAATAGGCTGACTAAATCGAGTCTGACCTTCCGGCTCTTTCTCTCTCTCTGAGCTGACGGAATCCCAGAAGAGTGAAATGAAGTCAGAGCGTCGGTTGGAACTCACCTTCCCTCAGCGTTCTCTGAAAAGCATGTCCACCTCTTCCCTCCAGATATGAGGGTGACCTCACTATGATGCAACCTTGAGCAGAGACTCCGCCTCCGGGAGAATGTGATTGGTCCAGGGTCAGGAAGAGGCCCGGACTCTGTGGAGGAGTAAGGAGTGCAGTGTGCACTATCAGGAAGGACGCACACTATTTAAACATTTCAGCCGGTAGGCCAGCAGTTCGGCATCGGGGTGGTAAGGACACAAAGTCATTGGTCCCCGAGCAGGACACATGCGTTATATATCTCAGATACCTGTCTCGTCGTTTAAATGGCTGCTCTCAGCGTGGTTTGCTCTGTCCCGTCAGGTTTATCGTTGCTCTTCTCTTCCCTCTGTTTTATGCATTGTGTTTATGCATCTTGTATCAGTGTGTGTGTGTGTGTGTGTGTGTGTGTGTGTGTGTGTGTGTGTGTGTGTGTGTGTGTGTGTGTGTGTGTGTGTGTGTGTGTGTGTGTGTGTGTGTTTGTGTGTGTGTGTGTGTGTGTGTGTGTGTGTGTGTTTGTGTGTGAGTGAGTGTGTGTAAGTGTGTGTGTGTGCATCTTGTATCAGTTCCTCTGTTGTGATTTTAACTAAACTTCGGTGGACGGACTGATGGACTCAATGACTGATCGCTTCCTGTGTTCCTGTGTTTAATCAGTTGTGCTGTTCCTGTTTTCTTTTTTCATTTTATCCCCAATTTGATAATTGTGCTTCTTGAATCCCTGCTATATTACACACACACACATTCATATCCATATCCAGACACACTCACTCACACTTACACACACACACTCACTCACACACTCACACACACACACTTACACACACATGGATGTGGATGTAGGTGTGGATGTGTGTAAGTGTGTATGTGTGTGTGCGTGTGTGAGTGTGTGTGTGAGTGAGTGTGTGTGTGTGAGTGAGTGTGTGTGTGTGCATGTGTGTATGGGTGTACTAGACCATTAACCTATGTGGAAGTGAGCCCTGAAAGGCTATAGTGAACTGAAACCCTTGCTTGGGGATCTGATTGGCTCCTGCCCTCTTCCGGAACAGTGTACTGATTGATTGGCTGGTGAAAACGATGTCATTGTGCTGTCAGAGAGGGAGCCTGACCTTTAGTTCTAAAGCGGCTGTCAATCAAAGGCAGGGCCAGGAGACACGGATAATGGCTGAATTATGCCTGTCGATGAGTCTAGCGTCTAGCACACATAAAGGAGTCACACGAGACGTCCTTTTTTAAAAAGATGCGCTGCTTTTGGGAGACGACACTATGCCTCCTCTCTGTCTGCTAGCGCTTCAACCGCCATTCAAGGTACCCCTTAAAAAAGAGAGGGAGAGAGAGAGAGAAATGTGCAGGGTATCGATCGCCCCCTGGAAGGTCTCGTCTCCTTGATAATTCAGTATTGATGAGGCTGCAGTTGCTTTGGAAGTAGATGGATTGAACCCCCCACCACCCCCCAGCCTGATTGGCTGACCTTGTAGAGTAATCTGCATAGGCACAGAGGTTAGATTATTAGGCTAATTTACGGAGAGTGATGAGGCAGCCCAGGGTTCCGTGCCGTGATGTCATGAGGCACAGAGGACAGGCCCCCGCCTAATGTGGGCACAGTTAGGGTTATGGTTATTAAAAGTCATAGTCATGCTAAAACACATTATTCTGTATTCTTGGTGCACATGGAATATGTGCAAAACAGAGCACTTGGCACATTCTAATAGCATCACCCCTGTTTGGTATTGTCCCTAACAACTGTTTGGATATGGTGCAAATAAACAGCATTTCCTGACACAAACTCATATTCTCACTTGCTCTGTACTCATACAACTGGTTGTGTACAAAATATTTTAGTTACATCCATTTTGGAATACATGTTTAGGGTTAAAGGGGGTTAAAAGGGTTAAAGACCTCACAGCTGACAGGTGCATCTCCCTGCCTGACCTCCTGAGGGAGCTCTCATTAGCTGTGTGTGAGTGGTTTATGCAGGCAGGTAGAGCCATTGATTATGTGCTGGTCGGGGTTAACCTGGAGCAGTGTAGTGTAATGGTTAGGGAGCTGGGCTTGTAACTCAGAGGTTGCAGGTTCAATTCCCAGGTGGGGACACTGCTGTTGTACCCTTGAGCTAAAGGTACTTAACCTGAATTGCTTCAGTAAAAATATCCAGCTGTATAAATGGATTGTATGTAAAGAAATGTAAACTGTGTAAGTCGCTCTGGATAAGAACGTCTGCTAAATGCCTTTCTAAAGGAGAAGGGATCCTTCCATTCGCCTCCAGACCATCACAGGTCATGAGTTAGACTCCTGAATGAAGGGGAGGGGGTTCTGCCCCCATCCGTCGCATGGCGAGGAAAAGGCCTGACCATGCCTCGCAGAAGAGAGCAGGAGACCGTTTGCCACCCCCCTGCCCACTGCCATCAGACACTTTAAAGCTTCTCCTTAAAAACTGACCAAACTGTGCCCCCCCCCCCCCACCCCGCCCACCACACATTGTTTTAAAATATTTAAATCTGCCGTGATCCCTAACTCCACTGTGTGATCTGCGAGTGTGCTTCGTGTACTCTATGTCTGTCTATGTGGAAATATGTTTTATTAATTTCATTTTTTAAGATGTTTTTATATGGCTATAACAGACACTGTAAATTCTGGGTTTTTTTTTTATTCAGTTTGTAACTGTGAGCAAGAATATAATAAATGAGTCAGAGTGATGGGTGAGCACTTCTTTAGGTGGCGTTTCGATCGGCCCAGCTGAGGCCAGGGCTCAGCAACACAAGCACCTCCCACCTCTTCAGACTGCACTGTCACTGAAACCCGGGCATTTTACTCATTGGCATCACCACTGCTTTCATGTTTAATACTGCATTTCATAATATACATCCTTGTTTAAAACTGTCTCAAAAAAATAAAATAATAATATCTATTTTTTAAATCTACCAACCTTTTCCTTCCCTGTGTTACAGGTACGGTATGCAGCTGCCAACAATGATGTCTATTACTGTATTACTGCACTGATCTCTTGCGCTAACTATGATTGTTCCTGCCATGTATTAATGCACAATAAGTCGCTTTGAATAAGAGCGTCTGCTAAATGTTTAAAATGTAAAAATGTAAATGTAAGATGGAACAGAGCTTCCACAGAATTCATGGGGGTACAGAATGGGATACCCCTGCAGGGCGCTGTGTCCCTGTACGTTGTGTAGTTTTGGGGGTTTCCACACCTGTATGTCCTGTACATTGTTAGTTTGCATCCCTCCCTCACCTTGTCTTTTCGACGGCGTAAACAACATTTGGGGATTATAAAACCGATGAGGGCTCAGAGCTGTTGGAATAATTGCCTGCATATATTAATGCTGCCTTGCTGCCTCTGTTCTGTCTGGGCGTCTGCAGGAGGCTTCTGAAGCCAAGCCTATTCCATGGCTACACTTGCGTGTGCTCGCGCTTCCTTGGGAGAATACTTTATTTCACTTCGTGAAGCAATCAAGGGGGAACCCGCCTCATATTTGGAAATATCCGGCTGGGCTCTGGAGAGACAGAGCAATGGTTATTTTATATCTTTTTTTCTTTGATTGTTTGTTTGCATTTGAAGTTTTGGCTCATTTTCCTTCATTTATGGTTTCATTTCGTGCGCAGCTACGAAACTACTTTTCGGAGGGGAAGATGAGTCGAGAACTGTGTCAGGGGAAATCTTTGTCACGGAAAGCCAAGGGTGTTGCGACAATCTACATTTTAATTTATGGTTATTTTCATTCTCATCCATCAGTAATGACTGCAGTTCCTTTAGAGGGTAGAGCAGCAGCAGGGTAAAGACAGAGACTTTAGAGGGTAGAGCAGTAGGGTAGAGCAGCAGCGTAGAGCAGCAGGGTAGAGCAGCAGCGTAGAGCAGCAGCGTAAAGACAGAGACTTTAGAGGGTAGAGCAGCAGGGTAGAGCAGCAGCAGGGTAAAGACAGAGACTTTAGAGGGTAGAGCAGGAGGGTAGAGCAGGAGGGTAAAGACAGAGACTTTAGAGGGTAGAGCAGGAGGGTAGAGCAGGAGGGTAAAGACAGAGACTTTAGAGGGTAGAGCAGCAGGGTAAAGACAGAGACTTTAGAGGGTAGAGCAGGAGGGTAGAGCAGGAGGGTAAAGACAGAGACTTTAGAGGGTAGAGCAGGAGGGTAGAGCAGGAGGGTAAAGACAGAGACTTTAGAGGGTAGAGCAGGAGGGTAGAGCAGCAGGGTAAAGACAGAGACTTTAGAGGGTAGAGCAGCAGGGTAGAGCAGGAGGGTAAAGACAGAGACTTTAGAGGAGCACATTCTGCTTCACGCGCTCTAATGACTCTCACATACAATGTCACGCAATGTTTTTCTCAGAGCATGTACTTCCGTTTATTTCACGTGTACCACGTACAAAATATTTCACATGCAATAGTGTTTAAACAGGACACACAGTGAATCACTGCATGATCATAGCAAAAAAGGGCATGTAGCAGCGATTTAATTACATTTTAGACCTGTATGTGTGTGTGTGTGTGTGTGTGTGTGTGTGTGTGAGGTGGTGTGTGGGCAGAGGGTGGGGGAGGGGGGAGGGGGGGTGCAGGTGGTGCTTCTAATAATGGTGAGTCGAGCGTCGTGCGGTCGTCATGGATACCAGCGGGCAATCTGCACTTCAGATGTTTTTGTATCGAGCGGCCGAGCGCGCTGAGAGGGGCTGATCAGGGCCAGGCGAGCGGAGGAGGAGGAGACGCCACGCATCCGTTTCTGGATTTCAGGCCAACTTCTGCTCTTAATTATTTAATTAGCCCCAATCATTTACATGATCTGACATTTTAGAAACATTTCTTGACAAGCCCATGAATGACAGCTGAAGACTGTTCTTGTGTTCCCATATGAAACATGTTACTGTGGTCTAATCTACAAGAGAACCAGCATTTGGCATATCCAACTAATTAGATCATTTAGTCAGGGGCAATTGGTAGAAACAAAAAACCTGCACACACACCGGCCCCCCAGGACCGGAATTGCCCCCCCCTGCATTAGAGTCACAGTGTCCTACCTCACCTGCACTTACAGACAAGACCACGGTGTCCGATAAACCAGCAGCAACATCGCCATATCACAGACAAACAAAATCTAACTCCAATGACCTCTAAATCGTTCGATTTTGTCCCCTTCCTCACAAACAGTTTTTCGAGTTCTTTTCGGTGACAGATATGTATTTGCCAAACTATGTTTGCGCAGAACAAGCGACAAGGACAAATGTTGATGGAATCCAGGACAAAGATTTGATTTGGGGGATATTTATTTGATGAAGTGTCTGCAGCTTCGAAGTCTACAAGTCTGCAAAAGGTGAAATCGTTCATGTCCGTTCCCCTCGTCCCCCTCATTGTCCGTGAGAGAGAACTGCTCAGCTTCCAATTCTGAAACTCTTGTCCTTGCGCTTGGAAACTAAAGGGATTTTATTGATATTTCTTTCTTTGTCTGTCGATAAAATCCTCATCGTTTCCAACCATAAGCCTGGGCGTGTGGGAGGACAGACAGCTGAGCTGCTCTCCTGTCATCTCTTAAGGCACCTACTTACGGATGCATAACTTCTCTAAACTGTTCTTTTATCAAATCACTTCATCTTACTTTCACTCCGCTTTTCTTATGCACGTTCCTCAGAGTTCGAGGTCGTTAAGGATAAGGCTAGGACGCTGTAAATGTGCATTACGTCAGCATCGCCGCCCACATTCAGCCAACGGATTTGCTCTCACCAGGAAGGCTACATCATCACGTGGGAGCAACCAGAACAATACTGATATTATTAAGAGCAATTATGTCCATCATCTAACAGATGGCATTCAAAGTGATGTATACAATATGACAGTATTTGAATTTAAGGTTGCTAACCATTCCTTAAAATCCAGAATCACTCCATAGTGCTGAGTAAAGCGTTGCATAAACCTAGCGCTAATCTCCATTGCTCGTCGCTAGGGCGGGTGAGGTTAGCGTTGGATCACCTTCCTTCCTCTAGCTTTGCAGAGATGTGGTACCAGGTAGCTGTGTCAGGTGCGTCGATCCTCTCCCCACGGGGGCCTGTTTGAGAGTGCATTATGGGTAAGTGTGTGACAGCGGGAACCTTACCTCCGCCCCGGCATGCGTCTGTCTCACTCCAGACACCCGTCTGTCTCACTCCAGACACCTGTTGCTGCCGGGATCTACGCGCCACAGTGAGGGAGTCACAGTGAGGGAGTCACAGTGAGGGAGTCACAGCGAGGGAGTCACAGTGAGGGAGTCACAGTGAGTGACACACACACACACACACACACACACACACACACACACACACACACAACACACACACACAAACACGCGGACATGCACACACACACACACACACACACACACAACACACGCGAATACACACATACGTGCAGTGACATAAACGTGTTTCATGATTGTCAACATTTTTATTTTATTTTATTATTTAGCTACAAAAATAAGACTACAGTATTTTTTTATTAGAAGCTTTAATTATTGCTCTATCGGTTTCACGCAGGAATTATATAGTCCACATCTTTTAATATACAGCGGTTCTAGTAAAGCCTCAAGTTTTTTTAACGCAAAACTGGTTTCTGAAAGCCAAGCTCGATGTGCAGTGTGTGTGTGTGTGTGTGTGTGTTTTTCTAAAGACTAACCTCTAATGCCATTTTTGGATTTTTAAAAAGCACTCTGGCATTGTCCACCCGAGTCCCATGAGAAGCATTATCAGTCCAGTGCGGACGATGCTGCAGACAATCACGCCAGCGCTATTACTGGGAAACAGCTGTCCCCGGCGAGTGGCCACTTCAGCACGAGAGCGCCTTCATTCAGGTACAAATGCCTTTTAATGCGCAGCCTCCATCTGCTCCTGATTACCTTGATTTTATTATTAAAGGAAGAAAGAAAAGAACTGTATTGAAATGCCGTGCATTGATGAGGGGAAACGCTATGGCATGGTTCCCCTCCCGGAGCAGATGTAAATTACACAGGAAAGAGGGTTTTTAGTAGATGCGCTGAATTAAATGTGATTTGAGCCTGGGGGGGGACGGGGGTGAGTGATACCGTCATCGAGGCTGCCCGGCCTTTCAGCACAGCGGTGTTAAAAACAGGGCTCGGGGCGGCGGTTGGCGTAGCGGTCTAACGCATCGTATTTTGGCTGGTCCTAGTGTACGAGTGTGCGCTGCCTGTCAGGGACGCGATTCGAAAAACAAGTTGTCCATGGATGACCCCTGTGGGGGCTAGCATGGGGGCTGGCATGGAAAAGACTCCTGTGAGGGCTAGCATGGAGGCTAACGTGGGAACTGTCTGTGGGAGTTAGTGTGGAGACCCTCTGTGGTAACCTGCCTAGCAGGCGCATGACTAAACATTGCAAATATTCGGGGCTGAGCCCACAGCCTAGTCTAGATAACAATCCATCACTTTACTCACTGTGTAGTAAACGTACGTTGTAAACAATGTAACTAACGCATCATTGTAGTTCGCATATTTCTAATGACATTAAGCACTTGCAACACAGTTGAAATAAAGTGGAAAGTAGGGGAGGTGGGCTACATTTAACACTGAACGCAGTATTGCGTAACACTAAGTGCAGTGTTCCTGGGCGTGTCAGTAATGCTCAACGTCAAACAGGTCGTTCCACCAGCGAGGGGTCAGGACAGAGAAGAGACGAGACCGTGAGGAGCGGCTGCCAGGCGCCCGGAGGGATGGGTCAGTCAGTTGTGTGGCCTCTTGGGTGAGGAACGGTCGGATCCTCCGGATGTTGTGGAGGGAGAATCGGCAGGTCCGAGTGATCGCTGCAATGTGTTATGCTGTCGCACTCTGCCCGGAGTGTGTCTGTCTGCAACACCTCGAAAATGCACTTTTTTAATTAGGAGGGATAAACGCCTGCCGGGCAAAAAAAAAAAAAACATTTTCAAAGATAATTCCTTCTTCGGTACACGCTTAAAAAAAAAATCGCATGGAGTTATTTCCCTTGTAATATAATGGAGGGGTTAAAGAAAAGTTTGTGTGAAAAAGAACAGATTCAGCAGCAGGAGGCAGTGAGGTGTGCAACGCCTGTTCCACAGCGGGCTGTAGCCTGCCTGCCCGACGAGCGCTGCGTGAACATGAACACGATATCAACGCGCGTCCTCTTAATTAATTATCTCCCGAAGGCACCCTTCTCCCACCCAATCCATTATCAGCAAATCTCAAGATAAAACAACTGAAGGAAAAAAAATATTAAATAACCGCGCTGCTCAATGTGCTTCCCTCAGCTGTCTCAGTTATTGAAGGAGCACAAGCAGTGGGCTAAAATAGACGGCTAATGATAATTTGTAGATATGCGAACGATTTAGATTAAGCG
Source organism: Aldrovandia affinis (assembly GCA_029706075.1). NCBI lineage: Eukaryota > Metazoa > Chordata > Actinopteri > Notacanthiformes > Halosauridae > Aldrovandia > Aldrovandia affinis. Next base: position 1,381,063 of record JAINUG010000193.1, on the reverse strand, counting down.
TGGTGCACTTGGCAAGACGAAACTGCACCGCTGCAGAATTTCATGCGTAAAAAAATGTGCATCGCAGATAAGTCATGGCTTAAGTTTTTTTCTTTTCGCGAAGCTAAATGGAAAACGTCATTATTCTTCCACTTGGTTTAATTTCCCTAACAATGTATTTTCTGAATAAAATCTACATGCTGCTTTTTGAAATTTTACTTTGCCACAATATATTCTTTTAAATGGATGTAGGCTTAGATTTAGTGAATGGAAGAAGAGTTACTTCGTTTTTCACGACCTATCAGAGTCTGAAATGAGGAATATGACACCAGTGTTCCAGGAGAACAAGTCAATCAACTCACACTTAGTTGATGGAAGTGGAAAACGCTGTAAAATAGGCCATTTTAGCAGACGCTTTTATCCAAAGTGACTTACAGTCGTGAATGCAAACGTTTTTCATTATATGTGGCCATATGAACCCACAGCCAAGTGTTGTCAGCGCCGTGCTCTACCTACTGAGACACGCAGAACAACGCTCTACCTACTGAGCCACACAGAACCACACTCTACCTACTGAGACACACAGAACCACGCTCTACCTACTGAGACACACAGAACCACGCTCTACCTACTGAGACACACAGAACCATGCTCTACCTACTGAGCCACACAGAACCATGCTCTACCTACTGAGCCACACAGAACCACACTCTACCTACTGAGCCACACAGAACCACACTCTACCTACTGAGCCACGCAGAACCACGCTCTACCTACTGAGCCACGCAGAACCACGCTCTACCTACTGAACCACACAGAACCACACTCTACCTACTGAGACACACAGAACCACACTCTATCGACTGAGACACACAGAACCACGCTCTACCTACTGAGCCACACAGAACCACGCTCTCTCGTACTGAGACACACAGAACCACGCTCTACCTACTGAGACACACAGAACCATGCTCTACCTACTGAGCCACACAGAACCACACTCTACCTACTGAGCCACACAGAACCACGCCCTACCTACTGAGCCACACAGAACCACATATACACCACCTCTACCTACTGAGACACACAGAACCACGCTCTACCTACTGAGCCACCTACAGAACCACACTCTACCTACTGAGACACACACAGAACCACACTCTACCTACTGAGACACACAGAACCACACTCTACCTACTGAGACACACAGAACCACGCTCTACCTACTGAGCCACACAGAACCACGCTCTACCTACTGAGACACACAGAACCACGCTCTACCTACTGAGCCACACAGAACCACGCTCTACCTACTGAGAGACCACCCCTAGAACCATGCTCTACCTACTGAGACACACAGAACTACGCTCTACCTACTGAGGTGAAGATGATGCTCTACCCATTGAACGTTGATAGAGACCTCGCCATGGTATGAGGGTACTCAAACCATTCCAGGAGAATACGCCTCACACCATTACAGAACCACCAGAACCTTCACTGCTGGAACTCTTTTGCGTTTCCATTTTGTTGTGCACTACCTGTATATGGTATAGTTGTATAGCTGTGAATAAGTTTTCTGCTTTTCTACTAAAAGTAACTTCTGTCAAATATCTGCCAATACCGGAGATGTGACCCTGCTGCATTCACAATCATGCACGCACACATACACGCACGAATGCGCACACACACACACACACACAGTGAAAATAATACACACACACACACATTGGCAGTGAAAATAATAACTACCAGGATTGGCCATAAAATATATATATAAATATATATATATAATAGGATTTTTGACAGCATCTGCCTGAAGTGATTGCCTGGTCAGTAACTCAGCGCTGTGATATTGAGCGCGCGTACAGACGGAGAAATAAAACACTACACCACCTCCACTCCCCTCCGGACTCCCTCAAACAACACAAAAGCAATTTCAACAGTAATTCCACCGCACCGCAATGCCAATAATCCGTGGCTTTATTCCCAGGAGGAGTGTATCGTGAGAGATGGGTTTTCCTGGGAGCGGTATGGGATTGTTTTCTTGGCTGGTGTGGTTCTGTAAGCCTCCCTGTTTCCCTTGTTCAAGGCCTGGTCTGTGCGATGCACAGCTGCCTCTCCAACGCCTTAGCCTGGGACATCATAACTCGACAGGACCGTTAAACACACCTCTTCCCAGTCATTCCAGATCTACGAGCATCGCATCGCCCATACTTCAGCAATGCAGCAGCTCATTTAGCGCCAGCGTTAACAGAACTAGAGCATGAGCCCCATGTGATCGTGGGGGAATTCCATGGTTACCAGCATGAGGCGGGGGTGGGGGGGTTATTCTGGGTACCACTGTGGCGGCTGTGTTTATTCTGTGTACTGTCAGAAATATATAATTCCACAAGCCATGAAGTACCATGTAGGTCTATTACCGTCACGCCACATCGGCTACATCGATACACGCAGCGTGCGCTAGTGTGGGGGTAAGACTCATGATTGTAATATCAACGCAATGACATAAAGTAGAAATGTTTTTTTAGAAAAGAATGACTAAACATTTTCAGGGGGGCTGAGAGGACAGACAGGGGGGCTAAAGCCGCCTTAAATAGGGTCATAAAATCTCCACTGATGTATGGCATTGGAGAAACGTCTCTCTCTCTCTCTCTCTCTCTTTGCAGCATGACATGAGTCAGATTGACTTCACACAGTGGTTTGAGCATTGGGAAGGTAGAATTCACAAACCCTAGCAGAAACTCAGCAGCTGATGAACGCATATTGAACATTCAAAGCCCCCAAGTGGAGGAGTTCAGGTGTCTCGGGGTCGTACTCACAAGTGAGAGTGAGAGGGAGCGTGAGATTGACAGACGGATGAGGATCAGTGTCTGCGGTAATGCAGGCGTTGTACTGGACCACCGTGGTGAAGAGGGAGTCTGAAAGCAAAGATCTCAATTTACTGGTCAATCTTCGTTCCAACCCTCACCTATGGTCATGAGCTCTGGGTCTCGACTGAAAGAGTGAGGTCCCGGATACAGGTGGCTGAAGTGAGGTTCCTCTGCAGGGTTGCTGGGCTCAGCCTTAGAGAGAGGGTGAGGAGCTCAGTGACTCGGGAGGAGCTCAGAGCAGAGCCGCTGCTCCTCCGCATTGAGAGGAGTCAGTTTAGGTGGTTTGGGCGTCTGGTGAGGATGCCTCCTGGGCAACTCCCTCTGGAGGTTTACTGGGCATGGCCAACTGGGAGGAGACCCCGGGGCAGACCCAGGAGCCGCTGGAGGGATTATATCTCTCAGCTGGCCTGGGAACACCTTGGAATACCCCTGGGAAGAGCTGGAGGAAGTTGCTGGGGAGAAAGACGGCTGGACCCGGAGAAGGGGCAAGAAAATGGATGGATGGACAGACAGACGACAGGATATTATAATTGCAGTCAGCCAGCTCACAAGCATCTAAACGCTGCCAGGATTTTGACCGTAAAACCTTTTTTATTTATTTTTATTGTAAACTATTTGTTTACCCAAAACTTCTAAATGTTTTTAGATCAATTCCGCTGAAAAATGTTTTCCATGGCCAAGCAATACTTGTCAGTTGTTGCGAGAGTCGTTACA
>JAINUG010000193.1:1367500-1372500 GCA_029706075.1 Aldrovandia affinis | reverse complement strand
AGTGATGTGACAGGTGGATATTTTTGCACTTGTCTCAAATAATTTTTCCTAAATGTCATCAGTGCCCCCAGGTCTCAGGTCTCTTCCCGTCCTCATAACATTGACTTGTGCCGACAAGATTCTTCTAGTGAATGAATCCTTGATGGTGTAATTGTTCACGCTCCTGTGCTAATGATTTCTGAGATGAGTGCCTACAGCAAGGCCTTGAACTTGTTCGATGCTGGCTATGGCGACCGGGGTTCGATTCCACCGGCCGTGCCAGTTTCGGCTCTGGCCGGGAGCGCCACTAGGGGGGCGGCAATTGGCTGTCCGCCCCAGGAAGAGGGGATAAAAGCTGAATGAACTCGCTGCATATATGAGTGGTCCAGTGGACTGGCTCGAAGGAGGCAGTGCAGCGCTCGCTACTGGCCAGTTCTCCTATGAGGGAGGGATCATTGATACGAAAAAAGAGAGAGGGAATTGAATACTAAAAAGTGGGGGGGAAAAACAGCAAAAATAATTTAAAACGAATTTAAACAAACAGTGCCGTTATTCTGCTTCTGGAACATACCCCTTTCCAGCCAGCAGTTGTTGGAGGACCTTCATCTACGGGCAAACTTTTTTTAAAACTCGGAAGGAGAGTCGACCTCTTCAGGTGACCACACAACCTCCTGGAAACCCATTAATGCGATTGAATAATGAATAAATGGTGAAAATGAAAAAACATTGCCAGTGCTCCACTCTTGGGTCTGACATTCTCCAAAAGGGACGTGGTGATCGGCGACTGCAGAGACATCAAAGAGAGGAAAGCCATTAATCTGTGAGTCTGAGAGAGATCTGCCATTAATCTGTGAGCCTGAGAGAGATCTAACCCGTTACCCAGGGCTCTCTACACAGCCATGCGCCCTCGCAGACTCGGGAAGGCAACGGCTTCAAGGCCCCGAGTTCTGTACTTCTCTTCCAATGTCAGTGCGTTCTGTTTGCACTCACAGAAATGTGAATATTTCATGGAGGGATGGGAACGAATGCCGTTTCTATTTGTGTAATGATGTTGTTTTCGCTGATGAGGCGGAAATAAGAGATTGCACTCGGACTGAACTGCCCTTTCGAGAAAGAAACATGGCAATCTGCTCTCTCGCCTGAATCATTTAGAAAAACTGTGGTTTTAAAAGCAAGAAAAAAGAAGCGAAACTAAAAGCTTGTCTTGGACTATAAGAGCGTACGTTTCTGTGCTAATAGCGAATACGTTGTAGCTGCACTGGCGTGTTGAGTTTGGACGGCCTCAATAAACCGTCTCACAGGCGCACTCGCACAAGAGACGCATCGCGTTCGGGACGTCAGCCTGTCGTCGGAGAGTGGAACCTGCCTCTCTAATGGAGCATGCTGGAGCAGTGTGTGGCCAGGTGTGAAATACTGAGTCACAGGTAGCAACGACCCGGCATTAACATTATAATCAATAATCCGTCATTTTCTTTTAAACATTTTTAAAAAATGTGTTTCTTATTTGCCCAAAACAATTAACTGGAAACCGGAGGGATGCTAGTTCACTTCCTGGGGCACAGCTGAAGTGCCCTTGATCAAGGCACTGAACCCCTAAATCTGCTCCAGGGGTGCTGTACTATGGCTGACCCTGCGCTCTGACCTCTCTTAGAAGAAATATGCAAAAAGACACATTCCAATTACACTTGTGTAACATGGCAATAAAGAATATTCTATTCTGCTCTATAAGGGGGAGACCACGCTGATCTGAAGTCAGTTTTATGTTACTGATTTGTTGCGCGCACCAGCAGACAGGACGCCGGGAGGCATCGGCGGTTCGTAGAAGCGTGACACAGGGGAAAACGTCTGAGAGAAGAGAGCGGAGAGAGAGAGAGAGGGCTTTCGTGACTGTCACCCTCCTTCACTGTGTGAATTCTGCCTGATCGTCCTGCTCACCTGCCTCAGGGCCCTCCGTGTGTCCCACAGGTGTCCGCGCCACAGCCCTATCCCCCAGAGGAGCCTCGCTCTGACAAAAAGGGGAAGAGGGAATGTGTTCGCAGTCAAATCAAACCCTCTTGGACGAGGAGGAGAAATTCACTAAATGAAAGCATTTGCAGATCCACACTTCCTCATTTTAACTGTTAAATGATTCTGCCATTCGCCCCCGGGCTGAAACAACCCCCATCCCCCGAGTCTCTCTGCCTTACACCTGCATGTTTATGTAACAGGTCCCTACGCTGCCCCCGGTGGTGGGAGGGCAGTATAATAGGGGTCAAGTGCAGATCTTACCCATTCTCTGAATTAACGCAAATTGATTATTCTCCCCTTCAGGTCACAATGCATTTACATTTACATTTGACATTTTAAGCATTTAGCAGACACTCTTATTCAGAGCCACTTACAAGATGTGCATTAATACATGTTAAGATCAATCATAGTCCGCGCAAGAGATCAGTGCAGTAATACAGCGATAGACATCGTTGTTGGCAGCTGCACACCATAACTGCAGCACAGGGAAGGAAAAGGTTAGTTGAGTTTTTTTTTTTTTGGACTTCAACATCGATACATATTACAAAAGGCAGTATTAGACATGTAAGCAGTGGTGATGACAATGAGTAAAATGTACAGAGTCAGTGGTAGTGGAGTCTGAAGAGGTGGGTTTTGAGTCTTTTGCGGAAGATGGCCAGTGATTGCGCGGTCCTCACCGAGTATTATTATTATTACAGTTTTTCTCGATCGCTTACACTGGGCCTATTAACTAAACATCCCAAACCATGACGCCATCTACCAAAAGAGAGACCCATTTCCCAAAACTATAAACACTATTCTCCTGTTTTCACACATGATTCAGATTTTTGTGAAAAACTCTACACACAAATCCCTTCATATATCACTGGCTGCACCATGTGCTCATTTAGAAAGCACTGGCATTCAATATCATTAACTCAAGTGATCACAACTTGAACCCAATTAACACACAATTCCCCAGGAGGAAACACTAAGAGTCAAAATTGTTCACACATCAATCAGAAACTCAGGATGGATAGATAGATAAAAGGGCCATGGGTCAGTTCACTTGTTTTGGAACAATGGATCTACAAAGACCTGAAGGTAGAGGAAGAGGAGGGTGCAAAGGAAACACCAACATAGTGTCTTAATTGGCTCCAGGAGCCACCAGAACAGCTTCAATGCTCCTTGGCACAGATTCTACAAGTGTCTGTAAATCTGTTGGAGGGATGCAACACCATTCTTACACAAGAAATTCCAAAAACATAATTTTATAACATTGATAATATGTGCATTGTACAATTAGTTATCATTCTCCCCTGCACATGGTTAGAATATTGTACAGTTCAGGTTGTTTTAATATCGTTGTGGTTTCAGTCACTGTTATAGAACATATACACACACACACACACACACACACACACACACACACAGCACACAGCACACAGCACACAGCACGTTTTTTTAAATATAAAGTATATATTTTTTACGATGTTATTCCCTCTGGAAAATGTCCACTGTGGAGCACTGTGTCACAGCCTGATTGTAAATGGCACAATACGAAATAAAGGTTAATTAATTGATTGATTGATTGAAGTGTATACGGGAGGTTGCATGAGTTTCATTACAAAGCCCCCCCCAACACTCACATCTGCATAAGCCTAAAGGCCAGTGGGGTAGTCAGAGTCTCTGACCTGCCCATCTGCCAGAGGACTGATCTCATTAAAAGATAGAGCTCAAACGCAAGCAGAGAAAACAAGCAGGAAGAAAAGGAGAGGGAGAAAGGGCAGGAGAGTCCAGGCGCTGAATGCCAAGAACAAGCGCTCTTACAAACGGCTCTGGAAGCTCAGCGTTAAATAAGACTCAAAGTTCATCCACTCGGGCCTGTGAATTTATCTCCACTGGAGGCCAAGCAGTTCTGCTGCGTGTTTGCTCTTCAGGAACTTAAGCCGGGCGCAAACTAAGATGGATGAAATCTACCCCACTCTAGTGTACAGCACTCATTTAGAGGATTCTTTAATTGGATACTGCCCCTGATACACAAACAAATACATCTCGTTAAGAGGAAAATATGAACTGTAGAGTTCAATAGAGAGAAGCTGTATATACCGTATGAAAGCATGAATCATGCAACAAATGAAGGACTAGCAGTAGATTGTCTAGGTAGCGTGGCTGAATTCCTTTGTGAGGCAGAAGACACTGAAACGCAGTCTCAGTGACCGGGCTACGAACGACACACAAATAAATAAATAAATAATCTAATCAAGGCACTCCATGTTTCTAAAAAAACAAAACAATTTCAATATCTTGTGTGTCCTCCATTGTGCTGCTACCAGTAATCACATCTAACCTGGCACTGGCATGACAGCAGTGTTTATGTCGCTCTGGGTAATCACATTCCACGAGAGGAATTCACGCATTATAGTGACCCCACCCTCTGACATTCCTAGCCTCAGCATCATAATGCTCGTGCCTGCTATTTTGTGAGAGTTGTTGCATTTTTATTGTCAGTAATAAATTAGATTTTTTTTTTTTTTTTAATTTGTTTCTGATTTTATCCCATTTTCCTCCCAATTTAGTAACCAATTACACCCTCTCTTTTCATATCAATCCCCCCTTGATATTGTGAGTTCGCTGCTGTAGTCCTGAGACCGGCAATGACAAAGGCAATGTACCGCCTCCTCCGAGCCGGCACTGGGATCGTGAAATATCCCACAGCTATGCTTCACACTGTCCTGCATTCAATCCATTCCACCATGTAGGTGAAGTTTTCCGAGTTTGAGCAATAAATGGTTAGGTCTCTATGAGAATGACAGTTGTACAATTTCTTTGTATATACAGTTTATAATTCTGTGGAAATGTGGGAGAGAGAGAGAGAGAGAGAGAGAGAGAGCTTGACATTCAGTTCACCTGGCTGACATTTCTTCCTGGGAAAGGAACCTGACTTCAGCTTACGGAAAAGCAAACATTCATCCCCCCACCCCGGCGAACAAAACGCTGTCTGATGTAGAGCGACAGGTTAGAGTGTTCTAGCT
>JAINUG010000193.1:1322500-1362500 GCA_029706075.1 Aldrovandia affinis | reverse complement strand
TTGTCACCAAATTTGATGAGATGATTATTGGATGTGTTTCTAAGATAAATACAAGAGGGGATTGTTGATATCTTGTTTATTTAGGATTTTATGAGCAATTATATCCCCAAAATAAGCAAAAATGAATTTTTATTTACATACAGTTATATTCTGTTCCTGAAGTGTACGAAGCAAATATTCCAAATCCCCTCTGTAGTTTTTTAATATTAAGTGTCTTAACAAAAGGAGATAAAAAAATGTTTTGTCACACACTCCTATATTGTTGGAACTTAATTTGAAATACATGCATAAATTAGCATATTTAATGAGTTCACACCTAATTTGCATTTCCAGAAAAGCGCAAATACAAACGATGTGTATCTTTACACGTTTAATAACTGACCAAAGTTCATTAAGATGTGACACAACTCTACACAACTCTACACAACTCTACACAACTCTACACAACTCTACACAACTCCCCATGTCACACAAAACAGTCCTTTAAATACATTTTCCCAAATTGACTTCAGCTGCCCGCACTCCTCATTTCTTCACTTGGTTCAGGTGTGGGACTGCAGGCTGCTGGGAACTGTAGTTTTCTTAGCTATAGTGGCTCACAAGAGAGCATAACCCATTGCCCATTGACACCAAGAGAAAATGTCATCAATGATATGATCTTTCAGACCAGGGGTTAAATAAGTGAGGATACTTGGGTTCTCCCAAAATGGAAATGCTTGTGAACTTAATTTAACTTAAGTTAATTTATGATATTAATCAGGTCCTGTTGCTTAACGGTCACAGGAAATGAACTGGGCTTATACTGTAGCTCGTTATCTCATACTACATTACTAAATCGTTACCAAAATGTAATGACCACAGCACAGAGACATACATGCACACACACACACTCAGGTACAGACATGCATGCACACATACACAAACACACACTCGTACGCCTAACTACGCATACATGCATTCACACATACATGCACACGCACATGCATGCATGCATACACACAGTGACACACACACACACACACACCCCCACACATGTACACACACATGCATGCATACGCACACAGACACACGCACGCACGCACACACACACATACTGTAAGCCACAGTTTTCATCACACTTCTGTTCAGTGCAGAACCTTTACAGTTTATAAACGCATCCAGTGTCTTCAACGAGTAAAACACATTTTCCAGATCAAAACTGTTTTTGTTTTGTTTTGTTTTTTTGCTACAGTTACAAACTGGCAGTGAACTGCGCCCCTCAGAACAATTTAAACCACACAGGCCTTTTTGCTTAGTTCTAAATTATTTTGAGTGGTTCTGTCATACACGTTTGCTTTCAAGGGTGAAGTGAAAACCCGCAATTTAATCAGCGCTTTCTTCCTCTCCGCTGCTCGGCGGTGGCTATGTTATACACACTGCAGGACTTGCCATCAATCTAACGCACTAGAGCTTGTTTTTCTCAAAACAGAGTTGAAATATTTCTGGCCGATGCGTAATAAAGAGTGATGTACTCCAGGCGACCTCTCACCCGTAAGAAAGAGCCATCCTTTTAAAAGCTTCAATCAACAACATGAAAGACGAAAAACGGAAATATGAAAGTTGAACTGGCCCCTTCCATTATGACTCTCTTCAGCTGAGGGCTGATTGAATGGGGTTCAGTGCTGAATTATTGAGAGCTTTCAGGAAATAAAAACATGTTCATATTTCCTCTCTCATTAAACGTTTTCTTGAAGACGCACATCCACTCCACATATCTGTTTGCCCGGGTTAATAGTGATGCTTTCCCCAGACAGTACAACAACATAAAAATAACCTTCTCTTTTCCCCTCTCTGCTTATTCTCTCGTCCGCCCCGGCAGGTCGATAATCAAATCGATCTTACCTGTCCTAACACATGGTATTGATCCTGATCAATTCAGAGCATGGATTCCTATACATGGATCATACAGTCATCCTCCCTTTGGACCGTTTTGTTGAGATCTCACCCCTAGCGCTGGCATTAGATAACCCGTGGTGAAAGTTATTGAGATCAATGGCACGGCAAAGACAAAGGCCAGTCGATGCAAAGACTGATTTAAACGAACAGGGGATTACTGTAGCAGAGAATTTATGGCGAAGACCATTCCCCCTGAAACCATTAATGTCCCTTTGAAAATAACGTGGAGAAACGCGTCTGCAGGCAGGACCCCTGCGCTTTACGCTTAAACAGGGTCGTATACAAACGATGTACATAATGAAGTTTATCATAAAGAAGAAGCACACACTTAAGAGCTGTATTGACGCTTGCATGATTCATTATGAGCTCAGTCTCCTGCAGGCGCGTGACTAGACATCGGGGCCTGAGCCCACGACCTCGTCTGGATAACAATCGATAATCCTACGTACGTTGAATGTAAACAATGCGACTAACGTATCACTATAGTCCTTATATTTAGAAGGACATTAAGCACTTGCAACACAGTTGAAATAAAGTGGAGAGTAGGGGAGGTGGGCTACATTTAACACTGAACGCAGTATTGCGTAACACTAAGTGCAGTGTTCCTGGGCGTGTCAGTAATGCTCAACGTCAAACACAGTCAATAATATACTCAACAAAATGAATTAATTCGGCAAAAATGGTCCGGGGCTATAGCCCAATTTCCAGGCCCTAGTCGCACCCCTGGTGTCCAGTAATGAGAACTCATTAAGACTGCAGGTTGATCACTCACAAACAGGAAGTGGAACTGGGCCCTCCAGACCATGTTTTAAAGGGAATGACAAAGACTATGGCAGCTAAATGTTCTTTAGGAAAAGCCACTGTTTTGGGAATTCATTCATAAAAAAAGGCAACAACCTGATAGCAGTACTGTGTCTGTATTTCATTTAAGGAAAAGCATTCTGTTCACTCCCCAAAGTACAGCATGAACAGTCACAGTCGGTGACAGCAGCTGTATCACAACAACGATGTTGGCGCTTCAAATGAACAAGTTGAAAAAGAAATCCATCATCCCGATCTTGTCTCGGATTGCAAATCTTTTGGATCAGCAGAAAGTTGCTCTGGACCCAATGAGGACTGCAGGACTTTGATAAATAAATGAATGGCCAGTGAAATGAGGGTAGCTATTTAAATACTTATTTCCAAAGCCACCGCCTCTACTCTACCACCTCTCACGCATAAATGATGCAAAGCCACCGCCCCTACTCTACCACCTCTCACGCATAAATGATGCAAAGCCACCGCCCCTACTCTACCACCTCTCACGCATAAATGATGCAAAGCCACCGCCCCTACTCTACCACCTCTCACGCATAAATGATGCAAAGCCACCGCCCCTACTCTACCACCTCTCACGCATAAATGATGCAAAGCCACCGCCCCTACTCTACCACCTCTCACGCATAAATGATGCAAGCGAAAGAGATAAATTATTCATTCACCAGAGTGGCCCGTTTTGAGAATCTGGTCCGAACCCTCTGGTGGGGTAGCGTCATCTGTCATTTTTCAGCAAACACACACTTGTGTCATGGCTGGTTTTTTAGTTCATTATTAATCCGGTTGACATTTAAAAGGTACTCCCGGGAGTTGTGTGTGTGTGTGACTGTGTGTGTGTGAGAGAGAGTGGAGTGGGGTGTTTGAGTGTATGTGTGTGTGTGTGTGTGTGTGTGTGTGTGTGTGTGTGTGTGTATGTTTGTTTGAGTGTGTGCATGAGTGTGTGTGTGTGTGTGTGTTTGAGTGTGTGTATCTGTGAGAGAGAGAGAATGTGTGTGTGTGTGTGTGTGTGTGTGAGAGAGAGAGTGGAGCGGGGGTGTGTGTGTGTTTGTTTGAGTATGGTGCAGATCAGACATTTAAGGAGAGAAGACAGGGGACACTGTACAGAGGTACTGACGTTTCTCTCTGTGGTTTTGACTTCAGAATTTGGGCGCAGAAATGGGTCAGTTTGCGGGCGGGACCAGCAGCTCATGGGTACTTCAGCCCTCGTCCTCACACTCGCGGGACAGCAGAGGAGGGCAGGGTACGCCCTCAGCCCCTGGAACAGAGAGGAAATAAACTTTTAATGCTGTACAAATAACACTGACCTAATGGCACATGAGAACAACACATCGTCTTAATGCTCGCAGTGTGCCTTGTTTTTCCACGCTCGCTATTTTTAACTAAAACAAACTTCTTTGAAATCACCCAGCCGTGTCGAAAAGCATCAAACTCTCGAACACTAGATATTTTCCAAGCGTAATTACTGGGCTGTCCAGCCTAATATCGGCTGTAATGTTTGATTTGGAACATACCGTGAAGTTGATACCGGTTAAAAGCTATCTAACCATTTCCTGAATGATGTGGCACAACTGTTAGTGTTTTTAGCGCCCAACAGCCAATGACACTTTTATGGCGTGTAGGCCAATCCTGGCTTCCTACCCTGCAGTTAAGAGGCCTGTGCGCCAACACTGTTACACCCTCAGCGTGTTTCGAGTGAGGGAATTTAGTGAGCCATTTCTGGGCCTGGCACCCAACTTGAAGCTTTCTGTGCAACATACATAATCATTTTTTACGCTGACTGTGTCATTGATGTGTGCAACACTTCCTTTGGCCACCGCATGAGTCACCACATGAGTGTGACACTCCCTCACAGAAACAGAAACAGAGAAACAGAGAAACAGAGACATCGTCTTTCCCCCGTCACAATGCCTTCCGATAGCATTGGAAAAATATAGAGCACGTTAGTTAAAAAAAGCAGTTAGATCCATGTGACATTGTGAACAACTCAGAGACAAGCTCCAGGGTTTAGTTTTTTGTTTTTTTATGGTCTGGAAGAGACGGGTTTCGAACTGTATCCCTGACAGGCAGCGCACACCGTATCAGACCAGCCAAGATGCGGTGCGTTAGACCGCTACACTCTCCACCGTTGTAAAAACAAATCAATTTTATAAATATATGGTCACAAAACACTTAACTAAAGGGAACCCAGGCCTAGACCCCCCCCCCAAAAGCAAGCCTAAGGCGACAGTGGCAAGGAAAACCTCCCTCGATAGGGAGAAACCAGAACCAGACTAAAGGGGGGGAGCCCATCCTCTTCTGGCCGGCACAGGGTGTGTCCACAAAAGACGATATCATGGTCAGTCCAGAGGTGTGTTATATGGCAATGCATAAACCTCATAATTTGTGAAAATCAGCAGCATGTATATGTACCCCTTTATGTATCTGGGTTTCATAAAAGCAAAATAAATAAATAAATAAAAACAAGCCAAACACATAGAACATCACAGTGCTTCTACTCAATTTTTTTGGTTAGTTTTTTGTTTAATGGGAAATGGCAATGGTTGACTGATGCGTTGGTCTGTCAGAAAGCCACAGTGGTTTGGAAAGTCGATGGAATCTAATAGACATACGAGTGTTACATTTCTTTGTGCTCAGTGTGAAAGCTGACAATCTGCTGGCAGCTGTTGGTAGCAGAGGGGTGTGTGGGGGAGAGGGCAGCCATGGCTTTACTGCAGTAAGGTCTTAAGCGTTGTACTCATTTTCACTTAATGACAGCTGCTTCATTGATATTTTGAGTGAGTCCGGATTATTAGCCACAGCGAAGGCACTTTGACATTTGTGCTCTAATGAGGTGTGAAGCCTTATCGGGGAGCAGAGAGGACAGGAGGAAGGACACTCTCGTCTTTAGCGGGATAATGACAACGATGTCTGTCTGGGGAGCGTTTATCAGACGCAGATATTTATATATTTATATATATTTATATTCCTGACAAATATGGCGTCAAGGAAGAGAGCCAACCGATGTTCGCGCGCGCTCGCAACTGTTGGACGATGATAAAATCTATATCTTCCATTAAAAAGAGAGAGAGTGCATCGCCTGGCCGGTCGACCCGCGTATTACCCGCGAGATCGTTGCCTTCCCACACAGAGCCCAGTGTAAGGATGTTTTTGGTGCCAAGTTTTAATGCGCTTGAAAATTACCTTTAAAATCCTGCTGCTGCTGCTGCTGCTGCATCCATTCTCTCAGCCGCTTATTCCTGGTCAGGGTCGCGGGGGGGCTGGAGCCTATCCCAGCATGCATTGGGAGAGAGGCAGGAATACACCCTGGACAGGTCGCCAATCCATCGCAGGGCACACACACCATTCACTCACACACTGGGGGTGGGGGTTCACTTCTGTGGGATGTGTTGGGGGGGGTCAGGTGATGGCTCTGAGTTTCAGACGCATCGCTTTAAAGGCCTCTACCCCCTCTCGCGGGCTCTGAGTCCCGGGACAGCTTTCTCTGTAATGTATATAAGAGCACACTTCACAGGACTGGGAATACAGTCGGCAGGTCACAGGTTGGAGGTACAGCACAGCGCTAAAGGGGGAGCGAGTCAGGTTTGAAATACGGCACGTTGTCACTGACGACGTCATCGAGCAATGTGGCTCGCCCCTTAGGAGCTCGCCCCCGAGATTAGTGAGATTCAGCCAATCAACAACGTGCATGCCTTACCCTCTCTCTCTCTCTCTCTCTCTCTCTCTCTCTCTCTCTCTCTCTTACCCTCTCTCTCTCTCTCTTTCATTCTCTCTCTCTCTCTTACCCTCTCTCTCTTTCCCTCTCTCTCTCTCTCTCTCTCTCTCTCTCTCTCTCTCTCTCTCTCTCTCTCTCTCTCTCTCTCTCTCTCTCTCTCTCTCTCTCTCTCTCTCTCTCTCTCTCTCTCTCTCTCTCTCTCTCTCTCTCTCTCTCTCTCTCTCTCTCTCTCTCTCTCTCCCAGTGTCTCTCTCTCTCTCTCTCTCTCTCTCTCTCTCTCTCTCTCTCTCTCTCTCTCTCTCTCTCTCTCTCTCTCTCTCTCTCTCTCTCTCTCTCTCTCTCTCTCTCTTTCATTCTTTCTCTCTCTCTCTCTCTCTACCCTCTCTCTCTCTCTCTCTTTCTTTCACTCTCTTTCTCCCAGTCTTTCCCTCTCTCTCACAAGCTCTGAAAGAAGATACATCTGAGAGAGAGAGAGAGAGAGAGAGAGAGAGAGAGAGAGAGAGAGAGGGAGAGAGAGAGAGACACTGGGAGAAAGAGTGAGAAAGAGAGAGGCAGAGAGAGAGACACTGAGAGAGGGAGAGACATAGAGAGAGAGAGAGAGAGAGAAGAATGGTAAGCACCCTTGGTCTATATGTCATGAGTCCCTCAATGGAACACAATTCGCGGGGGGAGACAGTAAAATCTGGGGAAAGGGGGAAGCGGAATCTGAAAGAGGGATTAAGATGATGATGAATGAAAGTGGTCCTACGAGGAATGTGAGCGTGGGGGGGGGGGGGATTAGACAGACAGGGAAGGGAGGTTTGGGGCCGGTGTAAATTAAAGCTAAGATACGGTGTGAGAATCGACAGACGCAGACGGCTCATCTCAAGCTTTGACTCGTGGGTTTACAGGCATTGCTGCGTATCATTGCGCCAAAATGAACCAGCACTTTGTCCTATGGACAATATTTCCTGGGAAAGATTTCGCAACATGCCAGTTTTTAATGCGATAAATATGAGTCCCGTGCCAAAGAAACGCTACAGAGCCACTGTTGCAGGTCACTAACCTTGGAAAACGCAGCAGGGAACAGACCCAGACACGCAGCGCCTCAGTAACATTAGACACTGCTTCATTTTATTTACACATTCAGGGCACACAGAACCACAGAGGCCATTTCCTTAATATTCCATCCTTCTTGCATGTCCCTGAATCTCATCCAACATGCCACAGCTATGAGCCTCATCTGGCAGTGTGTTTTTATGCTGCTCAGTGTAGGGGCGGGCTGGCAAGCGGAGGGTTGTTGGTTCAAATCCCAGGAAGGCCAAGCAACAAAACAATAAACAATAAACTGGAAATTGGAGGGAGGCTAGTTCACTTCCTGGGCCCCTTGAGCAAGGCACTGAACCCCTAAACTGCTCCAGGGGCGCCGCACTATGGCTGAACCTGCACTCAGACCTCTCTTAGGAGTGATATGCGAAAAGACAAATTCCAGTTGTGTAACATGGCGATAAAGAATATTATATTCCACTGCAGAATGGTGGCGAGGGTGGCTGGGCCCCGGGTTTAAATCCCAGTCAGTGGGAAGATTGTTTGCGTTGGACCGGTGAAGAATATCGACTCCAAACCAGAGCAATGAGTTAAGAATATAGAGTGAAATCAGCACAGTGTTAATTTACATTTACATTAACCTCTCTCTCTCTCTCTCTCTCTCTCTCTCACTCTCTCTCTCTCTCTCTCTCTCTCTCTCTCTCTCTCTCTCTCTCTCTCTCTCTCTCTCACTCTCTCTCTCTCTCTCTCTCTCTCTCTGTCTCTCTCTCTCTCTCTCTCTCTCACTCTCTCTCTCTCTCTCTCTCTGTCTCTGTCTCACTCTCTCACACAGACACAAGCTCTGAAAGAAGATAAATCTGAGAGAGAAAGAGAGAGAGAGAGAGAGAGAGAGAAACAGAGAAGGAATGGTGAATGCCCCTGGTCTCCAGGTGTGAGTGAAGAACAAACCATTATTTTGCACATCGATTGAGGAGCCATGGTGAGGCAACAGCCTTTATGATGTGTAACTGGATATGTTTGGTCTACCCCTACTGGACACTTCAAACAGGCTTTCTCTTTGAAGTGGTTATGTGAAGGTTTGGATGACAAGCAGGGTCGCGCGATTGTTCCGTTCCATCAAGGACACATAAATATGGGTCAATCCTCCCATTACACAGGTGGGTCAAGCCCACAGACATGAGTGATTGAACCCGGGAAATAGGCAGGGGTGGGGTGTGTGATTGAGAGGTGTGGGTGGGGTGCGTGATTGGGAGGTGTGGGTGGGGTGTTGGTTGGGTGGTGGGTGGGTGGGATGGGGTGGTGTGTGGGGTGAGTGGTGAGTGGGGTGGTGTGTGGGGTGGTGTGTGGGGTGGTTTGGTGGGTGAAGTGCATGTTGGGTGGAGTGAAATAGGACAGTGTATGAGTTTGGGAGGTGTGTGTGGGTATGGGGTCAGGTGGTGTGTGGGCTGGGTGACTCAAGGCCGCGTTATTAAAGCAACTGGCTTCCCTGTTTCAGCGTCTCTAGCAGGCATCCATGTGACAGCCACAGTCTGTTCAGGCTCCTGGTCTCCCCTCCGGAAGCAGGCCTAAGGTGGTCACAGAGCCATTGTCCTGAGCAAACAAGAGATATTGACATTTGCGTGACCGATTTGTGAACATGCCCCTACCATACTCACATCCTCATGGACATTGGACAGTGCTACAGCTCTGACAAATTCAGTTGTGGTTCAGTTTAAATACAACTTTACTTTACGCTGAAAACAGGTTTTTAAAATGCAAAAACTATTTTGAATGTTGAATTGTGCTTGTGTACGTGTGAACATTTAAGCATGTTCTGACAGTGAAGACACACAGACAGTGAAGACACACAGACAGTGAATCATTTCTCAGTGGACCAGGTGCAGAGATATACAGTGTATACTTTTTGTATACAAATATACTTTTTTTTATAGTATACCACTATGCTTAGTATCCCATAATACATTCAGAAAAAAATAATTGTAATGCTGGCAAGGAAAAGAAAAGCAGTTAATTAAATCAGGAGTATTTCACATTGCGATCATACACAAGAGCGTGAAGAATTGAGGAAGAGTCATGTTTTTATTCTTCTTCTTAAATGTGGAGAGATAAAACCGGGGGCTTAAGTGCTTGGAACAGGCTTTCTCACAGAATCTCAAATCAGGAGCAGAAACATTTTAAATTAGAGCTGCCGTAGCCCACATTTTTACTCATTTATCCAACAGTTTAACAATGAATTATACTGTATTACTCCTCTCCAAATCACATCTGCTTAATTGAGAGCAAGTGTATAAGAGAGGAAAAATAAAATCTTGAAATTTGAAATAAATATATATTCATATCAGAGCTCTGGGCTATATAGTAGAGAAAATGTCCCAAGTTTAAGACCAATCGACTAAACTTATTGCATTGCTTTTATTGAATGTACTCTTATCTTTGGAGATCATTCATAAAGCTAAGGTGCCAGTGGCCTGTTTTCTTTGGATCCATATTGAGACAGATCATGAGAATGGACAGAAGGTTTGTTTTCTTTATGTATGTAATAAAAGGATTTCATTATTATTGTTTGGATTCAGAGTGTGTGTGTGTGTGTGTGTGTGTGTGTGTGTGTGTGTGAGCTGTTGGGAGGCTGCCAGACAGCGCTGGTCAGTGTGACAGACGGACGCTCAACGATGTTGATCTGTGCTGACAGCTCCTCGATGATTGACACTGACCTGAACACGCAGCGTAGTTTTGATTGGTCGGTTGCCAGGGAAGGCGGGGTATGGTCGTGGCTGATTGGTCCCAGGTTTCTTCCTGCAAAGGAAGATTTTGCTCTTTGCTGTGATCTAGGGTTGCCAACTGTCTTGTATTAGCTGGAACGCCCCGTTTTTGGGCCAAATTTTATGGGACGTTCCTTGTCCCGTATAACAAAATAGCAGTCAGACATCAAAATAGAATCCCATCATATTGTGCCATATGTGTAAATAAGTTCAGTAGTAATGAATGTTAGCTTAGCCACATCGTATGCTAAGTAAGCTTGGGGGCTGCCATTGTTATTGTTGTGTGTTCAGTCTCCCATGATTCCTTGTGTGCCAGTTCCCCATCACCCCTTGTGTCATTGAGTGGATTAGTGTTGTAACCGTGACTGTGTTTGTACGTCTAAGAAGTGGTGACCCCCGTGAGTTTCTTGTTTTCTTGGTTGTGCCCTGCGTCTATAAGCTTTGTTGTAGTAAAGCTGGCAGCGCGATCATGGAAAAGTGAACTTTCCTTCAGCAGTCGCCGTTACGATATACAGCATGTGTTTTATTTAAATCCGTACAGCACCAGACCCATTTCACCCCGTGTGCCCCGCCTTCTGTCCCGTGTTTGGATGATAGAGAGTGGCCGACCCTCCTCTGATCAGAGAGCCACAGCCGGAACACATCAGCATCCGTGGCCTTCAGTCTGGAGACAGAGTGTGAACGATTTGCGTCCTCGCCGTTAGCAGCTCGCTCGCGTCTAATCAGCGCACGCACGCACGCTTTCCCGGGCGAAGTGATAACCCCTCAGAGGAGCGAGCGCGATCTTCGCCGCTGACAGATCCTCCCTTTCTCTAATCCCTCGAAGGTGAATATTGAGTGCACAGGAAATGGAGTCGATTAAACGGGAGCAGTGGAGTGGTCACAGATGGGCCTCGCTCAAGTGAGACTAAAGCCCATCACGCCATTTCTCTGCATCGTGTGGAGTTCATAAAAATATATATATACACAGTGCTTAATTTGTGCCGGGGCTAATGGCAAATGGCAAGAATCCGATTTTGCGCCCCGGCAAATGTCTTACTCAGAATCAGAGCCCCGGGCTCATAAATATCTAAAGTGCGACAACAACGCGTATTTTAAACTGGTATTAAACAATGTTACGTCCAGTGAACATTACAAATGTAAATAGAATGCAGAAATGCAGCGACACAAAGGTAGGAAAAGTTTACCCTTTTTCCTCCACGTGTGTGGTTGGGGGAGGCGAGTTGAGCCCCGGCATCTCTTATTTGACTAATTAAGCCCTGTGTATATATATGTATACTGTATGTAGCGGAATGAAGCGGAGCTCAGAAGGCGTGAGTTAAAGTTGAGCGCGTGAGCGTGAAAGGGTGACGCCGATAAGAGCGTGATTAGTTCCCAGAGTTAGAGACTTGAGTCTTTAGCTCAGCAGGCTAATCGTCTCTCTTGTCGCATCGAAATCCTTGGTTGGAAACTCGCTGCAGGCAGGAGCAACTCTGTTACAATGTATGCAAGAGGAGACACCTCTCCACAAAGCATCGGAGTGAATCGTCAGGTTGACTCCATTATTCACCACAGAGCTGTGGGCAATGCAGCAAAGCGCTCAGGGTGGCCAGACGGCCCTAATGACTTCAATCTCTCCTCTGTGGTTAAATGCTCCTTCATTGTGCAGGTGAATTGGAATGGCCAGACAGACGCGTGGGTTTCCATCTGAGGGCGTGGCTGAAGAGGAAGCTCCAGCGCACTAGGACACTAGCAGCAGGTGCTCTCAAAGTATTCTGTTCTCTGTACACTGCGAGATTAGCCTGTCCAATCTTATCCGGCAATGTAGGATTAGTGGAGAAAAGCAAGCCACTGACCCGGACACGCCCATACCAACGTTCCCCTGGAGACGAAGTGCATCCTCGTCTCCATGGTAACAAAACAGACCCCAGAATCCTGAGTGCCATGGCACTTCTCTCCAAGCAACAAAGTCCAATTATTTCCCGGCAACAGGGAGGAAATTATACTCTTGCCATATATATATATATATATATATATATATATATTTTTTTTTTTATATAAATGTATTATTTTACAGAGAAGAAAGAAACAGAGAAAAGTTTCCCAATCTGAAAACAGTTCTTTTCATTCACCATCCGTCCTTTTAAAAAAATTGAATTATATTCTTTCATCTGCTGAATATGGAGTCCCATTAGAAGTGCCCTTATCATCCCTGTTCCACTGATTTACAATGAATCCCAGGTAGCCGCACGCGCACCCCTCACCCACGCGCTGTGGAGAGAGAAGCCCTCTCTCTGCAGGAAGGGGCCTGAAGTGGGCACTCAGGCCACTGCCACGTCTGGCTAAGAGCTTCTAAAAGTTCTTTAATTATTAAAAAAGGGCTCTTCGGGCTACAGGCTGTTTACCTGCACGCGCGTTTGATGTCCTCAGGTACACTGACATGTGGAAAGGTGAAGAGCTATGGTCAGCTGAGAGATCAGGGCCCTGAGTAGGTGTGCTGATCTACAGAGCCACATATACACCACCTCTACCTACTGAGACACACAGAACCACATATACACCACCTCTACCTACTGAGACATGCAGAACCACATATACACCACCTCTACCTACTGAGACACACAGAACCACATATACACCACCTCTACCTACTGAGACACACAGAACCACATATACACCACCTCTACCTACTGAGACACACAGAACCACATATACACCACCTCTACCTACACAGAACCATGCTCTACTGAGGGAATCACTCTGGTTTCTGACTGAAAGCATAACTGCACTTCTATTTACACTGTATATCTTTGTAATGATGCTACGTTTGGAAAAGAGTCACCATGAAATCAGTCCATTTCCTCTAATGTTACACGGGTAATAAGGACAAGAGACCCTTATATCTGAAGCTCTGTACTCACAGCCATGACTGTACTGCTCTGACTCTGTTTCACTTTCACAGCGAGCGTCGCGATTCATCGAGAGAGGTGTATTCAGATGAAGATACTAAATATTGTTTTGGAAAAGCAAAAAAATTATAACAAATGGAACAAACTGCAAACAACTCGCTCCTTACAACAAAATGGTTGTGAAAATATAAATGACTAATTTTCTCAAAAAGAAGGGTTGATCTGCAGTTTCCGATTTCAAAATGATCTTTTTTTGTTTTATGTATTTATGCTTCATTATTCTTTTTCTTTAAATTATTTCTAAGGTTCCGTAAGTACTATTCATGGAGAAAAAGTCAAAAGTTCCAAAAATTCCACTTGTCTTTTCAAGTCGACATGAAATGAGAGCTGAAGTCCGGCTGTGAAGCTGAAGGTTGTGGGCTGGAATGCAACAGGATACGTGAGAGAGAAAACAGCCCCATCGGGTAAATGTGGTGGTGGGGGACGGTGGGGGGGGTGTTGACAGAGTCTGTCTTCATGGAACTTGTGCTTTAACCACCTCCTGACAGACACCCAGGTGGATGACCCTGAAGACGGCCAAATGGCGGATTGTGTTCGGTCAGCCAAGCCAGTGGGTGGTCACAACCCAGCTGATGTCACCATAGAAACGCTGTCCCGATCAGAGGGCAAGAATAGTGGGGGCCTCGGATAGCGTAGCGGTCTAACGCACTCGCATTGACTGGTGCCTTTGTGAGTGTGAGCTGCCTATTGCGGTTGCGGTTTGAAACCCGACTGTGCCAGACCAGCCCTGGCCGAGAGTTTGTCTGCCAGCACAAACTTTGCCGAAAAGCACGAAAGGTTGTCTCCAGAAAAGTAGGTGGGCAAGTTTCGTTTCGGAGGACGGATCATCGCCAGCCTCAGGGAATTAGCTTGACCCGGAGGACGGGCGGCGAGTTCGTGGGGGAGGGCGAATCGAAATAAATAGAAGGTATAATTGGCCACTAAACTGGGTGAAAAATGGGAAAGAATCTGAAACAAAAATGTAAAAAATATATAAATGCCACCGTCCAATCACATATCACTGAAAGAGTCGATCACAACCCAAATAAGGATGCGTACGAGCGAGGCTTAAAATAGCCAAGGTCTCTTTCGTTCTTTATCAGATAAACGTTGCTGAAGGAAAACATATTTTTAGTAATTAGGCCTGTTGACACAGTGTTCTGCTGTGGCACTTGCCATGGCTGGCCAAAAGTGCTGAGGCTGCAGTACAGCCGGGGTGACCTTATTCACAGACACTCTGCTGGGAACCAAGGGCACAGTTAGCAAGAAATGTGAGGCTGGCATTTACGCAGAAGGAGCTACGTTGTTAGTTCACATTAAATGACTGGAGGTCAGTGAGCCTGGCCTTATTCACTGCAGAAAGGAGGCAAATGACAAAACAGTGTGGTACCTTTCATCACACAGGGTGCTTTTGGACCTTAGACTGGGTTTATTTTCATGTTATGCTGTGCTATTGTTCCATTTTACCTTCAATTATATCTTGCATATTTGTTCAAAATTGTAAAAAAACAAATACACTGCTGTTGTCCCCAAGATAAAGGGGCTTGAAATAAATGTATTCTGGAAATACTCATATGTGTAGAGTGGCTCCGAGACGTGAGTAAATCGCATGAGCGTCCGCTGCAGAAAGTGACGTCGATAAGAGTGCGATTAGTTCCCTTGGCTGGGGACTCGGGTCTTTAGCTCAGCGGGCTAATCGTGTCTCTTGTGGCGTTGTGATCCTCGATTCGAAACTCGCTGTAGTCAAAACCAACTCTGTTACATATGCATGACCGATATGACAAAGGTAAGGTGCCTTAACAATAATGTCATGGGTAGAGTTTTGAAAGCTGAGTGCCACTCAGAGCAGACGAAAAGGTGACAGTTATTTAAGACATATTGAGCCTCCAGTGTGGTCATGTAACATTGAAGCAGTGCCACAAGCTGTCAACGTCAAAGGTGAGGAAGCGTTGTCTGTCCTCACTCCTGGCGTGGAGTTATGTAAACACCGCCGTTGACAGACCTATTACACATGCCAGAGCAAACGATGCAGCGTTTTACTGCGCAGGAAGTGACATGTTTACAGCGCAACCAATCGCACGTGTGTGCTGAGAGAGACTAGCCCAGAGGGGTGTGTGACTCGCACGCCAGCGGCCTCAGAGCTCGCCTCCCCGTCCTCGATCTAATTAGCCGAGGCACTGACCCATCACTCCTCGAGCGCCAGGATCTGTCGGCCAAAATAACGTCAGGAACACCTGCCTCTGCCGGACGGGGGGGGAGTGTGCGGACAGACGACCGACAGCGAGCAACGCGCTCAGGGAGGGGCGCACGGACGAACGTGCAATTAACCGCGAATCGTCTCCCCCATCCCCCACGATCGCTTTACTTCTGAAATAAATCGATACCGCGCGGTCGCTCGGACCGTTTAGGACAGAGTTTGCGTTATTAGATGTACACACGTGGGGTTAATAGAAAACATTGATCTGTGAGAACGCCCCGCTAGCCCCTCCGCTGGTCTCCTTCGGGGATAGAGTGCGGCACAAAAGCGTTTTAGCAGATTGCTCCAGCGGGAGCGTGGTCCGTTTGTCCTCCAGGAGGGGGACCGCGTTCGGGGGAGAGGATGGGACGGGCCTGCAGCGGACAGGAGGGTGAGAGTAACACGGAGATGACGGGGCGTAGCGGTGCATTTTCACAGGCAATAAATCACCATCGCATAGCATGTAAGCTGAAAAATGTAAACTTCTACAGCTTTTCAGTCTGTGACAGAACTACAGACGGGTGAGGAGAAAGACTCAAGTCACAGGGGCCAGAGTACATTTTTTAAGTCAATAAACGTGTGTATTCACTGTACTGTAATTAGTAAACAAGCGCACACAAAGGAGAAGCACATTTTAAGTCTATTCTTAAACAATTTAACCTTCAGTTCATGAGTTTATTGTGTGTTTACTGCATTGTTTACTTCTTATTGACGGTTTGCATAGGCCACACTTAACGAGAGTACGTATGAGTGAGTAATAGGAGGGGCTAAGCGGGTTTAACAAGGGCCTCCTGGGTGGTCTAGCGGTTACAACGTTCGACGCTGGCCACTAGGGGGCAGCAATTGGCTGTCCGCCCCAGGGAGGGGGGAGGGAAGCCGATATGAGCACGCTGCGTATAGGAGTGGCTCTGTGTACCGGAGTTACAGTCGACGGCTTGCCGAGTTCCGGCTCGGAGGAGACGATACTTTGCCTTTGTCACTGCTGATCTCAGGGCTACGGCAGCAAACTCACAATACGAGGGGGGGATTGACATGAAAAGAGTGGGTGCAACTGGCTACTAAATTGGTAGAAAATGGGATAAAATCTGAAACAAAATCTGTTTAACAAAGGGGGAATTTAGTTTGTGGTTTGTGGTTTGTTGGGGCCTAAGCTATTTTCGAAATCATGATACCTACTTCATCTGAATTGTTTCTGAAATCTACGTAATTGTCCAACTGCCTTGATAATATTTAGGCATTTACCTGAACATTGGTGTCTACAAACAAATAGTGTAAATGGTATATTCCGTTATTTGAACTGTAGCATTTGCATGAAGCTAAACGTGAAATAAGTAAAATAATGAAGATAAAATAAAGAAAGAAAGATTTAAATCTTCTGTCACTTCTTGTTGTTGAATTTAGCTAAAATCGGAAGGTGAATTATAATTGTAAAATACATTATTTGGATTTAACTGCTGTTTTCATTACAGCATAATTAATTTGAATAATCTAATGGAACAATAATTAATGAGATTAAAACCAGGATCATTTTCCCAGCCAAGCTACTTCTTGACAAGTTGTGGGCTGGAGTTTCTGGTGTCACCTTTAATGTGCATTTTGATATCATATTCACAGGACTCACACTTTGACTTAAAAAAAGTAAAAACATTGTCAAAATTTCTTTTTTGCGTGAGGCTGTGAGCCATTGAGTTTCCAAGGTCAGACCCCTATTTGAGAAGATTGGTTCATCCAGTTATTGAGTTGTTTAATTTGATAGACTATTTCCCATTAATATTTTTTTTTAAGTCCAAATCGATTCACGTTCCCTGCCCACGAGGACGTGACTGCGCCAGTAATGGATGCCACTTCAGGGATTTGATTTATTTATTTTCGTTTTGGCAAGGACGCACGGAAAAATCCAATTAAACCTGGAAAAACCGCCCCCCAAAAACCATCCAGGGCATTTCAAACAAAAAAACTAATCTACATGCATGGCACAACACTCCTATTTCAAATCAAATCAAATGTATTTGTATAGCGCAAATGCATTTCACAAAACGCTTAATGGCAGGGAACCCAGGCCCAGACCCCCCCAAAAGCCTAAGGCGACAGTGGCAAGGAAAACCTCCCTTGATAGGGAGATATCTCACACATCATCCTCTGTGTCCGTTTGTCCCTGATAAAGCTCTCCACAAAACCAAACGAATCAAAGGTCCACGTTTAAGAAATAAAAATACAAAAAGATAGAAGGATAAAAACACTGCACAGCTCACTCTGCGTGGGGAAAGAGAGAGAGCGTTTCATTTTGCTGTTAATTACACTAATGGACGTCTTCTTTGTGACCCTTGGTGATACCGATCTGTTATATGTGAAGGGAAGTGGCAATCAGCGCTAAAGGCCCCATTGTTCCTGTGAGCGGAGAGTGTGGGGCGCTGCGTCCGTAATTACTTTAGTTCAGCTCTCTGCTCCGCGCCAGTGAAAGGTGGCTGCTCAGGGTTCTCATGTCAGGGGAAAGAGACACTTCGACAACACGTCCCGGAGCCAGCTCAGGCCCCCAGCTCTGAGCACGGACACACAGACAGCCGGCAAGACGGAGCCCACACGTCCAGAAAAATACACCACACAACCAGGAAAAGAGTCTGCTCTGTGATGACTTAGTAAGGCTGTTTTCTGTTTTTTTTGTGTTGTGTGTGTGTGCGTGAAAAAGCAGCTTGTAACATTTTGCTGGGTTTTTTTTCTTCTTTTTTTAGTAGCGCCAAATTCAGTGAAAGGTTTTATCCCTTGTTTCTTTATTCCTTTCTTTCTTTCCCTCTTTTTTTTGCTGGTTAACACCTCAGTGAG
This sequence comes from Aldrovandia affinis, assembly GCA_029706075.1. Taxonomy (NCBI): domain Eukaryota; kingdom Metazoa; phylum Chordata; class Actinopteri; order Notacanthiformes; family Halosauridae; genus Aldrovandia; species Aldrovandia affinis. The sequence goes on along the minus strand of JAINUG010000193.1, from coordinate 1,344,269 downwards.
CGGAGTCAAAGGGTCTCGCCCCCAACGTGAAGCGCCTTCAGTCAGAGCACCCGGGTGAACAAACGCATTCCACCCCCTACCCTCCCCTACCCTCCCCTCCTCTCCCCTACCCTCCCTCCCCTCCTCTCCTCTCCCCTCCCCTCTCCTCCTCTCCCTCCTCCTGGAAAGAAAAGAAAATCTCTCAGGTTTAATCAGAGGGGCTCAGAGTTCTGTGAGAAGTCGGGGGAGAAGCTCTTTTGTGAGGCCGACCATTTTGATTCCGCGGGCATTTCTGGAGAGATCTCGCACCCTGCGGCTTTAATGTGCTCCCCATTGACTCCGGCTAATTGGGTCAGTTAGACTCCTCTCCCGGGTTCAGAAATGTTAAACCCACATTTTGTTCACAGAACATGCACAAAAGACCCCCGGGGTCCCCTGGGAAGTCTGTGAATGAAGAGTCGGACGGACAGACAGACAGAGAGGGGGGGGGGCAGGAGGAAGGGGCTATAGATTTAATGCAAAAGAGCTCAGAGCAATTAACTGCCCCACTGTTTTAATTTGCCTCATGCATTTTCTCTTTTGCTTGCTATTGTGAGCGTGGCACACCCTTTTCACGAGCTCAATGCTCCTTAAGAGAGAGGAATGGATCAGAGCAGGCAGGCCGCGTTTATGGCTGGGTTTCTGGCACTGAATGTCCGCACATCTTTGCAACAAATGTTCCTGCGGGCGTCTGGCTCTCAGGAGAAATTGTGTCAGAGGACGGATTGCGAACACACCCCTGGGCGAAATGAGCCCTTATAAACGACACAAACTCAGAGGGGTCACGATAATTAGCACATTCAGTGCTCGGTTATTTTGGAGGGGGGGTTCTTCCACTTCCCACCAGGATTACTTTCATTCTCTGAAGAGACCCCCTGCCCCCAGTATGATCCAGCAACGACAGGAGTGGCCAGACTCGGTTCTGTGATCTGTGTGGTTCTGTGTGTCTCAGCTCAGTAGGTAGAGATGGTGTATATGTGTCTCTGTGTGTCTCAGTAGGTAGAGGGTGTGTCTCTCATAGGTGGTGTATATGTGGTTCTGTGCGTCTCAGTAGGTAGAGGTGGTGTATATGTGGTTCTGTGTGGCTCAGTAGGTAGAGGTGGTGTATATGTGGTTCTGTGTGTCTCAGTAGGTAGAGGTGGTGTATATGTGGTTCTGTGTGTCTCAGTAGGTAGAGGTGGTGTATATGTGGTTCTGTGCGTCTCAGTAGGTAGAGGTGGTGTATATGTGGTTCTGTGTGTCTCAGTAGGTAGAGGTGGTGTATATGTGGTTCTGTGTGTCTCAGTAGGTAGAGGTGGTGTATATGTGGCTCTGTGTGTCTCAGTAGGTAGAGGTGGTGTATATGTGGTTCTGTGTGTCTCAGTAGGTAGGGTGGTGTATATGTGGTTCTGTGTGTCTCAGTAGGTAGAGGTGGTGTATATGTGGTTCTGTGTGTCTCAGTAGGTAGAGGTGGTGTATATGTGGCTCTGTGTGGCTCAGTAGGTAGAGGTGGTGTATATGTGGTTCTGTGTGTCTCAGTAGGTAGAGGTGGTGTATATGTGGTTCTGTGTGTCTCAGTAGGTAGAGGTGGTGTATATGTGGCTCTGTGTGGCTCAGTAGGTAGAGCATGGCACTGACAACGCCTAGGATCACATATACTGAAAAATGTATGCATTCACTACTGTCTGCTAAATGGCGTATAATATTATTAGATGTTATATATTACGTGATAAATCGCAGCGTCACCTTAGCGAGCCGTCGCCCGGAGAGTGACCCGTCGAACCCGACCGGAGATAGAACCCACAGCCGGGTGTGCGGGACAGGCTCAGGGCGCTGTTTCGAGCCCCAGGAATGAAGCTCTTAGCAGCCTTAGCTCCAGACTCTGAGGACTGGCTGCTGGGCGTTTAAGTGTGTAATCAGTGTAAAGCCCGCCTGCAGCCGGCGGCCAGACGATAAACTCCACTCCTCAGGTGATGCGTGAAATCCAGACCCCTGTTTGAAAAGCGCTTCGGGAATCTCATTAGTGGCTCGGCATGTCGATGGTGCCTCAGCTCCTGGGGGCACTACGGCTTCGGCCCGGATAATGGTTTTGGTTTCACATCAGCCGTCGAATCAGCATGCCGCGCTCTCTCCACTAAGACCTCTAATTATTCCTTAAGATCAGGAAAAAAAAACTCACAATAAAATTGATTTCCCATCGCGCGCGACATCGCTCCATGCCCCCCACTGCTGAGAGAGAGACGGACCGGGAAGAGGCTTGCTCTGGAAGGTCTCTCCGAGAGATGGAGAGAGGGAGGAGAGAGGGGGAGAGATGAAGAGAGGGAGATGAGAGAGAAGGAGAGATGAAGAGAGGTAAGGAGAGATGGAGGGAGCGGGGATGAGAGGCAGAGAGGGAGAGAGAGAGATGGGTGAAAGGACGAGGATAGGGGAGATGGAGAGAGGGATAGGAGTGCGAGAGTTGGAGAGAGCGAAGGAGAGATGGAAAGAGGGAGAGAAGAGGTGCAGACCACGCTTCCGGACTTCCGCGGCGGGGGACAGACGGGAGACGGACGGGAGATGGACAGGAGGACGGGTCCACCGGTGCTGGCCGCACTCCAGAGTGGAAATAAGGTTCTGGAGAAAAGGAGGAACCTGAAGCTTAGAGCCGTAAAACACTGTGTCAGAGCACAGCGGCGATATGGAGGAATGCTCCTCGCTCAGCTGAACCGGGGAAGCGAGGGGCCGGGGTTATTTACGACAGCGAACAAGAGCTGGAGATACAGGCGCCGGGCAGACCTGAGCGAGACCTCTGACCCCTGCACGACCCCGCATGACCCCGCATGACCCCCGCATGACCCCGGGCCTTCAGGGTCGTCCACGCTCCTCGCAGGAACACAAGCTAAAAATACAGCATGTCTGATTTTGTCAGTTCTTTTTGGTCAGTTGTTGCTCAAGAAAACAGTCAGATTAATGATAGGCATGGCGGTGGAAAGCGTAGCGGTTTAACGCACCGTATCTTGGCTGGTTTGGTACGGTGTGCGCTGCCTGTCAGGGACGTGGTTCTAAACCCGTCTTTACCAGACGTCTCTACCAGGTCATCAGCCCCGATCGGGGGCGGCGTTTGCCTGTCCGCCCCAGGGGAGGGGGAAGGGGAGCCAGCTCGGGTCCGCCGTGAAGCACGTAAGGGAGTCTCCAGAACGTGGGTGGGGGCAAATTCCATCTCAAAGGAAGTGGAGTTCGCTGCCCTCTGAGAATTAGCTTGCCTCGTAGAGACGAGCGGCGGAATCAAAATAAATAGAGGGTAAATCCAAATAAATAGAGGGTGTAATTGGCTACTAAATAAAAATAAATGTAAAAAAACTTTTTAAAAATGACAAGTCAATGCAAGGGGCAGCGGAAAAGGTGAAAGGTTGAGGTGTCGGAGTGATCATGACCACGCGCTGAAGAGCGGGCCATTGCAGAAGAGCGGTCAGGATGGGTCAGGGAGCGGTCAGGATGGGTCAGGGATCGGTCAGGATGGGTCAGGATGGGTCAGGGAGCAGTCAGGATGGGTCAGGGAGCGGTCAGGATGCTGCCTTTATTCATGTGTGTTCTGGCCGGGCATGCCAAGCGCCTTTGAGTGGACCCGATTCTGCACAGGACCGGTCCAGTTTGGTCCAGTTCCATCGGTACCGCCTCGATACTGAGCCAGAGGAACGCACGCCAAGCCGCCACGAACCCACGGAAATAACCCATGATGCTTCAGGACAGGGGTCTGTGTTTGAATCACTAAGCAACACAAGTGAGGTTTGGCATTGGAAGTGGATTAAGGCCTGAAAACAGCGAAATGTTAGATCAGCGTCAGTCATTCTCATATCTTTGATAGATATTAATTTTAAAAAATTACGTATTTCACGTAGTTCACTCTCTGTGGCTCGCATTGTGTTTTTGCTCACGCTTAAATATGAGTGTAATATTCAGGAACAAGGCATGAACAGTTCAGATATGAGGTAATTCCCCTGCTCCCATATCCAGCGCGCTGGGGAATGTGAGCATGATGAACGGCCCAGATAGGCCTGTCTGCACTGAGAAGCACATTTCATCGAAGGCTAACATTTGCAGGTTCTTGGCATAAAAGTGCAATTCCACGGTTTTTGTTTCTGAATGCATGCGTGTCCCTGTGCTTGTGTGTGTGTGGGTGTGTGTGAGAGAGTGTGTGTGTGTGTGTGTGTGTGTGTGTGTGTGTGTGTGTGTGTGTATGTGTGTGTGTGTGTGTGTGTGTGTGTGTGTGTGCAGAGAGATGTGTAGAGAGAGTATGTGTGAGAGAATGTGTGTGCATGTGTGTGTGTGTGTGTGGGTGCATACAGTTGAGTGTATAAATCACATTATAGAATGTATAATGTATGTATATATATATATATATATTATAGAATGCATAGGAGGTCAGCGTTGGCCACAGAGCGAGTGAACAGGGTGGCAGCATCTGCTAAGCGTTATGAGGTCACGATCATCACAGCGCAGTAAAGCTCCAGTGTAGCGCGGTATAACTAGTGTAATACTCCACAGCTACTGTGTAATAGCATGTGTCATTTTCCTCTGTGTGTGTTCTGTGTGAGGGTGCCACTCAGGGCCTGGCAGGCTGAGAGGATTCGGGGTTGTGACTCGAGCCAAACTGTGATGGCGGGAGGAGGCTCACATCTTCTGTTTCACGTCAGAAATAGAAATCAACGTGGCCACAGAAAGCACTCAGAAATAATCGCCACATCGTCATATGCTCATTTTCCCTGAGTTAGAAATTGGGCTTGGTTTAAAATATATATATATATTTAAGCTGAATACAGGATCAGCACTGAATGCGGTATTGGATGAAACGGTGATCCAGCTGGGGATTGGCTTGCATCCGTGACAGGCCACACCCCTTTCAGCAGTTGACCGTCTCCAGGGTAACAAAAGCAGCTTCTAGTTTCACATACAGTCTCTAAAAACAGCAGGATATTTAATGGAGGAAACACAGGGCCAGCACGTTCCCCTAGGGCGCAACAGCAGTGCTCACCCAGGTTTAAACACCCCCACCGCCACCCAAAAAAACTAATACACCCTCCCCCCTTCACCAAAATCAGTCACAATAGTCTCCATGGCAATAGTTACTATAGTAGTAACTGCAGTAATCAGGGCGTGGCACTGTAGTATAGTGTTTAAGGACCTAGGCAAGACATTGAGAGGTTGCATGTTCAAATCCAAGGTCAGGCAATGCCGTTATACCCTTGAGCAAGGTAATTGCCTTCATTAAAATATCCCTTTGTAAAATGGACAGTAACCTGTGTCAGTCACTCTGGATAAGGGCTCCTGCTATGCAAATCAAAAGTGTAGTAATAATAATAATAATAATAGTAATAATCAGGACTTTAGTCATCACATAACGATGGTTGTCATCGCAGCGGTCACTGCAGTGATCTTGTGCGCTTGTCACAGTAGTGGTCATTACATTTTGTAAAATTTTATATAGCACCTTTCCAGCAATACAGCACAAAGTCCTTCACAAAAAAAGGGATTACAATAAAAGAACATTTATTTTAAGAAAAATGTAAAAATTATAAATTAAAAATAGACAGCATAAAACAAATGAGAATATAAAAATAATTAAAACTCATTAAAATACAAAACAAAGGTTGAAGATATGGTGCGTTAGACCGCTACGCTATCCGCCGCCTCTAAATCTTCCTTTCTGACCTGTTGTGATGTTGTGTCTCGAGCCATCCTCCTGTCTTCCCTCTCTGAATGGTTTTCAGCCTGGTCACCTCTCATCTCCGTCACTAAACCATCAGCTTTGTGTGTGAATGGAGTTTCTGTGCTCCTCCCCGAGAAGGCATTGTGTAAGAGAGTGCTCGCACGGTGAGTCTTAGAACCAGTTTTATCTGAATGGTTTTCATACCCTCTCTGCCTCTGTGCACTCCCCCCCCCCATCTCATCTCCGTCTTTGTTCACTAAACCATCAGCGACACAAACTCAAAAATATTGAGAAAAAAATTCAGTCCCTGGATACGACTCCTGAGGGATGTAGTCATTTCAAACGATGCTACGGGACTTGCAGTAACGTGTGGTTACTGCTGTGTCATTGTCTCTCTCTCTCTCTCTTTTCTCTCTCTCTCTCTCTCTCTCTCTCTCTCTCTCTCTCTCTCTGTCTCTCTCTCTCTCTCTCTCTCTCTCTCTCTCTCTCTGTCTCTCTCTCTCTCTCTCTCTCTCTCTCTGTCTCTCTCTCTCTCTCTCCCTCTCTGTTTCTTTCTCTCTGTCTCTCTCTTCTGAAACATGAATCAGTGATGTTCTGTGCAGCGCGTTGCCTGAGTTACAGCGTACAGTGCTGGACCACACGGTGCGTATGTCATCGTTTAATGGGGACAAAGGCGAAGTACCGAGGTACCCGCCAAGCGGATACTCCAGAGCAACGCCTATATGCAGCGAGCTCGTATCGGCTTCCCTCCCCCCGCCTCCCTGGGCCGGACAGCCAATCGCCGCCCCCTAGTGGCACTCCCGGCCAGAGCCGACTCTGGCGCGGCCGGTGGAATCGAACCCCGGTCGCAGTGGCCAGTGTCAAACATTGTAACCGCTAGAGCGCCCGGGAGGCCCACTTTGTGAGCTCTCTCCCTCCCTGAGGGGAACACACTGACCTCTCCTTCCACCCCAGTGGAGAGGGTCTCCTCACACCAGGCCCAGGCAGAGTGGCTCCTCACAGGTTTTGGGAGAACTTGGTCCCCTTCCAGTGACACAAACTGTTACCGGCCTCTCCAGCTCTGTGCCTCCCCCCAACCCCCCCACCCCAGCCAGGCAGCCATCTGTAGCCTTAATGGAGCTGTCAGACACCTGTCAATCACTCACCACCCACCCCCCCACCCACACACCCACCCCCCTGCAGATGGAATGCAGAACACGGAGAGGAACCAGAACCGTCAAAATGCAAAAAAATACAAATTAAAAATGAATTAAAACAGCATATGTGCATGTATACTTCTTCTCTGTTTTAATCCCATCGCAGACTGTTTTCAGCATACGGCTGTTCTGAGCGTGTGCCACAGTGGCACAATGGTGCTGAGAAATTATATATACAATATGCGTGTCCATTAGAAATAAAAAATAAGGCGCACACACACACACACACACACACCCCATTTACGGTGGGGGATGTGTGTGTGTGTGTGTGAGTGTGTGTGTGTGTGTGTGAGAGAGAGAGAGTGTGTGTGTGTGTGTGTGTGTGTGTGGGGGGTATGTCTGCATGTTCATGTGGTTTTTTATGTGTGCGTGCATGTGCATATGTAAGTGTGTGTGTGTGTGTGTGTGTGTGTATGTGAGAGTGTGTGTGTGTGTGTGTGTGAGAGAGAGTGTGTCTGTGTGTGTGTCTGTGTGTGTGAGAGAGAGAGAGTGTGTCTGTGTGTGCAAGCCCACACATATAATTCTGTGGGTATAAAACACATCTAGACGAGCAATTTATTCTTCATTATGAGCCAACGCCGTTTCCATTTCACATTACGCCGTAAATCCCAAACTGTCGCAATCCCAATATGTCATATATAAACCATGTCCTTATGACTTTTTAAAAGATGAATGTTCCTGTGTGATTGACAGGTAACACTGAGTAGTAATCAATAAGAGAGTCCTGGGAGGGCAGGGTGGAAGGGGGCTATAATATAATCCTTGTTCAGTATATCCGAGAGTTTGCCGGTAAAGAGCTCCCTGTTCCCCTGTGCTGAGCGGGCTCTTAGCGAGACACCTGTGCCAAGTGGCTGAGTCACAGTCCCGCTCCATGCCAGGGTTTCTGCTGGGCCACAGAGCTCTGTTTCTAGCCCCCAAACCGAGCCAGACCCACAAGCCAGCGCCCCACCTTGGCGTGTGCCAAATCCACCAGGCCAGGACGTTCTGCCTCTCCCCTCGAGCTCGCTGAACCGGAGTGGAACCCCCCCGAAAACGCCGACTTTGAGATTCATCACTCGCGACTCTAATTCTCCGCAGTCTTGTTTTCAGTTCTGCCGTTCAGCTTATGTCAATATGCTAAACCCATTAAGGGCAACTTGCTCCGTAAAGGGAGGATGGAGGGAGGGAGGGAGGGAGGGAGGGGGGTAAGAAAGTTAGGAAAAAGAAGAGAAGAAAGGGGAAATTGCATGAGTGAGTGACTCTGAAGAAGGCCTGTGTGTGTGCTGAGCACTGTTTACTTTCAAAGTAAAACAGGGAGAGGTTTTTATTTTTTATTACCACCTTTTGCCAGAATGCAAGGTTTTCTTCTGGGCATTTCTTCTAGTCCTGGTACTTAAACTAAATTTAAGCACCCCCCAAATAACAGAGCACTGTGGTGTAAGGGGTAAAGGAAATTGGCTTTATATCAAGATGGTTGCAGGTTTGAATCCCCTTGAGCATGGCACTTAACCCCAATATCTTCAGTCAATACTCAGGCTACAGTGGGTGACATTCAAAATGTAAAAAAGCCCAAGCTATGTGTGTCGTCAGGTGGCAGAAAGGGAATGTGATAAAAGAACAAATAAGGATTCAAATAAATGTTCTCTAAAAAATTTTTAAAATAAATAAAAACGCTCTCTACGGAACAAAGTCTGAACTGCATTGCTTTTGAAAAGTCTTCGTGACCTTTCTTTTCTCTCGCTCCTCGGCAGACAGTTCGTGGGCCAAGTCTGATTTCATCGCCCAATCGCTCACCTGATACCCATTCACCTGATACCCTTTCACCTGCCCTTTCACCTGATACCCATTCACCTGATACCCATTCACCTGATACGCTTTCACCTGGTGTTCACCTGAGAAGGATACCCATTCACCTGATACCCATTCACCTGGTACCCTTTCACCTGGTACCCTTTCACCTGATACCCTTTCACCTGATACCCTTTCACCTGATACCCATTCACCTGATACCCTTTCACCTGATACCCTTTCACCTGATACCCATTCACCTGATACCCATTCACCGATACCCATTCACCTGGTAGATCAGGGGCGGGGTTACCTTCAAATTCAACCTGATCTTTCACCTGATACCCATTCACCTGAAACTCTGCCCATTCATTGGCCAGGAGAGATTCTAGGATTTGTCCATTAGGGGGGCCCAGCCCCCAACGAGAATTTGAGATGTACACATGCAAAGCACAAGCCTACATTTTTTATTAACTTACTGTTATATTCCCCAAAACAAAAACACCACAATGGTGGTCGCTCTCAAAATTGAAATACCACTCTCTATTTGTGGTATTTTTAAAAATAGATATTAAGTAAAAAGGTTTTTTTTTAAAGAATGACTACATTTTCAGGGAGGCTGAGATTAAAGACAGGGGCTTAAAGCCCCCTAAATAGGGTCTAAAATCACCACGGCTATTGGCCATCGTTGTATTTAATGAAATGTGGCACACATTTGCTAGATTAAAGCCTGCAGACGATAATAATAAATACAACTATGAGCAAGTCTACGGACTGCCGCACAATTTATGCGCGTTGATTGAGAGTAAGATTTGACACACTGGGGAAATAATCCTCGCAGGGCTTCTGTTTGACTCCTCTTACCGTATTAATCCTGTATCCACAGAGCCAGACACCTCAAGGAACTTGACTTTTAAAGCTGTGCCGTTTCCCGGAGCGAGACACACAGAAGAAGCACACGTTTTTATACCCATAGGGAGCACTTCTGGGGACGCGACTCTCCAATGCAAGCACATCTGCATCATACTCAAACTAAGAGGTCATAATAATAAGCAACTTGAGCGCAAAAAATACGTTAACTTTTCATTTCATTTCAAATTCATTCAAGTTTAAAATCGGAGATGAGAGGTTCTGTGTGTCTCAGTAGGTAGAGGTGGTGTATATGTGGTTCTGTGTGTCTCAGTAGGTAGAGGTGGTGTATATGTGGTTCTGTGTGTCTCAGTAGGTAGAGGTGGTGTATATGTGGTTCTGTGTGTCTCAGTAGGTAGAGGTGGTGTATATGTGGTTCTGTGTGTCTCAGTAGGTAGAGGTGGTGTATATGTGGTTCTGTGTGTCTCAGTAGGTGACAACAATTAGGTTGTGCATTCGATTCCCACTGGGACCACATATACTGAAAAATGTATGCATTCACTACTGTCACTACTGTAATACACACCTGCTAAATGGTGTGTATATTATATATTATGTATTATAAGCAGGCTGTCTGAAAGGCAGACTAAGGAGCAGGTTGCAGGTTGCCTGCCACACAGCCAGCTAAAGCCCTGGGGCCATATGTACAAAGATTCTAAAAGTAGGAGTGCTGATCTAGGATCAGTTTATCCTTTTAGCTCATAATGGATATGGTTAGGATATGGACAGGGGAAACCTGATCCTAGATCAGGGCCCTGGTCTGCTGCTCCTCTCCTCGCAGTAGAGACACGGCCGTCTGCCCGTAGCGCAGGGCTAAACTAGCATTACCCGCACGGAGCTCCACGCCTGGCTTCTCCACGGAGCTCACTCCCTGCAACAGATGGTAAACTCTGAATGACTCAGCCTTCCTGCCTATCCGTGGTACTCTACCGCCATCTGCTGGTGAACAATTACCACCAAGTTAATTTTTTTTATTATTATTATTTATTTTTTTACTTTGGTCCGTAAGTTCATCAATAATAACGTGCAGCTAACTGCGAAAATAAAGGAAACACTTCTGTAAATGATGCAGCTCTGTTATGATGTGAGGCGCATTTTCCTGGCATGGTTTAGGTTCACTCAACCCCTTAGAGGGCAAGATAAACACCAATAAATACAAAGCCATTCTGAGTGATCATCCATAGAGAGTGACCGCACCCCAGTGTAAACACAAGTGCACTCTCAACCCCTCATTACTCTGCTTTTTTTACTTTTATTTTTGTCCTGTTTTTCTCCCAATTTTGTAGCCAATTACATCCTCTATTTACTTCGATTTGCCCTCCCCACACGAGTCCGCCGCTCGTCTCTACAAGGCAAGCTAATTCTCCAAGGGCAGCAAACTCTGCTTCCTTCGAGACGGAATTCGCCCCCACCCACATTCTGGAGACTCCCTTACGTGCTTCACGGCGGACCCGAGCCAGTTCACCCTCCCCCTTCCCCCTGGGGCGGACAGCCAAACGCCGCCCCCGATCGGGGCTGATGACCAGGGCTGGTCTGGTAGAGACGGGTTTAGAACCGTGTCCCTGACAGGCAGCGCACACCGTATCAGACCAGCCAAGATACGGTGCGTTAGACCGCTACGCTATTCACTGCCCCATTACTGTGCTTTTTAAACCAGTCTGTCCTGCCTTGTTTCACTGTCCTTCTGTCCCTCTACGCCTGACACCACTTCAGCTGGAGAGCGCTCTCGCGTACCAACAGAGAGTGGGGACTCGCTACGCCCTAAATATACTGCACTTTAAATACGTACGTAAAACGGCGTGTCCTGCGGTAGTTGGACACTCACACACACACACACACTCACACACACTCACACACTCACACACACTCACACACACACACACACTCACACTCACACACTCACACACTCACACACACTCACACACACACACACACACTCACACTCACACACTCACACACACTCACACACACTCACACACACTCACACACACTCACACACACTCACACTCACACACTCACACACTCACACACACACACACACACACACACACACACACACACACACACACACACACACACACACACACACACACACACACTCACACACTCACACACTCACACACTCACACACTCACACACACACACACACACACTCACACACTCACACACTCACACACACACACACACTCACACACACTCACACACACTCACACACACTCACACACTCTCTCACACACACACACAGACTCACACACTCACACACTCACACACTCACACACTCACTCACACAGCTCTAAATGACTTTTTCTTAAAGGAGAAATGTAGGGTGGCGGAGGATAGCGTAGTGGTCTAACGCACCGTGTCTTGGCTGGTCTGATACGGTGTGCGCTGCCTGTCAGGGACGCGGTTCCAAACCCGTCTGTACCAGACCGGCCCTGCTCATCAGCCCCGATTAATTAATTAATTAATTTTGGCAATCACCTGGAAATCACTCAACATGCCCAGGCCAACCGTGTGCCCATGCCATGAGACCCTGCGTTGCGCTCCCTGTCTCCAAACTTCCTGCAGAAAAAGAACACCTATTCAAAACTATTCAGTCTTTCTTCTATAAATGTGGAACTTGCTGAAGACGATATCACGGAAACTTGTACGGTGTATCTAATGATTTTCTTCACACATAATTTTGGGGTAATTTAATTTTTTTCCCCTTTAAAGCAGGACGCTCACTGAGTGATAAAATCCTGTCAATGTAAAGATTTCAAAAGGTGTTTCCCTTAACTTTCCGATTAGGTTTTTTCACTATCCCTTCAGTTGAAGGGAGAAAAAAATGCCTAACCCAAGAAAAAGCTGGAAGTATTATCACAGTACAGTGGCGTCGGGATTAACATTCTAGACAGAGTGATGGAGCTTTCCTCAACCTTGGAGGCACAGAGAAGTAGAGAACAACTATAAATCAACTACAGAGAGAGCAGAGAGAAGAGAGAGAACAGAGATAAATCAAGAGAGAGAGAGAGAGAGAGAGAGAGAGAGAGAGAGAGAGAGAGAGAGAGAGAGAGAGAGAGACAGAGAGAGACAGAGAGAGAGAGAGAGAGAGAGAGAGAGAGAGAGAGAGAGAGAGAGAGAGAGGGAGAGAGAGGGAGGAAGAGAGAGAGACAGAGAGAGAGAGAGAGAGAGAGAGAGAGAGAGAGAGAGAGGAGAGAGAGGGAGGAAGAGAGAGAGACAGAGAGAGAGAGAGAGAGAGAGAGAGAGAGAGAGAGAGAGAGAGAGAGAGAGAGAGGGAGAGAGAGGAGAGAGAGAGACAGAGAGAGAGAGAGAGAGAGAGAGAGAGAGAGAGAGAGAGAGAGAGAGGGAGAGGAGAGGGGAGGGAGAGAGAGGAGAGGAGAGAGAGAGAGAGAGAGAGAGAGAGAGAGGGAGAGAGAGAGAGGGAGAGAGAGAGAGAGAGAGAGAGAGAGAGAGAGAGAGAGAGAGAGAGAGAGAGAGAGAGAGAGAGAGAGAGAGAGAGAGAGAGAGAGAGAAAAGAGACAGAGAGAGGGAGAGAGAGAGAGAGAGAGAGAGAGAGAGAGAGAGAGAGAGAGAGAGAGAGAGAGAGAGAGAGAGAGAGTCAGCAGCGTGTTGTAGACTCACTTGAGAAAGTGCAGAAACCCTGTAGCCTTGAGAGGTGAATACAATTCAGACAAAAAGCCAGGAGCACTACCATTCTTTTAGAGACAAAGATGCATCTTTGCAAGGCATGGGCAAGGAGGGCTGGATCCGTTTCTGGATCTTCTGCTCTTAATTATTTAATTAGCCCCAATCATTTATGTGATCTGACATTTTAGCTACATTTCTTGATAAGCCCATGACTGTTCCTGGTCGTTAGCCCTGATCGGGGGGAGCGTTTGGCTGTCTGCCCCAGGGGGAGGGTGAGCCGGCATGAACTCGCCGTGAAGCACGTAAGGGAGTCTCCAGAACGTGGGTGGGCAAATTCTGTCTCAAAGGAAGCAGAGTTCGCTGCCCTCTGAGAATTAGCTTGCCTCGTAGAGACGAGCGGCAGACTAGTGTGGGGAGGGTAAATCTAAATAAATAGAGGGTGCAATTGGCTACCAAACAGGGAGAAATAACTCGCAGTGGCATCTGTACATTTGCTACGTTTCTTCATGTGTTTGTGTGGTCCTTGGTATTTGGATGTTAAATTTTTGGGGGGATTTTGGGTGATCACCAGTGCCCTGACCTTTTTTATCATCTTTTGTGTGCCTGTGTCCCGTAGCTCAGTTGGTGGAGCATGGCACTGGCAATGCCAAGGTTGTGGGTTCGATCCCACGGGACTACATGTCGGTCGTTCGGATGGGACGGTAAAAGCCAAGGTCATAAAAGATCCCATGGTGCTTTTCGAAAAGAGTAGGGTGTTAACCCAGTGTTCTGGCTGACCAATCAAGACAATATATATATATATATATACATCCATCCATCCATTCTAAGCCGCTTATTCCTAGTCAGGGTCGCGGGGGGCTGGAGCCTATCCCAGCATGCGTTCAGAGGCAAATACACCCTGGAGACAATCCATCACAGTATATATATATACAGTATATAATATATGCCATCTAGCAGATGCTTTTATCCAAAGCAACTTACAGTAGTGAATGTATACATTTTTCAGTGGTCCCAGTGGAAATTGAACCCACAACCTAAGCATTGCCAACACTGTGCTCTACCAACTGAGCCACACAGAACCACATGTAATTGATTAATTCCCTCCCTCCCTCCTCTCCACTGTGTATCTGATGTGTAGTGGGTTTGTACTGGCGCACTATGGCTGCCGTCGCGTTCACCCAGGTGGGTGCTGCACATTGGTGCTGGTTGAGGTGAGTTGCCCCTATTGCTGTAAACTCTTCTGTTTTCCATCTCTGGGGTCATTTATTTATCCAGCCATTTAACCATGAAACAGATGTTTATATTTGTGATCTATTTGTGATCTTGGGTCACAAAGTAGCCAAGACATCACACACAGCGATGTTCATTCCACTTCAAATGAAGACGAGTGGAGGAATTGCTCACCACGCCGAATCTCCTCGACTCTCCTCGACCCTTCTCGACTCTCCTTGACTCTCCTCAACCCTTCTCGACTCTCCTCGACTCTCCTCAACCCTTCTCGACCCTTCTCGACTCTCCTTGACTCTCCTCAACCCTTCTCGACTCTCCATGACTCTCCTTGACCCTTCTCAACCCTTCTCGACTCTCCTTGACCCTCCTTGACTCTCCTCAACCCTTCTCGACTCTCCTCGACTCTCCTCAACCCTTCTCGACCCTTCTCGACTCTCCTCAACCCTTCTCGACTCTCCTTGACTCTCCTCGACCCTTCTCGACCCTCCTCCCCTCTTCTCCCCAGTGTTTGGTCACAGATCAGGCAGTGATGTCTGGGACCAGTCTTTTGTTTGTTGTTGTCCTTTGTTCTCTGGTTTGATTCTTACTTTTGGTTTATTTATTCGCCTGGTTTCCTGTCTCAAGGTCGTTTCCACCCGTTCCTCCTTCAGGTATCGACACCCAGGAGGCTGTTAAAGCAAACACCGCTCTCTAACATCCCACACACGCCACCTGTGGAAATATTTATGTTGTATTTAAGCTGGGGGGGGGGTTAAGAAAAGACATGGAAGAAGAGAGTGAGAAAGTGAAGACTATAACAGAAGAACTTGCCCCTTGTATTAGCCCCACCCCCTCCGTCTCCCTTCCACCTCTTTGTGTCCTGTTCAGATCAGGCATTCAGGCATTCAGCTTTTACACACCCCTGACAAGTCAATTTAAGAGCTTGGATATGGTAACATAGTCCCTAATAGAAATCAGATAACATTTGTAGTTTTCAAGTGCACCGATCTGAATGACTGATTTTTTAATTCAAGGGCAAGACGTCCAGTCTCACGGAGACGTAGAGATGAAGATCGCTGGGTCTGGCTGTGTCAAACAAAGCCTGGCTTCAGAAAGAGGAAAGCACAGACGGGAGGGCGTACGAACCTCCTGGTGTCAAAGTATTTTGCGTGCGTCAGGGAGGTGGTATGTGCAGAGGCGGGGGGGTCAGGCTTTAACCCGTTTCTGATTAACGGGCCGGTGCTGTTCCCCGCCTCGCACACTGGAGGGGGGGGGGGGGGACGCGGCGCTGGGTCGATGGTGGGACTGATGTTGGGCTGGGAGAGCACAGTCACAGCGTCTAACTCTGGTGGTTTAGTAAGTAAGTAAGTAAACTTTCCTTATATAGCAATTTTCAAGAACAGGGGTCACAAAGTGCTTCACAAAGTGCAGATAAACCAGCTAAAAGTATACACACACACACACACACACACACACACAACACACACACACACACACACACACACACACACACACACACACACACTCACACATACATACATGTGAGAGCAATTAGTAACACCTATCACGAGGCCTCTCCACTGTGTATCTGATGTGTGGTGAGTTTGTACTGGCGCACTATGGCTGCCGTCGTGTTCACCCAGGTGGGTGTTGTACATTGGTGCTGGTTGAGGTGAGTTTGTTCACCCAGGTGGGTGCTGCACATTGGTGCTGGTTGAGGTGAGTTTGTTCACCCAGGTGGGGGCTGCACATTGGTGCTGGTTGAGGTGAGTTTGTTCCCTATTGGTGCTGGTTGAGGTGAGTTTGTTCACCCAGGTAAGGCACTTTGGGTGCCTTGGAGAAAAACTTTGGGTGCCTTGGAGAAAAAGCACTTTAGAAATCCAACGTTCAATTAAATTAAATTCACACCTGATAATGGCCAGGCCTGGTGCGATGGAAGGGTGGGAGGGACACAGAGAGAGGAGGACAAAGACGAGGAGGGACGATATATCCTTCAATGATTTATATTATATTTTATTGATATGTACCCAGGGAACATAAAATGGTGCTGTGGGTCCACATTAGATCAGTCGGTGTTTTGGGGGGAGACTGATTGCTCTGCCGTTTGATTCTGTGTGTTTATAATGAAGAGAGAGATGGAGAGAGTTGCCCCATTTTTTTTCCATTGGATTTAATGAATATCTCGTGATTTATATCGTTTTAGGAGCATGGAGGGGCCCTCTGGTCACTCAGCGCGATGCTGTTTGCTGTAAAACTGTCAACTATTGACTGTCTGCAGCAATGTGTGCTGTAAATGTGATTGAGAGCTCTGTGGAATCTTGTTTTCCTCCTGTGAAGCCCCCCTGGAATAAAGACCAGCTCCGTCGCTCTATTTCACTTCAGTGAGAAGGTCGGTCTGGGGCCACAGAACTGAGCGTTCTGATCGGTCCTTTAGATTGGTCCGTCTGATTGGTCCTTTAGATTGGTCCGTCTGATTGGTCCTTTAGATTGGTCCTTTAGATTGGCCTGTCTGATCGGTCCTTTAGATTGGTCCGTCTGATTGGGTCACTGTTGGCCAGTGGTGATTTTAGACCCTATTTAGAGGGGCTTTAGCCCCCCTGTCTAAATTTTTACTTAATATCTATTTTAAAAAATAATATTCACAGATAGAGAGTGGTATTTCAATTTTGAGAGCGGCCACCATTGTGGTGTTTTTGTTTTGGGGAATGTAACAGTAAATGAACTAAAAATGTAAAAATTAAACATTTCCAACCACTGGGCAAACTGATCAACTCTCTCGTGAAAGAAGGAAGGAAACAAAGATTTCTGCTGACATCTCTGTGAAAATTGTTCCTTGTTTTTTGGTGTTTTTTTATATGCATTCATATTATGCAGAGCTAAGGGAGAACATATTACATTTTTAGATTTTCAGTGAAGGTGCTCTTTAAATGCATCACTCAATGAACCATAGTGGTTTGATTGAACGCTCCCTGAAAGAATCATATGTCAAACAGCCACCATTACACAACCTTGAGCTAGACCAAGATTTTAAACGGCTATTTAACATTTTACATTTTAAGCATTTAGCAGATTTACAAGATCTGCATTTCCCAGGGGAATCCTCACGCGTTCTCCGGTCCCACCCTCTGCCAAAAAAATTATAATACACACGCATAGTGCAGTTTTCTTAATCACGTTTACTTTTAAAACAGGCTACTCGTGCTTTTTAACATTAAAAAACTCTATCAAGTATAGATTGTGTTGTGTGTATTGCTTTTTGAAGGGGTTAATCTTGGAGAATGATGAATAGGACAGAAACAGCCACTCCTAAATTTCGTAATCTGTGACTAGTGCCTCAAAAATGTCTAAGTATCGCGAACGTTAGGGAGGTTCCTCCGTATGAGCGTGGAGAATTTGGGAGAATCCAAGAAAGGATTAACTGAGCTTAAAGTTATCCTCTGTACAGCCATAAATTCTCCCATAGACCCCTTTTCATTGAATTTAACTGGTGGCCTGTAATTGTTTTATCGCTCTGTAAATATTTTAATATCTGAAAGGAAAATGTGAGGGAGTGGCGTAACATTTCTGGAACTTCACAAATGAAAGCACAAATGAAAGTTGAAACTAAATACAAATAAGCACATCAACAACGTAAAGCAGCAACATTTAGATGGTTATGTCATGCGCAAGTTATGGAATGGTTACACTACAGTCTCAACGGGTTGGGAACTAGATAAATAAATTCATGCGCGGAACCATTGCGTCTGTTTCACTGGGGACGTATATGAGTGGAGAACACTTCCGCAGAAACGTGGGAAGAGGAAGTCTGAAAGTGGTGCTACTGCTGTAACCAGGCACCTGTGGTTTTAGACCAGTACCGTTATCACACAAAGCCCGTGAACAGGGGTCACTAATGCACACGATCAGGTATGTTCTAGCATGATTCGCTCAGCAGTTACGTGAACTAGCTTTAACTACAGCGACACGAATTGCGTTGTAGCTGCCTAGCTGGCTAGCAGGTTTAGTTTAGTTTAATTTGACATTTCACTTTAAAATAATACAATACATGGATACATCCCGATGTACATGTACATTTAAAAAAGACATATCAAGGATGACACAGAAAAGTCCCAGGACTTATTTCCATTGTGGTCCTTGTTGTTATTAGGTGTCAGGTGAGGTGGTGTGTATGTGTGTGTGTATGTGTGTGTGTATCTATCTATCTATCTGTCTGTCTGTGTTTGTGTTTGTGGCATTAGGTGTTGGCAGGATAAATCAAGGTTACAATAAATAACAGAAGTACAGAATGTTCAGTGTCTCTCTCTGTTGTTAGTGTCAGTGTCTCTCTCTGTTGTTAGTGTCAGTGTCTCTCTCTCTGTTGTTAGTGTCAGTGTCTCTCTCTGTTGTTAGTGTCAGTGTCTCTCTCTGTTGTTAGTGTCAGTGTCTCTCTCTGTTGTTAGTGTCAGTGTCTCTCTCTGTTGTTAGTGTCAGTGTCTCTCTCTGTTGTTAGTGTCAGTGTCTCTCTCTGTTGTTAGTGTCAGTGTCTCTCTCTGTTGTTAGTGTCAGTGTCTCTCTCTGTTGTTAGTGTCAGTGTCTCTCTCTGTTGTTAGTGTCAGTGTCTCTCTCTGTTGTTAGTGTCAGTGTCTCTCTGTTGTTAGTGTCAGTGTCTCTCTCTGTTGTTAGTGTCAGTGTCTCTCTCTGTTGTTAGTGTCAGTGTCTCTCTCTGTTGTTAGTGTCAGTGTCTCTGTCAGTGTCTCTCTCTGTTGTTAGTGTCAGTGTCTCTGTCAGTGTCTCTCTCTGTTGTTAGTGTCAGTGTCTCTCTCTGTTGTTAGTGTCAGTGTCTCTCTCTGTTGTTAGTGTCAGTGTCTCTCTCTGTTGTTAGTGTCAGTGTCTCTCTCTGTTGTTAGTGTCAGTGTCTCTCTCTGTTGTTAGTGTCAGTGTCTCTCTCTGTTGTTAGTGTCGGTGTCTCTCTCTGTTGTTAGTGTCAGTGTCTCTCTCTGTTGTTAGTGTCAGTGTCTCTCTCTGTTGTTAGTGTCAGTGTCTCTCTCTGTTGTTAGTGTCAGTGTCTCTCTCTGTTGTTAGTGTCAGTGTCTCTCTCTGTTGTTAGTGTCAGTGTCTCTCTCTGTTGTTAGTGTCAGTGTCTCTCTCTGTTGTTAGTGTCAGTGTCTCTCTCTGTTGTTAGTGTCAGTGTCTCTCTCTGTTGTTAGTGTCAGTGTCTCTCTCTGTTGTTAGTGTCGGTGTCTCTCTGCTCCTCCCGCAGTGCTCACCTCCGCGGGATGCTCTGTCCCAGGGCCCGGTTCTGTCTCAGGGCCCGGTTCTGTTCTGCTCTGATGCTCTGTCCCAGGGCCCGGTTCTGTCTCAGGGCCCGGTTCTGTTCTGCTCTGATGCTCTGTCCCAGGGCCCGGTTCTGGCCTCCGTCCCGGGCCGCCCACAGTCTGGCCTCGCTCCAGCAGGCGCGGCGCTTGCCGGAGAGGAAGCTGAAGAGCCTGCTGTTCCCCTTCAGTGCGCTGGAGGGTCACCTGGCCCCCGGGGCGGGGCGGGGGAGTTCCAGCTGTTCCAGCCCAGCGTGGGGGCCATCGCCCGGGCCGAGGGCCTCTTCACCCCCTCACACAAACACGCCATCGACTACTGCTCCTCCGCCATCAGGGTGGAGCACGCGCCCGCCATGCTGCAGCCAGAGGTCAGGGGTCAGGGGTCAGGGGCCAGGGGCGGGGGTGTGTGAGGGTGTGTGTGTGAGAGTGTGTGTGAGAGAGAGAGAGTGTGTGTGTGTGTGTGTGTGTGTGTGTGAGAGAGTGAGTGTGTGTGTGTGTGTGTGTGTGTGTGTGAGTGTGTGAGTGAGTGAGTGTGTGAGAGTGTGTGTGTGAGTGAGTGTGTGTGTGTGTGTGAGAGAGAGAGTGTGTGAGTGTGTGTGTGTGTGTGTGTGTGTGTGTGTGTGTGTGTGTGTGTGTGTGAGTGTGTGTGTGAGTGTGTGTGTGTGTGTGTGTGCGTGTGTGAGAGAGTGTGTGAGAGAGTGTGTGTGTGTGTGTGTGTGTGTGTGTGTGTGTGTTCAGCGCTCTGCTTGTGTTCTCAGGTGTGCTTCATAGGCAGGAGTAATGTGGGGAAGTCCTCTCTGATCCGGGCTCTCTTCTCCCTGGTCCCCGGCATCGAGGTTCGGATCTCCAAAACTCCGGTGAGGAGAGACTCTGAAACTATGATTGTTCCTACCATGTATTAATGCACATCTTGAAGGCGCTCTGGATAAGACCTCTACTTACTGAGACACACAGAACCACATATACACCACCTCTACCTACTGAGACACACAGAACCACATATACACCACCTCTACCTACTGAGACACACAGAACCACATATACACCACTCTACTACCTACTGAGACACACAGAACCACATATACACCACCTATACCTACTGAGACACACAGAACCACATATACACCACCTCTACCTACTGAGACACACAGAACCTGGTTCTGCCCCCTCCTTTCCTGTCTCACTCTCTCTCTTCCTCCGCTCGCTCGCTCACAGGGCCACACTAAGAAGATGAACTTCTTCCGTGTGGGGAGGGCCTTCACCCTGGTGGATATGCCCGGGTATGGGTACAGGGCTCCCAAGGACTTCGTGGACATGGTGGAGTCTTACCTGGAGACGCGGACGAAGTACGGCTCTGAGCGTCCTCTTTAACATGATCCAGCTGTGTTAAAGTCAGCTGTTGGGCCGGCGGATAGCGTAGCGGTCTAACGCACCGTGTCTGGGCTGATCCAATACGGTGTGCGCTGCCTGTCAGGGGCGTGGTTCTAAACCCGTCTCTACCAGACCGGCCCTGGTCATCAGCCCCGATCGGGGGCGTTTGGCTGTCCGCCCCAGGGGGAGGGAGGGGAGGGTGAGCCGGCACGAGTTTGTCGAGGAGCAGGAAGGGCGTCCATGGTCGGGTTCCGTCTCGTTACCTGGAGGACAGGCAGCAGACTCATGTGGGGAGGGTGAATTGAGATAAATAGAGGGTGTAATTGGCAACCAAATTGGTAGAAAAACGGGGAAACTATAAATTCCAGAAAAAAAAGAAAAGTCAGCTGAACCAGGAACGGGACCACAGCAGAATGATTTCAGGAGTGAAAGTGAAATATGATTATTATTATTTTTTATGATTTGTAGTGAGATCATATTCACGGGTGTAGTGCAGGGTTTTAATCAAACTCACAGTGTCCGCCGTGCGAATGTAAACGTTTCACTGTGCGCAGTTGCCATGGTGATATGACAGGGATGTTACCCCCTTGTTGTCCAGTCTCGTGCGGACGTTCCTATTGGTCGACGGGTCGGTGGGCCTGCAGGATGCGGACAGAGTTGCCGTGGAAATGTGCGAGGAGTTTGGCCTGCCCTACGTGGTGAGTTTGTGTGTG
>JAINUG010000193.1:1280000-1312500 GCA_029706075.1 Aldrovandia affinis | reverse complement strand
AGATCCTCAGGATGAGAGCCAATCACAATCACAGAAGGATGAGGAATCAATCACAGAAGGAGGGACAGTCTGCACATCTAAAGAGTATCTAGTACTGCATCTAGCCTGGACTTGAATAGCCCAAGTGTTTCTGCCTCTACTACCCGACCTGGCAAGCTGTTCCAGGCATTGACAACTCTCTGTGTAAAGAAAAACTTCATAATGTCTGTGCAGAATGTTCCTTTGACTAATGTCCACCTGTGGCCTCTTGAATTTAAAAACCTCAATCAAATCCCCCCTAAGTCTCTGTTTGCTAAGCTTAAATAGATTGAGTGCCTTAAGTCTATCCTCGTAATTTTTACCTTTCATACCAGGTATCAGTTTAGTTGCCCTTCTTTGAACTTTTTCAAGAGCTTCTATATCTTTGTGGTGGTGCGGTGCCCAGAACTGCACACAGTGCTCTAAGTGAGTGTTGTAAATGCATGGCTTAAACCTCATACATCTTGTTCTGAGGAAATTCAACAGATGGGTTTTGGTTCTAGGCCCTTGTCAGTGCAAATTGGTTGGGTTTCATAATCTGAAGTGACATTGTTTTGCTGCAGGATAAAGACGACATTTTGAGCAGGTCAGGACGGATGAAGACTTACCCTAGTCTGAAACGTTGTCTTTGTTTTGCAGCCAAATTTCGCTTGGGGGGCATTAGACTGTGATGCGATGGGCATTTTCTTTTTAAGATTAGCCGTGCATTTTTTGGGGGCAGATTTTTTCAGTTTTTCTCCCAATTTGGTAGCCAATCACACCCTCTATTTATTTTGACTTACCCTCCCCACGAGTCCGCCGCTCGTCTCTATGAGGCAAGTTAATTCTCCGAGGGCAACAAACTCTACTTCCTTCAAGACGGAATTCGCCCACCCACATTCTAGAGACTCCCTTACGTGCTTCATGGTGGACCTGAGCCGGCTAACCCTCCCCCTTCCCCCTGGAGCGGACAGCCAGACACCGCCCCCAATCGGGGCTGACGGCCAGGGCCGGTCTGGTAGAGACGGGTTTAGAACCCCGTCCCTGACAGGCAGCGCACACCGTATCGGACCAGCCAAGATACGGGAGCCGTGCATTTCTAAAAAGTCAAGTGGAAACTCTTTTGCTTGTCTAAGATATTATTTGGGAAGTTTCTATGAGCTGATCATAGCGGCCACACAACCGAAGGGTGTCTCAGACGTAAGCAGCGTTTTAACACCCACCAGCATGCTCCTTAGTCAGAGCCATCGTCCTGTATCCGAGATACGTGATTGGCCAGCACTGTGTCCAGCGTATCGGTGGCTGGCGATTGGCCAGTTGCTGATTTGTCACCCCTGCTCGGCGGCTCGCAATTGGCCAGCTCTGACGGCTGCCCGTGTGTTGATAGGTGGGCTCCGTCCTGGGCATCGTCCTCATCATCATCATCGCGGTGGTGGGCGGAGTGCTGTACCAGTCCTCCTGGATCATCTCCCCCTCCCTCTGGATCATCGGGGTCATCTACCCCGTGGCGGGATTCAGCCTGGGCTTCCTGCTGGCACGCTTCGTGGGTCAGCCCTGGTACAGGTGGGTCCGTCTGTCTGTCCCTACAGGTCTGTCTGAGTCTGTGTCTGTGAGTTAGTGTGTGTATGCGTGCGTGTGTATGCGTGCGTGTGTTTGTGTGCGTGCGTGCGTGCGTGTGTGTGTGTGTGTGTGTGTGTTTGTGTGCGTGTGTGTGTGTGTGTGTTCATTTGCATACATGAGCTCAAGTACATATGTATTTCTGTGTGTGTGTGTGTGTGTGTGTGTGTGTGTGTGTGTGTGCGTGAGTTCACGTCCATCTCTGACCCAAATGTGTGTGTTCATGCATACATTTCTACATCAATGTGTGCCTACACATAGAAGCCTGACCTCTCTCTGATCCAGGTATGTGTGTGTGTGTGCGTGTGTGTGTGTGTGTGTGTGTGCGTGTGCGTGCGCGTGTGTGTGTGTGTGTGTGTGTGTGTGTGCGTGTGTGTGTGTGTGTGTGCGTGTGCGTGCGTGTGTGTGTTCCCGTGTGCAGGTGTCGTACCATCGCCCTGGAGACGGGTTTCCAGAACGCCCAGCTGTGTAGCACCATCATCCAGCTGTCGTTCTCCAGCGCGGAGCTGGAGGTGATGTTCAGCTTCCCCCTCATCTACAGCATCTTCCAGCTGGTGGTGGCCGTGGGGTCAGTGGGAGGTGAGCGCTGCCAGCAACAATCCTCGTCATTTAACCGCTACGTGCAATCTTTCTGTTTTAAGAATTTGTTTCAGGCCTCCCGCGTGGTCTAGTGGTTTCAACGTCCGACGCTGTCCACGATTTCCCGTCGCGCCAAAGTCGGCTCTGGCCAGGAGTGCCATCAGGGCGGCAATTGGCTGGATTGGGGATTGATCTAAGCACAGCAGGAGTAATTGGCTACCAAATTGGGAGAAAACCGGGGTACAATTGTAAAAATAAATGTATAAATATTTATTGTATTTTTTTTTTCATTTGTTTCAGTTTTTTCTCCCCAATTTGGAAGCCAAATATACCCTCTATTTATTTAGATTGACCCTCCCCACACGAACCCGCCTCCCGTCTCTACGGGGCAAGCCACTCTCCGAGGCTCCTACTCTCCTTCGAGACGGAACTCACCGACCCCCTTTCTGGAGAATAAGCTCAGAAAGGGGGTTTGTCGACACAGCGAGTTCGTTCCGACCACCCTCCCCGCTCCCCCCCCCTCCCCCCTCCCTCAAGAGCAGACAGCCAAACGCCGCCCCCAATCTGGGCAGAGCTCGCTGCCGTAGCCCTGAGACCGGCAGTCACAAAAGCGATGTATCGCCTCCTCCAAGCCGGCACTCGCCAAGCCGTCGACTGTAACTCTGGTATACGCAGCGAGCTCGTATCGGCTTCCCTCCCCCTCCCTGGGGTGGACAGCCAATCGCCACCCCCTACTGGCCAGAGCCGACACTGGCGCGGCCGGTGGAATTTAACTCCGGTCGCAGTGGCCAGCATTGAACGCTGTAACCGCTAGACCACCCGGGAGGCCCGACATGTATGTAATTTATTCAAAGTAAAGAGCTGAGTCCTGGCGGAAAGGGAGGACACAACCTGCTGAACTCCTCCCCCTCCCCCTCCTGCAGCCTATCAGGTGTACAAGAGGCACTGTCGGCGGCCGGAGGCCCATGACGACAGCGAAGGGGCGTGTCACGTCGCCGGGGAAGAGAAGCAGGAGCGCGCTCTGGAGAACGGCGGCTTCCAGTGCGATGAGAACAAGAAGGTGGAGGCCAAGGTGACCCAGCTGTGAGCGCGCCGAGACCACGCGCACGCCCCCTGCAGTGACCGGAGCTCGCGCCTCTACGCTGACCCCTGCAGGCCGTGCTCATGCACTGCCTCAACAACACACACCATTTTTACATTTTTTTAAAATAAATTTTGTTTCTAATTTTATCCCATTTTATCCCAATTCAGTAGCCAATTACACCCTCTCTTTTTCATGTCAATTCCCCCCCCTCGTATGTCGTAGTTTGCTGCCATAACCCAACCATTGCCGGTTGTGACAAAGGCAATGTATCGCCTGTACACAGTCTACATTTCTTTACATACAATCCATTTATACAGCTGGATATTTTACTGAAGCAATTCAGGTTAAGTACCTTTAGCTCAAGGGTACAACGGCAGTGCCCCCACCTGGGAATCGAACCTGCAACCTCTCAGTTCCAAGTCCCTAACCATTACACTACACTGCCGTGCAACAGCTGAGGGGATCGAGTGGCATCTGCTTCCTGCCTGTTAAAAGGTGCCATGGAAACGCCGGCCTTGGGGCGTGTTCTCCGATGGAGAACACATTCTGCAGGGCAGCCTTGCAGGAAGTGAGGACAGGGAGGGGAGCAGGGATACAGGAAGTCCCTAACATACTGGTGCTGGACTGGTCTGGGAAGAACTCACATAACTAGTGGTAATTGTCATTTTTATATTGTATATCTGTTTCTAATTTATTATGATGTTCACGTTTTTTACAAATATATATATCATGCAGTATTTGTAATAAACAATTATACAGAATGTTATGTCATTTTTGGAACTTTCATATAGCCTTTACATATTATTTCTCATATATATATTTATTAGGTGCTAATCATACAAATAAAAGTACAGAGACAATTTCATCTGAAAAGGTTTGTTTAACTGAAATGTACCAAGTTCTAGATAATAATATTTTAAAGGTTATGCTATACTTGTGTTTCCCAGTGTAATAACTGTCATATTCCATGTTGAATGTGTATATTTATTCAAGGCACAATTCAATAAAGGCTTTTTAATAGCATCTTTTATCTTGAATTTTTTTCTTTGTTTTTTGTCGAGGAAAGTTGGATGATTGTTGGAAGGTTTATGATATGGGCTTTACCAGGTCATTTGGGGGATTTTTTATGTATGGATTTAAAAAGGAGGCAAGGAAGTAGACTAAAGAAAGAAACCAAGCCTTTTTAGACTTTTATTTTTCTTCTTCTTTCCAACAGACCTACAGTCTGTATCTGTAGGTCACATGGGTGGACAATTTTTTAGCAATCATTAAAACAAATCTTAATAAACCAATCGTAATGTCTACAGGCTTTAAACTTTGCACAGATCTGCTCTTGGATATTCCACATATCCTTTCGGTGGAATACACGTGGAACACACACATATACACGGTCCAGCTCTGACATATTTGAATTTCCACCATTTTGAAAGATGTGCATATCGCATAAATTAGATCTTCTCACGAACTGGTCCTCTGAGTTACTCTGAGATTAAAGTCACCAGATCTCATCTCCAAATGAACACTTCTGGAAGATTCTGGAGCAGCACCTGAGACAGCGTTTTCCACCACCATCAACAGAATTTCTTACAAAGACTGGTGTTGCATCTCTCTATTAGAGTTCCAGACACTTACAGAATCAATGCCAAGACACATTGTACATTGAAGCTGTTCTGGCAGCTCGTGGTGGCCCAATATCCTATTAAGACACTTTATGTTGGTGTTTCCTTTATTTTGGCCGTTGCTTGTAGCTAGTAACAGTAAAAAAGCTAAACATTCAGCAAATAAAGCATCGTTAACAAGCAAGGAAGTGAATTTCACGGTCAGAGCGAGGCCATAACAGTTGTTCTTGCGAACGTTGGAGACACAGCCGTGTCAGCAAAGAGACCAAGTGCATTTGTAAGGGTGAGAGTTCAATCTTTGTTCTTCCTGTTTTTGAGTTCCCCTCTAAGAAAATAACTGCTACAAAATAGAAACGTGTTATTTATTTATTTTGAACACGGAAGTCCAATAAGGGGATGTGAGAAGGTTCTGTCTCCGCAGTCTGATTATATTCTCTCTCTGGGGTCACTGCTTCAGTTTCCCTTCATGTTTTGTGCAGAATATAAAACCCTATCAGATTAAAAGTATAATAGCATCTTTATGGCCATTATAGGAAAGGTCCCTTCTTACCCGTTTTCTCTTTTAATCCGGAATTTTAATTATTTTTTAAATCTATACAAACCTGGCGTTGGAACAACATACAGGATCAGATTTTTTTAAAGACTTGCTAATTGTTCCTTGGAATAGCTGATTTAAAAAGGCAGAATTCGCACCACAATAACTGAGCAGTGTACTTGTTTTCCGCACATGACTGCCTAATGTTTATTTGATTTATTTTAAGGTAACTGTTTTACTTTTTCTCCTTGATATATTTAGTCTGTGATATCTTTACTGTACAGGAGACATTGGATCTCACCTGTGTCTCAGTGACCACACAGCCTTCCCTCTTCTGGGAGAAATGACTTTTTGCATCTACCTTTTTCAATTGCCAGGTTGTGATCACTGAGCCTACACTTGGTCAGGATCTTTCTCTGCTTGGTGTTCTGGCAGTAAATAGATACTCAGCCTCTCTTCATCTCTCTCTCTTCTCTCTCTCTCTCTCTCTCTCTCTCTCTCTCTCTCTCTCTCTCTCTCAGTTCCTCATCACCAGCTCTTGAGCTCAGAGGTCTCTCAGAGTTTTTGCTCTTTGTAAGAAGACAACAGAGGGGCGGGCAACCGTACACCAAAATAAAAGAGAGCAGCAACTCTGTTTTATTTCTGTTCCACCTGCCAAGCGGGTTCTGGGGAAGAAGAAAAAGAAGTGGCTTTCTGACTCGTCCACAACCGCCAAACATCAGGACAGGAGAGTCACTTCACCCCCTGCAGGAGTCCTTCCAGCTCTTCAAATCGGAGAAAAGGTCAATTCCGGCAGGACAATGGGGGTCACCTGTGCTCCGCTTGGTGTGCTGCTCCTGTGGGCCCTTTGTGCCCGGGGATGGACGGTTCAGAAGTGCATAGTGCTCGAGGAACATGAGGCCAAACCGCAGTTATGGACCTGTGCTGCAGGAGGAGGATACACCGCTGACTGCAGCGGCATCACAGACGTGACGGAGGATCTGGCTGGCCTGCCGTCCCACCTGCAGACTCTGTGCATGACGTTGAGCCATCCTGATTCCCTGCGCCACGATACCTTCTTGAGGTTCCACAGTCTGGAGACACTCCATATTTTTGGCGCGCTGACTCAAGTCTTCTCAGGATCCTTTCGCGGACTTACAAAACTGGAGAATCTGTCCTTACTGGCAGATTTAAACAGCGCCGTGTGCTATAATATATCCATTGAGCCGAACACATTCAGTCTCCTATCTAACATAAAATATTTGGCATTGAGTGCATATACATTTTCAGCAATGGGATCAGAAATCTTCAATGAAATCCCCCAGTTAGAACAACTTACAATTGTTGAAAATTGTATTCAAGACTTATCCCAGTTATTGTGTAGCATAGTAAATATCACTTCACTAAAAACACTGACTATAAAAGCTAGGAATGTACAAATTCTTAAATACCAAAATTGTTCTCTCTCAGATGGGACTGTCGGTAAACACCCTACATTTTATAGTCTCCAAAATGTTTATTTAGCATTTGGTGACATACAATTTTTTGGCAAGGGAGCACTGAAATATTTTGAGAAATTAACATCCATAAGGTTAGGTATTAGCAACAGCTTGCTAACACAGTTCAAAAAATCTGGTATTAGGAAAATCTCTAGCCTAGACATTTTTGATTATCGAGTAATGAATTTGGAGAGCATCTGTGAAATAGTGTCAATGTTTTCAGTTGAATATATTGACCTGTCATACATACACATGAGCAACTACTCAATGTCTAATGTGAAAAAGTGTTCAGGACTAAAACAAATGGTGCTGTCGAGTATGGACGGTACATATGTTGACTTGAACTTCATACATGTTTTGAAGAATCTTTCTGATTTGAAGGGGAATGGCATTGCATTTAAAAGTGACAAACTCACCCTCTGCAGACCTGAGAATGAAGCGATCACGTGGTTGATTAACCTGAGTTTAAGACAAAGCGAGATAGAGAATATCCTTCCAAGGCAGTTCAGCTGCTTGGTAAGTCTGGAATATCTAGACTTATCAAATAATGATATACACACAATTAAAGAACTTGCTTTTGAAGGACTTGCAAGGTTACAGTTCTTAAACCTTGGAAACAACAAGGTTTCTGTGATCGAAGCGCACAACTTTGTTCAACTGCCTGGCTTAAAATCTCTTATGATCGGGGAAAATCCTCTGACTCACATTGAGGACATGTCCTTCAAAACCCACATCTCTCTCCAGGAACTTACTCTGGGGGATTTGAATTTTCTCTCCACCGAATCCGTGATCACACTGAATCTTACACGTATATTCGCCATCCTTCCGAGTCAACTCTCAGATCTCTACGTCAGTTCTGGTATGCGACCTATGCGGCTGATTGTGGGCAGTGACTGGACAGCGAAACCGCCAGGCCTCACCCTCCGTCTTAAGGGTCAGATCGTATCTTTTGGGGACTGCGACAGACCCCTGTTTGAGTCGGTAGTCAGACTTGTCGTGGACGCTAAGCAGTTCTTCTGCGGCTCTCGCTTCATGGGGAAGCACCTCAAGAACGCGGAAGACTTTGAATTCAGATCGAGCCTCTCAGGTGGATTAGTGGACCTGGCTGAGCTGAATGAGATGGTCAAGCTGAAGAGGCTGAGGCTGGTCAGAGTGGACCTCTCCCAGCAGCCCAATCTCGACATCATGTTCCACAACCTGAGTCATTTGGAGGTTCTGATTCTGGATAACTGCAGGATACATTCTCTGGAAGGAGGTTTGACCAAAGATCTCAGATCCTTGAAAACTCTCATCATAACGATGGAAAACACCTTCAACGTGTTGGAGGACTTTCCCAAACCCATGGTGAACCTCAAGTACGTGTTCTTGTTTGACCCGCAGCTGTACTGTGACTGTGAGAACGCGTGGCTCGTCGCGTGGGCGCGGTGGCAGAGGCAAGTCGAGGTCTTCGTCAGCGACCCCGGGCTGGAGTCCCTGAGGTGCCAGAGCGAGCGATCGACCCTCAACTTCCTCAAATTCGCCGAGTCCACCTGCTCCACGGACGCGGGGTTTGCGCTGTTCGTGTCGACGGCCCTGTTCTTGGCGTCCTTCACGCTGGCGGCGTTGGCCCACGGGCTGGCCGCGCCCTACCTCCTCGCCCTGGTCCACATCGCCCGCGGCCGGCAGGCGGAGGCAGTGCGTCGCCCCGGCGGCAGGGAGGCGGAGCTCTTCCGCTTCGACGCGTTCGTGTCGTACTGCGGGCGGGACGAGCGCTGGGCGCTGGAGGAGCTGCTCCCCGAGCTGGAGGGGCGTGGCCCGCCCTTCCTCCGCCTCTGCCTCCACGCCCGCGACTTCCAGCTGGGCAAGGACATCGTGGACAACATCACCGACAGCCTGTACGCCAGCCGCCGGACGCTGTGCCTGGTCAGCCGGCCCTACCTCCGCAGCAACTGGTGCTCCCTGGAGCTGCGTCTGGCCACCCTCAGGCTGCTGGCCGAACGCCGCGACGTCCTGGTCCTGGTCTTCCTGGAGAAGATCCCGCCCTTCCAGCTGTCCGCCCACCACCGCCTGGCCAGGCTGGTGAAGACCAGGACCTACCTGGACTGGCCGCGAGACCCGAGCCAGCGCACGGCATTCTGGGACAGGCTGTGGGGGACACTGGCCCCGGGCAGTCGGGGAACGCAAGAACGGAGAATGAAGACAGCAGGGCCACAGACGTTCTAAAGACACCAGGACCACAGCATCTCCTTGCTGATTTTAACCCCCCCCATCACCCCCATCACCCCCATCACCCCTAGCAGTGTTTGCTGAATGAAACTGTGGCTTCAGTTGTTGCAGAGCCGTGCATCTTGGCCGGGTCGGTCTGTGTCAGAACGGTAAATTAGACAGCGTTGCCAGCGTGTTATAATTTTAAAAAAAAGAGACAATTACATTTTAGGCATTTAGGAGACGCTCTTATCCAGAGCGACTTACAAGATGTGCATTAATACATGGTAAGATCAATGATAGAGATCGCAAGAGATCAGTGCAGTAATACAGTGATAGACATCATTGTTGGCAGCTGCATACCATACCTGTAACACTGGGAGAGAAAAGGTTAGAGGAAGTATTAAAAAGTAAAAGTTACAACTACTACAAATTAGGTGATAACTCACGAGTCTCGAGTCTCGACCCCAACCGGTGATAAATTCAAAACCAGATCAAATCCACACAATTATAATTATACCATAATTATTTACAACAAATGAAACATTTTTCACCCTCATGTCTCCACCAATGCATATCGCAACTTCTGACTCACTCTTGGTTTTTAACTAGTGGCATGAGGGAATGCTGCGTCGTTATACCAGTAGTTAAAAACCAAGGTGCATTTTTCATGTTGTGTGTATGCGGTATCATTCTGAAGAAGCGCAGGGCATGGCTCAGATCACCGTCTAATACTGAGTGTATTTACACCGCCTCTCATCACACCCCCAACAGAGAGATGTTTGTAATTTTGTGAATGTTATTTTTTTTATGTTATGTATTTGTGCAGAAGTTAAATAGACAGAACATGCTTTATTGCTACCTTTGAATCATGGCTACAGATTTACCTACAGGGTCCTAGTTTAACTATGTGGTTGCTCCTAGCACCCAGGAACTGTACTTCCCACTAGGGTGGCTTTCAGCTAAACTGTTCTTGACTACGGTTAACACTTTGTTGTACGTCGCTCTGGATAAGAGCGTCTGCCAAATGCCTGTAATGTAATGTAATGTAACAAAGGAGAAATATTTATTTGGGAAATGCAAGCTTTAAAATAAATCAAGTATAAATAAAATAAAATATGAATAAAAATACTTGGAA
Organism: Aldrovandia affinis; assembly: GCA_029706075.1. Lineage (NCBI taxonomy): Eukaryota > Metazoa > Chordata > Actinopteri > Notacanthiformes > Halosauridae > Aldrovandia > Aldrovandia affinis. The sequence continues at coordinate 1,302,269 of JAINUG010000193.1, read as the reverse complement.
CATAAAAATATAAGACAAAATATATAACTTTTTTTACACCCCATTTATTGTATTTGTGAATGGTACTATGTTGTGACATTGGTATACTGTGATACAAGGTAAAGGAACATGAGTGTGTCAGTAAGGGGACTCCCTTGCTTGAGTGTTCATTTATTTGTTGATTATCATTAGTATTAAATGATGTAACAGTAATTTCCCCTTAATAAATAAGGTGTCAGGCATGTGAAGCTTTGGGGACAGTGGCACTGCAGGAAGCAGTAAGGGCCTTTAAAGCAGACCTGAGTCTGTGTCTTCAGCAGCAGTGCAGACCCACGGCAGCTTGTTTACCTTGTTAGCGCTTTATTACAAAAGTGTCATTTTCAAGGTTAAGGCCTTTTCTGTTTATGAACTATAAAACTCTGTCGTCTTTCTGTCCCCACCCGACAGTCACGTGTTTCTACGGCAACAGTGTGAGTCGCTCACATTTGCCCCAGATTACTGTGTGCGCTTTCAGGCACAATATCACTATCCTAAATACTGTCGAAATTAGACTAAGGGTTAGTCTCTTAGCACTATGGCCAAATAATACAAGTGGGAAAAATGAAAAGCTTTAAATATATAAAGCGAGACCAGTTTGGAGTCATGGGAAAGGACATGCATCGTTCAGAACAGATATATATTCTAAGGAAAACATTATTGGTTAATTTACACTAAAGTTTATAGCTACAAAATAGGAGTAGCTAAAAAAACAAACAAAAAAACAATAGGCCAACAGTAATGTAAGCAACGATTCCAACCAATAAAGGATTCAAATTTATTTTGACATCATTTTCAATGTTAATTTTCTCTTCACTTAAAAAAGAACTTTCTTTTGTAATATTCAAAAACATTCATTTAGATTTTTTTTTTTTTTAGCAAGGTACTTAACCTGGATTGCTTCAGTAAATATCCAGTTGTATAAATGGATTGTATGTAAAGAAATGTGAAACTGTGTAAGTGGCTCTGGATAAGAGCGTCTGCTAAATGCCTGTAATGTAATGTAATGTAATGTTATTGTACTAACGTAGGGGGTCTCCAGTGTTTTCGCAAAGTTGCCAACATGGCTCTCTGAATCTGGCCACCCAATATACGATAAGACTTAATAAATCTCTCCTTCTCCACCTCAGCCGATGTGTAGTGACCTCTGGCGTAAGACTCTAATATATGTCACCACAACAGAGATGCGTACATCAAGAGAATTGAGCAACTACAAGCAACGGGAATTCCTCTCTAATGAATTCATCTCAAACTGGTGACCATTCAGAGAATATGGTTTAAAACGTTGGCGTCAGCATATAGCGCCGTTTCACCAAAGACATCACCACGCTGTAAAACCCACAGAGTTCAGATCCTTTATGGATGCAGGTAATGTGCATGTGCAGTTGTTGTGCCGTTGTATTGAGCATTGAGTAATAATGGAAGCCTGCTTACATGCATCTGTGTGCTAATGGTGCGGTGGGAAACATAGCAAAACAAACATCACCACTGTCTGTTATACAAATAATACAAAAAACTATTTATTATATATATAAAAAAGGGAAACATTCAATAAAAAGCATCGTACACAGAATACAGCCATCTGTTTAAAACAAGGCTTTACAATCCAAACCAGGATCTGATAGAATGTCTTTGTTTTAGAACTGGATGGAAGTGATTTCTGCCCATTAAAGTTCATCCTTGACCTGCAAAATGAAAGGCAATAAATGTCACTTTAAAGTCACACATACTTGCATGCCTGTACACACTCACACACACACACACACACACACACACACACATGCATGCATGTACATACTCACACACACACACGCACACACAACAAATATAGGCCACATTGTGTACATTTTTTGATCGACCCACAGATCAAATATTTATTTTTCACATGTATGATCAATGGAACTGGAGTTTCAGAGAATGTGGACATTTTTAAACCATCGGTTTCACCCACAGTACAGAGAGCAGTGTCCATTGTGCTCGACCGTAAAGGGAGTTCTTTACAGGACGTGTTTCCTGAAGCACATCATAATCTCATGTTTACAAAAGAGAGAGTGGCCGTGTTGGGTGGGGGGGGGGGGGGGTCAGAGGTCAGAGGTCAGAGATAAACACACTGCACCACTGGGCTCCTCTCTGCTCCTGTCAGGTAAAGCGTGGTCCCAGGTAAAGTGTGGTCCCAGGTCCTGGTTTTGACTACTCCACACAGGTAACTGCCAGAATAGAAGCAGCACTTTGGCAACCTGAGGGGGTGTGGTGGAGGGGCGCGTGAGCGGTCCTTAAATAAGCATCTTAAAATAACATCCTGGCTCATAAAACTGCAGTCCCACAAGTCTGTCAAGCGTAAACCATGGGACGCTTTTTGGAGCAAATTCTGCACTTTTTGGCGCCGTGACAAAGGCACTCGCAAGAAGCGTCAATGTAAAAAATCTTATTTTTATTATTTCATAAAGCTTTTAAAAGTGTAAGTTACTGCTCCCATTCCGTTCCTGGAGGGAGGTGCTGAAATCAGAGCAGGTCAAAATAAACTGCTAGGCTTGCTCACTCCTACCTTCCTCCTGTGGCAGGAACAAGGGAACAGGTCATCTTTGGGCTGCTCAACAAGCTCCATCCCCTCTCGAACCCTGGCTTCGCTGACCTGGAGTCTGCTGTACTCCTGGAACAAAGACGGACACAAACTGTCACAAAATGGGAGGCCCTCGGGTGGCGTAGCCGTCAAAGCCCATTCGCCCGGAATGCAAGTTGCCTACTGCAGCCGCGGTTAGAATATAGTATCGGTTTTGAATTAAGTTCTGCGCGTGCGTTAGTGGTTAAAGCAAGATTGCATTCATTCGGTTTACAGCGCGCACCGAACCCAAAGTCCTGTACCGAACGGTTCGGTACCAATGCGTGTACCGCTACACCCCTGGCGCACACATCTAATTACAACCACACACACATTCACACTGTGTTCTGGATGTCCCCTTTCCAAGGAGGGAATTGATCCTGAGCGCTGAACGTGTGAAGTACACATGTCTGTGTGACAAACAGATGACTGCCCAGACTCAATAACCTGTGTGTGCTTTGCCCTTTGAGAGGTGAGTCACTTCGGTAGTTTCAGACATTCGGAGGAAAACCTGGAAGTAACAGAGAAGTGTAAAAACTTTTTCTCAAGTGTGGAGGACAGAGTGTGCCGAGGCCAGATTAAACCTTTAAAGAGGAAGAGAAAACAACACCGGATGTAGTGTTGCATTAACAGATATGTCAAAATGTGTGGGCTGTTTGAGGTGTATGAAAATAAACCACGACCAGGTGGGCATGATACGGTTCCGACGAAAAGCCGTTAACCACCTTGAAGCGTTTTATTTATAGCACATATGCGTGGGGGGCCTTGGATAGCATAGCGGTCTAATGCACTCGCATCAACTGGTGCTTTGCGAGTGTGAGTTGCCTACCGCGGTCACGGTTCGTACCCTGACTGTGCCAGACTGGCGCTGGTTGAGAGCCCCGATCGGGGGCTGCATTTGGCCGTCCTTCCCCAGGGGGTGAGCCGGCACAAGCTCGCTGAGAAGCGGAAGGGTGTAAGTAAGTAGGTTGGCAAGTTCAATCTCAGAGGAGGCAGATCATCGCCAGCCTCTAGGGATTGGCTTGACCCGTAAGAAAGGGGGCGAGTTTGTGGTGGAGGGCAAATTGCCATGGGGGGAATTGACATGAAAAAGAGAGGGTGTAATTGGGAGAGAGGGTGAAATTGGGAGAGAGGGTGTAATTGGCTACTAAATTGGGAGAAAATGGGGAAAAAATCTGAAACCAAAAAATATAATGTTGAACATCTTGTGTATCGATCTGGACTTAACTGGAAGTACTTCACAGCAGTGCCTCTCGACCAATCAGAATCCAGTGTTTCCCCAAAGCCGTGGTATAAGGGAAAATAATAAACCACCTCTTGAACAATCAGAATATATATATATATATATATATACACCAAGATTTCAGTCAGGAATTTTTAAGTGATTGCTTTAGTATTTTTGTTCTTTTTTTACAATCAGGATAGCAACTATGGTTGTTTTCATATACACAGTCACAGACATCTTTCACAGGATTTGTGCGAGGGAGAACTTGTGGCTGTTAATGAGTGTGAACATCCCGTGCCTACATTGTGAGCAGTGACAGTCGGCCGAGGCGGCCACGTTGGTGTCCCAGCACGGCGTCGAGAGGATGCGCCACGCTCACAGATTGGTTTGGGCGATCCCTCTGTGTGATGAGGTCACGACTCTTCTCCACTATCCAGACTTTAAATGGGATAATGAAATCAGGAGACCTGGGCGGTGAAGGAAATGGCAGTGGGGAACAATCACCCATCCGGCAGGACAAAGCAGTGTGCGTGCGATGGTGGGGCCAGACAGGTGAGCTGATGGAAGGTGTTTAACTCTGATAAAGAAGGGCCCGTGCAGGCTACCGTTTACCCCCCCCCCTGTGGTGAGGGTGAGGGGGGGTAATGTTACACCACACCTGAGACGGGGGCCACGCCCGCACACCTCCCGCTGAAAGAGGCCACTGACGGCGCGCAACACACTTATCTCAAGGGCAGCGCTGCGCTGTTGGATTGCTTACAAAAAATAACTGGCTACAATCAAGATTACATTTTACAAGTGCACCAATATATGAATACACACACACACACACACACACGCACACACGCGTGTGTGTATACACACACACACACACACACACGTGTGTGTATAGTGTGTGTGTATAGTGTGTGTGTGTGTGTGTGTGTGTATAGTGTGTGTGTGTGTGTGTGTGTGTATAGTGTGTGTGTGTGTGTGTATAGTGTGTGTGTGTGTGTGTGTATAGTGTGTGTGTATAGTGTGTGTATAATGTGTGTGTATAGTGTGTGTATAATGTGTGTGTGTGTGTGTGTGTGTAGTGTGTGTGTGTGTGTGTGTGTGTGTGTGTGTGTATAGTGTGTATGTATGTGTATGTGTGTGTGTGTTCTCATGTTCTCTGATCCTGTAATTGGGGAAAGACTGTTCACTTTTGCCAGGCGTGCTGCAAAGCTCACATCTTTTTCCATTTGAGCCCTTAATACAGCCGGATATTAACTGAAGCAGTTGAGCTTTGGCATGTTCACCAGGGACAAAATGACAGACACCCACCCCACTGGAGATCAAAACCTGCCAACCATCTGGTGGCAAGCCTTGTCCCTGAGACGCGAAGCAAACGCAGCACGCCAGCGCAAGGGCTGTGGCGGTGAGACGTGTTCCCGGTATGATCATCGTACTACATCATCGTACTACTGTACTCAATATCACAGCGTTCCGTATGTCACGGTATCAGTTTTTAAGCTAAAAAAATAAAAGCATCAGACAAAGTTTACACCTCGATCTGTTTATTGTATGGCTCTTTGCAGATTTATATACCATTTTAATAGAAAAATAAAACAAAATGCAACTGAATATAGTTCACTCCTTGTAATTGTATGTTTAAATCAATTTAAATAATTCACTTTGTGAATTAAGCAACATCTAACTCCATCGCTTTATCAGCTTATCGGATCTAGTGCTATGTTTCGCTACTCACTTTTTCCATTGTGGCATAACGTGAAGGATGACGCTCACGCAGGTGGAATGCGAGGCTTGACGTTTTGCCATTACACGTCTCCCACATTCTCTACAGGAGAGAGATCCGTTCTCAACAACAACACCATCTTTTTTTCTGAATCAAAATAATATTTTTCTGAATATTATATTATTTAATATGGGTAATTTAGAAATGTTACCAGGGTAACGGTTGATATCTTTTTTCTTTCCGCATAAAAATAGCTTTTGCCACGTGGTTTACGATCACGGTATGACGCTACGTTTATGATGGTACTATTTCATATTTTAATATCGTGGTATACCGTCATACCCCTACTTCAGACAATGTGCAGGACCAACAACCCAGAGGTATCAGGGTAAACCGTTCAGCCAAATCACACGCGTGCCAAATTAAAATGTTCTATATCCAGAGCTTCCGGTTCTATATCTTCTGTGGCCTTGGTTACGGGCGCGTCTCAGGACTGCGGTGTTCAGGACAGAACTCTCTCAGCATGGCTCAGTCTGCCAGGCCTAATGGAGGAGACTGGCTCAGCTCAAGAGATTACATTAAACGTCCAGAGCTCACACGGCAGGCTAGGGGTGCAACGGCACACGTATTGGTCCCGAACCGTTCGGTACAGGACTTTGGGTTCGGTACGTGCTGTGAACCCAACGAATGCAGTCTCGCTTTAACCGCTAACGCACGTGCGGAACTTTATTTGTGTGCGGTTGCAGCAGTATTTACCATTTATAGCCATTGTGCTCTACCGTAAAGTACAGGGAGCGTGTGAGTGTGAGTACATGCGTGTGTGTGTGCGTGTGTGTGTGAGTGTGTACATGCATGCAAGTGTGTGTGTGTGTGTGTGTGATAGTGTGAGTATGTGTGTGTGTGTGTGAGTGTGTACATGCATGCATGCGTGTGAGTGTGTACAGGCATGCAAGTATGTGTGTGTGTGTGTGTGTGTGTGTGTGTGAGTGTGAGTGTGTACATGCATGCGTGTGAGTGTGTGTGTGAGTGTGTGTGTGAGATAGTGTGAGTGTGTGTGTGTGTGTGTGTGTGAGTGTGTACAGGCATGCAAGTATGTGTGTGTGTGTGTGATAGTGTGAGTGTGTGTAGTGTGTGTGTGTGTGTGTGTGTGTGTGTGTGTGTGAGTGTGTGTGTGAGTGTGTGTGTGTGTGTGAGTGTGTGTGTGAGTGTGTACAGGCATGCAAGTATGTGTGACTTTAAAGTGACATTTATTGCCTTTCGTTTTGCAGGTCAAGGATGAACTTTAATGGGCAGAAATCACTTCCATCCAGTTCTAAAACAAAGACATTCTATCAGATCCTGGTTTGGATTGTAAAAGAGCAAGTTTGCCCAAAAATGACATAAAGCAACACACAGGCGAACAGGCTGGAGCAACGCGTTCTCCGTGGTGTAATACAGTGAGGCGGGAGGTCAAGGGTTGCCCAGTAACGGTGTGTCCTTGAAGGAGGTGTTGTAAAACCAGGGAGGGGAGATGGGAGATGGGAGATGGGAGATAAGATACAAGCACCAGCGCATCTAAAGATTACCTGCAGGAAGGGGGGCAAAGCACTCATTGAGGCTGCCTGCCAAAGAGAGGAGTCACAAACCCAAACCCTCTTCATTTCACTACAAACCCAAACCCTCTTCATTTCACTACAAACCCAAACCCTCTTCATTTCACTACAAACCCAAACCCTCGTCATTTCACCGAGCACAGGCTCATGACTGCACAGTTTGTGTCTGGGTGCCAGTTTCTGGGCAGACTACCTAACCTGCGTCTACATCAGGGTTCCACGCATCGTGGAACAACCTTGAACATCATTCTGCCATGGAAAGTCATGGAAAGTCATGGAAATTGATGAAAAATCGATGTCATGGAACTTTCTGAACGTTAGATATTTTTTTCTTCTTTTCCGGTAACGTTACCACAAAATGTCTGTTCCCCTGCCACCGTTGTTGCCACCTGTCACGGCTGTTCTCACACACACACTCACTCACTCACTCACACACACACACACACACACACACACACACACACACACACACACACACACACAAACACACACACACACACACACACAGATGTGTACACACACACACAATGAGATGTGTATTTGACACAACAAAACATGTTAATTTATGAAAGTAAAGTCGATTTACTTTTGAAAAAAGGTCATTGAAAACCTGAAATGTCATTGAAGTGTCATGGGAAATAGACATTTGAGTTGAGTGGGAACCCTGGTCTATATCAGGGGCTCACACACACAATAACAAACCAGTGAAAAGTCCCTTCTGCAGAACTTCTTCACAACGTTGCTGATAAACATGCAACACAAATGCTTTATTCCTGCAAAGTTCAATCTGCCATGAAACCAGGTTACTCTGAAGATAATGATAATAATACAATCATTTAGCCGACGCTTTTATCCAAAGCGACTTACAGAAAGTGCATTCAGCTTGAGTAGATGAGCGAGTAATAGAACTAATTACTACTTTTTGGAGATATTATTTTCCAGGCATTTGTGGTGTTATTTAGAGGAGAGTACAGCGCTGACGTTTTAGATTTGGACAGTGGGGCACCTTTCCATGACCTTTCCAAGATGAAAATATTTTTAAGGATCTCCAAGGTCTGTCTGTTTCTGTTTCACGGTGTCTTTCTGAGACTCGTATGCCTGTCATTTGATTGGGCAGTGACGAACCAGACCAGGGTCGAATACGTACTGAAATACTTAAACTCTTTGGATCCCGGTAAAATCTGAAAACCACTCCTGACAATCCGTGATCCATGTTCCTAACCAAAACGCCAATCACACGCACAAAATAACTTTGTTCTGAAAACAAGATGTTTCTTTAAAATATTGTCACTAATCTGCAGAAACTGTACTGGTGTCTAAAAAGGTGAAAGTGTTTCAAATGATTATCTGACCGCACTTTATCCGCCCACACCCAATTTAGGATTGAAATGTGCTGCACGAAAGGTTACCTGGAAGAGTTTGAAGTAGTAACAGAATATACTATCCCCCATGAGGTTTGTCCGTACAAACTGCTGTGCGGCCATGGCGATTTTCCTCGCCTGAAAGCAAGAAAACAAGAGATGACTGTTGAAAAATGCTTCATTACTCCAATGTAATATATGCCATTTAGCAGATGCTTTTATCCACAGCAATTTACAGTAAATGCATACATTTTTCAGTATATGTGGCCCCTGTGGGAATCGAACCCACAACCATAAGGGTTGGCAATGCCATAGTCTACCTACTGAGCCACACAGAACCACATATACACCACATCTACCTACTGAGACACACAGAACCACATATACACCACCTCTACCTACTGAGACACACAGAACCACATATACACCACCTCTACCTACTGAGACACACAAAACCACATATACACCACCTCTACCTACTGAGACACACAGAACCACATATACACCACCTCTACCTACTGAGACACACAGAACACATATACACCACCTCTACCTACTGAGACACACAGAACCACATATACACCACCTCTACCTACTGAGACACACAGAACTACATATACACCACCTCTACCTACTGAGACACACAGAACCACATATACACCACCTCTACCTACTGAGACACACAGAACCACATATACACCACCTCTACCTACTGAGCCACACAGAACCACATATACACCACCTCTACCTACTGAGACACACAAAACCACATATACACCACCTCTACCTACTGAGACACACAGAACCACATATACACCACCTCTACCTACTGAGACACACAGAACCACATATACACCACCTCTACCTACTGAGACACACAGAGCCACACATACACCACCTCTACCTACTGAGACACACAGAACCACATATACACCACCTCTACCTACTGAGACACACAGAACCACAGATTTATTGCATAACTTGTAACTAATTACATAGCATAACACCCCCCCCCATCCTCCTCCTCCTCCTCTTTCTGGTCGTACCTCCTGGTCGTGCTCCCGGGCCCAGCGGACCTTGTCCAGCAGGTCACTGAGGTCACTCTTGAAGGGGATGTAGTGCTCCCAGGGTCGAAGGTCACCGTAGAAGTGCTCATAGTAGAGGGAGTCCTGCTTCAGCACAACGCTGTCCCCCGCCAGCAGGTACGGCAGCCTGTAGGCCGCCACTGTGCCGTCCACGTTGATCTGGTATTTGAACTAGGACCAGGGAGAGATAAATATACACACTAACACAGTGCATACATAGCATGTACATGTGGTCCTGTGTGACTCAGTAGGTAGAGGTGGTGTATATGTGGTTCTGTGTGTCTCAGTAGGTAGAGGTGGTGTATATGTGGCTCTGTGTGTCTCAGTAGGTAGAGGTGGTGTATATGTGGTTCTGTGTGTCTCAGTAGGTAGAGGTGGTGTATATGTGGTTCTGTGTGTCTCAGTAGGTAGAGGTGGTGTATATGTGGTTCTGTGTGGCTCAGTAGGTAGAGGTGGTGTATATGTGGTTCTGTGTGGCTCAGTAGGTAGAGGTGGTGTATATGTGGTTCTGTGTGTCTCAGTAGGTAGAGGTGGTGTATATGTGGTTCTGTGTGTCTCAGTAGGTAGAGGTGGTGTATATGTGGTTCTGTGTGTCTCAGCAGGTAGAGGTGGTGTATATGTGGTTCTGTGTGTCAGTAGGTAGGTGGTGTATATGTGGTGTGTGTGTCTCAGTAGGTAGAGGTGGTTCTCTGTGTCTCAGTAGGTAGAGGTGGTGTATATGTGGTTCTGGTGTATATGTTCTGTGTGTCTCAGTAGGTAGAGGTGGTGTATATGTGGTTCTGTGTGTCTCAGTAGGTAGAGGTGGTGTATATGTGGTTCTGTGTGTCTCAGTAGGTAGAGCATGGCGTTGGCGACGCTTAGGTTATGCATTCACTACTGTAAGTCGCTTTTTAATACATTTTTCTTATTTTCATCTTCTTTTTTTTCTTGTAAAGCGAAGCAGAGCTGTTGCAAGAAGAGCGCTACATAAGAGCTTTTTGTATTGGAGCGCATCGCATTATAAACACCATCCCTGGGTTTAAACATCAGTCACTTTCTTTCCACATGTGTGCCGAGTCTCCGCCCGGCCGTGTGTGAGTGGGACAGGGGCAGCCCCTCGGACATTATCGCCTCCGTGAGAAACCTCAGGAGGAACCGCAGAGACCCGATCTGTGTCTGCAAACACGTGAGAAGTGCTGTTTCTTTAGTTTTCTCCCTCTTTTCTGAAGCACATCCGGTTTTTGGCACGAGGCGTGGGGGGGCCGAAGGTCGGAGCGAGGACAGACAGACAGACACACACCTGTACCTGAGACAGCAGAACCTGCTGGACAGGTGATCGCAGGGATCGCAGGCTTCCGGGCGCCTTTGAATTTTTATGACTTTTCAGAAGAACGCCTCTGCCTCCGCCCGCTCCCCTCCGCCGGAACGTAAAAGACGCCGTAAAGTGTATTGCGCAAGGCACGAGAGCACGTTTGTAAACTTTATAAACGTTTTGTAATTTTCCCACACGTTCTTATCGCAGCTGCTCCCGGGTGTCTGACCAGAGGGGGACGGTCGGGGGGGGCTTTTCTCTTTGATGAGTAATTCACGTTGGCATAAAACCTCGATGTACCAGCGGGGCATGGGCTGGGCTGGGTTAGCGGGGGTAAGGTTACTGAGGTCACGTGTAATTAAGCACAGAAAGCACTTTTCACATGGCCCCAGGGGGAACAGCAGACACACAGGGGCAGGAAACAGGAGCCATGCAGACAGTGTAACAAAGAGGGACAGTGAGTCTGTGCAAACAGCCCCGCCCACACAGGACTGGCTCATCCGGCAATTAAGCAAATATGATATTTATATTTACATGATAATATAACACATGTCATTTAGCATTTTATCCAAAGCAACTTACAGTAGTGAATGCATACATTTATCAGTATATGTGGTTCCAGTAAACGTTGTCAATGCTCGACCTTGAACCCACAACCACATATACACGTCTGTCAGCACACAGAGCCACATACCTCTACTGAGACACACAGAACCACATATACACCACCTCTACCTACTGAGCCACACCAGAACCACGCTCTACCTACTGAGACACACAGAACCACGCCACCTCGACCTACTGAACCACACAGAACCACGCTCTACCTACTGAGCCACACAGAACCAAAATAACATCCCAGCATGCATAGGGCCATGTATAAAGATGCCGGACACCTGGTGAACTCTGAGAGAAAGACATCATCAGTAGGGCTGTCCCCGACTAAAACTAATCTTGGTCGACCAACAGCCGTCCATATTTTTAGATTGGTCAAAACTTGTTTTCTATACAACACACCCTATTTATTAATAAATACAACCAGCACTAAATTTGTGCCGGGGCTAGCTGGGGCACAGCCCCGGCAAATGCCAAGAGTCCGATTTTGCGCCCCGGCAAATGTCTAAAGTGCGTATTTTAACAGACTTAACAGACTTAACAGCCGAGAAACAAATCGTGCTTTCAGAGTGTTCACAGAGACATCGGGAGAACAAGTTACAGCCCTTGAAGGATCTCTTAACCGCTGTTAACACCGTAGCAATTTCCAGCACAGAGTGCCAGAGAGGTTTCTCACAAATGAATCTAATCTGCACGTCAACAAGTCAACGTCTCCTACAGCTGTGTCCCTGCCATTACACTGGGAAAGCTTTTGTGCAGCGTCCGAAGACAAGGCGGCCCTGCACTGTAATGCAGGAGCGTACGTCCACGGCCCCTCCTCACCTTGAAGAAGTCGAAGAAGGAGACGTGCTTGACCAGCGGGCCGTACAGACCCTCGTCGTGCTTGAAGAAGAAGAAGTTGGTGAAAGCTGCGTCCACCATGTGCGGGTGGGCCCTGCCCAGCTTCACCAGCTCCAGGCGCTCCTTCCTGCTGTCCCGCCCCCTCCAGAAGGCCGTGCCGTTCTTCTCCTCCCAGGGGGGGCCCGTGTTCGCCTGCACAGACATCATGTCCAAGCTCACCCTGGACAATGGGAGGTGATCTCGGTTATCCTGGGTCTCAGTTAAGCGGAAAGGGCACGCCCACACACGAATGTGCCTGTTTTTAGACTATGGATTGAGTTATCTGGGCTCCACAGCAAAATGCATGACAGAGGTAAGGACATAAGGACATAAGGACACAGAGAGCCTGGGGCCATATGTACAAAAATGCTAAGAGTAGGAGTGCTGATCTAGGATCAGTTTAGCCTTTTAACTCATAATGGATATGGTTAGGATATGGACAGGGGAAACCTGATCCTAGATCAGCACTCCTACTCTTAGAGTCTTTGTACATACGGGCCTGGACTGCCTGATTGAAAAACATTTTTGCACCTAGTCTTACACCCCCAGGTTTCCCCCCCGATGCCGGCCAGACAGCTCAGGAAAAGCCAGACTGTCCCAGGGGAGGGCGGATAGCGTAGCGGTCCAACGCACCGTATCTTGGCTGGTCTGATACGGTGTGCGCTGCCTGTCAGGGACGCGGTTCTAAACCCGTCTCTACCAGACCAGCCCTGCTCATCAGCCCCGATTGGGGGCGGGGCATTTGGCTGTCCGCCCCAGGGGAGGGGGAGGGTGAGCCAGCTCGGGTCCACCGTGAAGCACATAAGGGAGTCTCCAGAACGTGGGTGGGGGCGAATTCCGTCTCGAAGGAAGCAGAGTTCGCTGCCCTCTGAGAATGAGCTTGCCTCATAGAGACGAGCGGCGGACTCGTGTGGGGGGGTAAATCAAAATAAAATAGAGGGTGTAATTGGCTAAATTAATAATTTTTTTACATTTTTTTATGTAAACTACCATCACATACAACTGACTCCCAACAGCAGCAAGACAGACAGCCACCTGACAGAATACGGAAAATCTAGTGTCACAAAAAAGCACAGCTGAACAGAGAGGATTATCAGAGAGCCACTGTGGCCGTCAGTGAAAGAATATCACGTCGTTCAGCAGGTTTGTGAAAGACTCAGGGTCGGAACGTGAGGGTGAGCCTTGCCTTCCCATGGTCTCCAGCACAGACTCGGTGAGGTCGTAGGTTGGCATGACGATGTCGCGCGTGTCGTTGGAGCCGCACCAGGAGAAGATGGGGTGCAGGGGCTCTGGGGGCCTCCTCTTCTCCAGGGGCCAGTCCCCCAGGTTCACAAAGAACTCCACATCCGGCACCCTCACCTGCAACACCAGCACACAGCTCACAACCACACCCACACCCTCACCTGCAACACCAGTGCACACAGCTCACAACCACACCCACACCTGCAGCACAGCTCACAACCACACCCTCACCTGCAGCACCAGTGCACACAGCTCAAAACCACACCCTCACCTGCAGCACCAGTGCACACAGCTCAAAACCACACCCTCACCTGCAGCACCAGTGCACACAGCTCAAAACCACACCCTCACCTGCAGCACCAGTGCACAGCTCACAACCACACCCTCACCTGCAGCACCAGTGCACACAGCTCACACCCACACCCTCACCTGCAGCACCAGTGCACACAGCTCACAACCACACCCTCACCTGCAACACCAGTGCACACAGCTCACAACCACACCCTCACCTGCAACACCAGTGCACACAGCTCACAACCACACCCTCACCTGCAGCACCAGAACACACACAGCTCACAACCACACCCTCACCTCACCTGCAGCACCAGTGCACACAGCTCACAACCACACCCTCACCTGCAACACCAGTGCACACAGCTCACACCCACACCCTCACCCTCACCTGCAACACCAGTGCACACAGCTCACACCCACACCCTCACCTGCAACACCACCGCACACCTGCAGCACCAGCACACAGCTCACACCCACACCCTCACCTGCAACACCAGTGCACACAGCTCACACCCACACCCTCACCTCACCTGCAGCACCAGTGCACACAGCTCACAACCACACCCTCACCTGCAGCACCTGCAACAGCCAGTGCCACACCCTCACCTGCAACACCAGTGCACACAGCTCACAACCACACCCTCACCTGCAGCACCAGTGCACACAGCTCACACCCACACCCTCACCTGCAACACCAGTGCACACAGCTCACAACCACACCCTCACCTGCAACACCAGTGCACACAGCTCACAACCACACCCTCACCTGCAACACCAGTGCACACAGCTCACAACCACACCCTCACCTGCAACACCAGTGCACACAGCTCACAACCACACCCTCACCTGCAACACCAGAACACACAGCTCACAACCACACCCTCACCTGCACCTGCAACCAGTGCACACAGGTCACATCCGCACCTTACTTCAGCAGAGGGACAATCCTCTCACATTACATCACAAAACATTTAGCAATGCTTTCATCCAAAGAGACTTACAGAGAGGGCAATCAGCTCAAGTACATAAACAACTCATTGATGCTACAATCTTCAACCACATCATTCCTCAAGTAAGCAGCCATAAACAACACAAGTGCTAAAGGAAATTAACATCAATAAGTGAAAGTAGTAGTTTTAAAATATATATATACACTACCGGTCAAAAGTTTTAGAACCCCCCATTTTGCAGTTTTTACTGAAATTTAAGCAGTTCAAGTCCAGTGAATAACCTGAAATGGTACAAAGGTAAGCGGTAAACTGCCAGAGGTTTAAAAAAAACGGTTTGGGTTACCAAAAACTAAATGGTTCAATTCCCAGGTGGGGGCACTGCCATTGTACCCTTGAACTAAAGGTACTCACCCTGAATTGCTTCAGTAAAATACCCAGCTGTATAAATGTAAAGAAATGTACACTTTGTAAGTCGCTCTGGATAAGAGCATCTGCTAAATGCCTAAAATGGAAATGGAAATGGAAGAATACAACTGAAATGTCCCTCCAGGTATTCAAACCTGCAACCTTGTGGTTTAAAGCAAAGTTACATGACAGTTGCTACTGCACAGCATAGCTCAAGTTCTAATTAATTAATCCCCTGATGTACAATCCTGAATCAGTAAACCTTCACTCAGCAACAGGGCATTCCGCGTGTCCACCTTACAGAACTGTTTAACATGGAGCACAGCTGACCAGTGAGACATCGCCACCTGCTGTTCATACCGAGTACAGACACAAAGAACAATTCAAATTCTTTTCAGATTTGTCATAATGTTTGGAGTCTCATAAATGCACTTATTGAGGACATCTTTCCTTCCTCAACATAAAATAATTTCAATATGGACTCCATAGCAACCAGCGGTAATAAGCACTCCAGGCAGTAGTCATAGTGACAGTAAACTACTGAAACAAAAATTGAAGTGTGCACTAAACTGTATTTTAATGGTGTAATGCAATGTGCATTTTAATAGTGTAATGCAATGTGTAAAAATGGACAATAAAGCTTTTTGAATTTGAATTTGAAACAGCAACAAGAAAAACAACAGCAACAAAACCGTAGCGAAGACCAAACAGCAGCAACAGCGATCGCACGGGAGCATCGAGCCGCGACTACAGCGATCGCAAAGGCAGCGGACAGCGGCCGCGGGGGGGTTACGCACTTTGCGCGTGAGAGAGAGGAGGAAGGCGTCCATGAAGATCCTGAAGCCCACGTGTTCTCCGTGAGTTTTGATGTAGACCTGGAGGTGGAGACAGGGACAGCAGGGTCACTGCAGGACAACACACTCAGCGGCGTGGTAGGGCTGTGAAGGGACATGTATCGGTCGTCAGCCCGTTGGGTACAGGACTTTCCGTTCGGTGCGCGCTGTGAACCGAACGAATGCAATCTTGCTTTAACCAATAACGCACTCTTTAAAAAAAAAAAAAAAAATAAAAAAGATATGTGCCTCACTTTGTTCGGTAAATTATGGCCAATTAGCCACTGTTTACAAAGTTAATTTTATGTTTTGCATTTCTTTTACCCCATTCCTTTTTTTGATGGCGTAGTACAGGAACATGCCTGGCTATCTTTGTCGAAGGTACCTGTTGTCTTTGATGGTGTAGTTTAGGAAGGTACCTGTTGTCTTTGATGGTGTAGTTTAGGAAGGTATCTGTTGTCTTTGATGGTGTAGTTTAGGAAGGTATCTGTTATCTTTGATGGTGTAGTTTAGGAAGGTACCTGGTTGTCTTTGATGGTGTAGTGGCAGAGACTCTGCCTCTGTCCAAACCGGCGTGGGATGTCCTGAGCGTTGCGATCGGGGTCCACGGAGGGGAAGACGGACAGGTCCCGCAGGATTTGGGGGAAGGAGGAGGGGCAGTGCATGTGCTGGAGCCACTGGCCCGCGCTGGTCACTGGGCAGTCACAGCTCTCATGGTACACGGGACCTGGACGGTGCGCCCCGGTCAGACACACGTTAGCGCACACAGACAAATAGAGGTGTAATATATATATATATATATATATATATATATATTTAAAGAGTTTGTTTCTGATTTTATCCCATTTTTATCTTAATTCAGTAGCCAATCCCCCTCATATAATGAGTTCGCTGCCATAGCCCTGAGACCGGCAGTGACAAAGGCGATGTACCGCCTCCTCCGAGCCGGCCGTCGACTGTAACTCCGGTACACAGTGACTCCTATACGCAGCAAACTCGTATCGGCTCCCCTCCCCCCTCCCTGGGGCGGACAGCTCATTTCCGCCCCTAGTGGCACTCCCGGCCAGAGTCGATACTGGTGCGGCCAGTGGAATCGAACCCTGGTCGTAGTGGCCAGCGTCGAACGTTGTAACCGCTAGACCACCTGGGAGGCCTGTAATACAGGTGTAATTTAGACTTGGCCCTTAACCTCGTCTTGAGCCATGAATAAAACTAGAGTAGCCAGAAAATAAAACCTACACAGACATGAGGAAGGCACGCCGATGCTGATTCTAACCTCACCCCCCGGCTCAGCGAGGCGCTATCCACACGCCTGCCTTTGGAGAGTCGTGGCTAGATAGTAACCCTATTTTCCCCCATTTTGTCCGACTCTCGCGAGGTTTGACTGAGTCCCCATAGTAACGACGGAAAGCGTCCAACCCTCGTTCCAGCTGTTTTACACTTAGAGTTAGAGTTAGAGTTAGAGCTAGAGTTAGAGTTAGAGTTAGAGTTAGAGTTAGAGTTAGAGTTAGAGCTAGAGCTAGAGTTAGAGCTAGAGTTAGAGCTAGAGCTAGAGTTAGAGTTAGAGCTAGAGCTAGAGTTAGAGCTAGAGTTAGGGTTACCAGCTCGTATTTGAAACATCACTTTAGCGGCAAATGCGCATCTGGGAACAAGATAGGGTTACTATCTAGCAATGACCCCTTTGGGTGAGTAGTATTAAAACGAACATTTGTATATTTGTTTGTGTGTTTGTTTACCTTTGATGATGTAGGGGGACTTGGCCGCGTGCGTGCCTTTGAGCAGGATCTCGACTCGCAGCGCCGGGTAGCTGGCGTACATTCTGTAGCGGACCAGAAGCGAGCCGTCCCTGCGGTCCAGAACCTGAACCCAGATCCGAGAGAACGGTTCGCCCGGAGCCACGATCTTCACCTCGAATGCGTTCACCGGGAGACGACGTCAAACTGCAGAATGGGGGGACAGGTGCGTTAATATCTGCGCACAGTTTCAAATGTCGTTATTTTCCTTTCCCTAGAGAGGCGACACAGCTGATAGAGAGCGAACACAGTTTCTGCTGTCTTCTGTTTTTGCATCAACATTGTGTCTTTGCTCTTTAAATTGCCCCATGTGGGATAAATAAAGTTCTATTGAATTGAATTGAACTGATAAACAGCAAATTAAGCAGAAATCAGCAGCGATCAGCTGCAACCGGATTCCGGTTCGTTAACTTAATTCACTCATCGACGCAAGCGAGGGCGAGACCACTGGCATGATGACTGCAACACCTTGGGTGAGATACATTCGACCCTTTCATCGTGTGGGAAAAAAATTGAAAACGGACTCAAGAAAGAATCTGAAACACGACACGGACTGTGTGCACTGGGGGGAGCAGCAGATCAACGCCCTCGGGGGAAACATTACCCACCCCCAAAGAAAACAGACGGCTCCAGATTCCTCACCCTCCACACATTCTTTCATTGGCACTGTGACGCGCGCACGCACGCACGCACACACGCACACGCACACACACACACACTACACGCACACGCACACACACACACACACACACACTATACACACACACACACATTATACACACACATACACACGCACACACACGCACGCGCGCGCGCGCGCACACACACACACACACACGGGCAATCGGTCGCTTTTATTGGCGCAAACTAATGCATTATACATTATATGCCGCTGTGGACACGCGCTGATATCGTTACATTCAACTCACCGCGACGGAGCCGTGCGCGCGCACGCGAACAGTGACGACATACACGCGAACGGTGACGACATACGTGCGAACGGTGACGACATACTCACTTTCTCCCACCGCTGGCCACCGCCTGTACGAAGAAGAATCGAGCCGGCAGCACGGCGCCGGCCTCCAGCCCGGGTCCCCACACCAGAGTACTGGCGGCGCTGGCCGTGAACTCCGCCGGCGGGGTCTGGACACCCAGACCCAGACCCAGACAGCAGAGCAGGCACAGCAGCTCACCCAACATCTCCTCGACCAGTCTGTCGCAGGGGTGTGTGTGTGGGGGGGAGAGAGAACGCGAGTCGAGACGCTTTCTGCACCAAAACACTCTGCAGAGAGAACGAACGAAGCACTCCGTTTAAAATACCGCTACCCGCCGGCAACAATTAGTAACCGTCTGGAACTCTGACATCTGGCTTCCAGCAGTACACACAGAGACAGACAGACAGACATCTACCAAACGGGAAAAAACCCACATAAGCTGGAAAGGGAAAAAGCCATCCACATTTTACATGTTTAGTTTCTTTGAGAATGCTATGAGCTACTGTCCTGCGATAGCGACAGCCCCTTCGCTTCAGCTACGCACCGGCAGCGGCTTGCACGCAGACATTCAACATTCACATTTCACATTCCGCCCGAGAGAGGAAGAAAGTTCGGCGCAGGCATCGCACACTGGCAGAGACGGCGGACGCGATTGGTCGCTCCTAAAGTGTGCGGCATTGGACAGAGCAGGAGGAACGGGAATCCGATTGGATGAAACTGGGAGGGCGGAAATGGAGGATGGGAATCTGTGGGAAGCGTGTTATTTTCCTCTACAGGCAGTAGCCTCAGGAAAATACGTGTGTGTGTGTGTGTGTGTGTGTGTGTGTGTAGAGAACCAGGCATTTGCGTGTCATCAAAACCCTTTCCATTCGCCCAGTTACGTCTCTCGATAATAATAATAGTGCATTTTATTTGCGTTAGCGTAGGAGAGTGAGGAGACCTGCGTTGGAGGAGTGGATTGAGAGAGTGGGTGTGTAGTGTAATACATTGTTGTTTCTCAATCCATTTCTACAGGAAAGGCTTCCCTGCATGTTTTAATTCCTAACTGATAAGGACTCCTCGCACCACTGGGTTTCCTGTTCCTCAGAATCGCGAACTGGCGGTTAAATGTTGCCTCGCCCTTAAGCAACTGTGAAATGTACACTGGTAAAAAAGATTGCTGCCTCTGTGGTTTTTAGTGTGTTAGGTGTTTGTGACGGTGGGCTGCTTCCTGGAGGACAAACACACCTCGGGCCTCACACACACACACACACTCACACACTAACGCTCTTACACACACACACACTAATGCTCTTACACACACACACACACACAAACACACACAGACAAACACAATGCTCTCACACACAAACACAATGCTCTCACACACAAAAACACATAAACTCACAAATCAACGCTCACACACACACTCAAACACACACAAACAACGTTCACACACACACACATCAATGCTAACACACACAAACACGAATAAACGCTAACACACAGACACACACATCAACGCTCACACACACCTCAGATTACTCTTGCATCGGTCAGTTGTGTTACATGGTCTGTGAAGGTAAAAGTAGTTCCCAGCGTTGCGATATCATTGGTTGCCAGTGTGTGACACACTGTTCTCCCCAGACTCACTGTGGTCAGTGCTAGTGGTTTAAAACTGGGCCAGGCCTGTATTCTCAACCTGATTCAAAACAACAGCCATGGGAAACAGGGCCTCAGACTAACTGAGCCATTCATAATGCTACTGTCGGCACGGCGGATAGCGTAGCGGTCTAACGCTGTGTGGTGTGTGTGTATGTATGTATGTATGTATATGTATGTGTATGTACGTGTATGTGTGTGTATGGTGTGTGTGTGTGTGTGTGTATGTATGTATGTATGTATGTATATGTATATATGTGTATGTGTGTGTGTGTGTATATGTGTGTGTGTGTGTGTGTATGTATGTGTGTGTGTGTATGTGTGTGGTGTGTATGTGTGTGTGTGTGTGTGTGTGTGTGTGTGTGTGTGTGTGTGTGTGTGTGTGTGTGTGTGTGTGTGTGTGTGTGTGTGTGTGAGAGAGAGAGAGAGAGACAGTTCACCGCAGTAACGTAATGATTTCCTCTTCCTGTTGAAGGATACAGGGTGTTAGTTTTCACAGAATGTCAAATATAACTGTCAAACTAACGTAATAACATCACAGCCCAAAACCTCCCAAACCACCCCTCCCATCACGGCACTCTTTGCGTGTCTGTGACATTTAGCAAGTGAGGGTTGATTGTCAGACGTGAACCTGCATACCAGGTACCAGACACTAATGCATGGAGACTAGGGGTTTAACGGTACACAAAAATCACGCTTCGGTGTGTACCTCAGTTTTGAAGTCACGGTTATGGTACGTTTTCGGTACAGCGCGGAAAAAAATTAATGCAAAACATGATTTTTGCTTTTCATTTATTATGAACTTTGTAAACAGTGGCTAATTGGCCATCATTTACTGAACAAAGTAAGACGAATATCTTTCTTTCTTAAAAAAAAAAAAATGTCCATCAACACTGCTGCAACCGCACACAAAGAAAGCTATACGCGTGCGTTAGTGGTTAAAGCGAGATTACATTCGTTCAGTTCACAGCGTGTACCGAACCCAAAGTCCTGTACCCAACGGTTCGGTATCAATATGTGTACCGTTACACCACTAATATATATATAGTATATAATGAGAGCACACACACTCACACACTCACGTACAGTCAGATCCAAATGTATTCACTCCCTTGATAAAGATGAACAATAAAGCCTTTTCAAAACCACACAATACAGCTTTATTTTAATAAATAATTTTGCTAAAAAAATAGGGAAATTATATTCTTTTAATTGTAATATAATTGCTCAGAGGATAGTTCTTTTCCCCAGAAACAGGTCATAAATATTCACACTCGTGACGATCCACATACTCTTCCAATAAATTAATTGGCTGCGTAGATGCTGATAGGCTGTTAAATTAAGTCGTAGTTTATCACAATCAACTTGCTAGCTCGAAAATGTACAACAAAAGATGGAAATGTAATCATTCTAATTCAGCGACAAAAAAGACAACGTCAATATCACCTTAATGGCAATAACTCTCAATAAAAAACTATGAGAAAAAAAGTCATAAAAAGAAACAAAAACATGGGATTCTACAACTGTCAGAACAACTAAATTAAGTTTAAAAAAAATATATATATTTTTTTTACTTCACAAAGTCATTCCTCTCCTCCGTCTCAGTACTGTTTCTCCTATCCTCTCCTTTCACAGTTCTGTCATTACTTAGCTCCTCATCTCCCCCACATTATTGCCATTCCCCCTCTCCTCTCCCCCTCTCCCTTTCCCTCTTTCCCCTTCCCCTCTCCTCCTCCC
>JAINUG010000193.1:1272500-1275000 GCA_029706075.1 Aldrovandia affinis | reverse complement strand
CAGATTGTAATCTGCAGGTGTATTTAGTGTTCAGGTGCACTGGGGACACGCTTCTGAACACGAGCCATGCGATCCTGTGGTATGTCCTGTCCTCCCGCAGCTCTCCTCCAGACCTTGAGTGACACAACACATGGACATGCGAACACACTTTGTGCCTAGGGGGCGCTTGTTTGTGCTCTCCCGACATGATGGAGGAAACAACTTTACAAACAACATCTGACCAATGAATTGGGAATAAAATTAAAAGAGTGTTTTTGTCTTTATTTTATTTTTGAAAAAAAAAAAAAAAAAAAGGGAGCATGCAGGCGTGAGGGGGTCAGGGGGCGTGAGGGGTCAGGGGCGTGAGGGGGGCACTTACACCGTTTCGTTGTAATAGACGGGCTGGCTCAGGTCTTCGCTCACATTCACCCAGAAAATATTTTCTAGGAATTCAAGTTCAGGCTTAATCCGATAAACCGCTCTGCATGGGATCACTGCTGCTTTTCCTTTAAAACACACACACACACACACACACACACACACACACACTGTGAGAGTCTGGATGTGGACACCCTTACGTCCAGGAGGTCAGCCTGGTGGCCTTTCCAAGGGGTCAGGGAAGGATTTCTCATTTTCTCCCTCACAACGTTTATTGTTGTCTGCCAAATGGCATATATATTATGTTTACCCCTGAAAATGTCAGCTGTGAAGCGCTGTGCAACAGCTCGACTGTACATGGCACTGTACAACATAAAGGGTTTAGGTTAGGGTACTGTACAACGTAAAGGGTTTAGGGTTTAGGTTTAGGGTAGGGTACTGTACAATGTAGTTAAACAACGGGTTAAAGGTTTGGGGACCGCTGCCCTAACTGTGTTTTTTTGTCTTCTTCTGAAATTTTGCGCCCCTCGGAATTTTGCGCCCGATGCAACTGCACCGGTGGCACCCCCCACGCTACGCCTCTGGGTTAGGGTACTGTACAACATAAAGGATTAGGGTTAGGGTACTGTACAACGTCCAGTCAATTGACTGGCCTCCCGGGTGGTCTAGCGGTTACAACGTTTGACGCTGGCCACTGCGACTGGGGCTCTGGCTGGGAGTGCCACTAGGGGGCGACAATTGGCTGTCCACCCCAGGGAGGGGGAGGGAAGCCGACATGAGTTCACTGCGTATAGGAGTGGCCCTGTGTGTACCAGAGTTATGGTAAACGGCTTGGCGAGTGCCAGCTCGGAGGAGGCAGTACATTTGTCACTGCCGGTCTCAGGGCTACGGCAGCAAGCTCACAATATGAGGGGGGGATTGACATGAAAAATAGAGTGTGTAATTGGCTACTAAATTGGGAGAAAAAGAAAGAAAGAAAGAAAAGGTTGATTGAGTGAAGCGTTCTCTTACCCATGTCCACTTCGATCTCGTCATTGTCCTGTGGCTCAACTATCCTAGGATCCACTGTGAGTCCAGCCTCTGCCAAACACAACGGCGAAAAAGAGAGCGTTATGGTCTTGCACTGGAATATCTGAAAGATCTGCTTCTGAGACACACACCCTGCAGAGCCCTCAGATCCCAAAATGAGAACTAAAACATTTGGAGGGGCGTTGTTTAGCCACGATGGGCCAAAGCTCTGGATCAACCTGCCTGAGGATCTGAGAGAAGCTGAAACTGTCGACAGTTTTAAAAGGAAACTTAAAACGCACGTCTTTAGCATTGCTTTTACAGAATTTTTTTATTTGTATTTAATTATTATTATTTTTAAAACATTTTATATTGCTTTTATAAGAACCCTTTTACCTTTTTTATTAATGAAAAGTTATTATATATACTGTATATATATATATATATATATTTGTAATCATTTTGTGTAAAGCACTTTGAGTTGCACTTGTTGTATGAAATGTGCTACAAATACAATTTGATTGATTGATTGATTGATTGATTGAGTTCATTAAAATGTTTTAGAATTACAAAACGCAAAACAACCAGTGTGAGATTAATCGTCCGCGTGCCTGGGGGGAAGCACAATCCAAATGAGAAAAATGAGAAAAATGCAAGATTATGATATCATAATGATTATTTTTTTAAACAATGGATTATGACATGACATAAAAATCGGAAAATAAGTAAATATATACAGTATATACAGTGGGTATTAAAAGTATTCATCCCCTTTGGCGTTTTTCACATTTTATTTTCTTACTTCATGGAATCAGAATTGATGTAATTGTGATTTCTGGCCAAAATACTGAATAATGTCAAAACAAAAAACCAAACTACAAGTAAAAATCAGCCCCCTCCCCACGAGGGTTGAGCCCCCGGCTGCAGCCTGCACTCCACGAGGCAAGCTCATTCTCCCAGGGCAGCAAACTCCGCTTCCTTCACGACGGAATTCACCCCCACCCACCTTCTGGAGACTCCCTTACGTGCTTCACGGCGGACCCGAACCAGCTCACCCTCCCCCCTCCCCCTGGGACGGACAGACAAACACCGCCCCCGATCGGGGCTGACGACCAGCGATCTTACCCGTCACTGT
>JAINUG010000193.1:1265000-1267500 GCA_029706075.1 Aldrovandia affinis | reverse complement strand
CTCCTCGCGGTCTCGCCTCTTCTCTGTCATGACCCCTCGGTGGTGGAACGATCTTCCGCAAGAGACTCAAAACCAATGAATTTTGTACATATAACCAATTATCATCACCACTGCCTACTTGTTCAATACTTTTTGTATATGTATACCAGCCTACTCCTCATTTTAAAAAATTAAAATAATTACTAACCTTTTCTTTCCCAGTGTTACAGGTATGGTATGCAGCTGCCAACAATGATGTCTATCACTGTATTACTGCACTGATCTCTTGCGCAGACTATGATTGTTCTTACCATGTATTAATGCACATCTTGTAAGTCGCTCTGGATAAGAGCGTCTGCTAAATGCTTCAAATGCAGTAAATTATGGCCAATTAGCCACTGTTTACAAATGTAATGACAAATTAAAACCAATTTTATGTTTTTCCTACTCCTACTGTACCGAAAACGTAGCTACGGTTTGGTAGGCCTATGTAGCCTACCGAACCGTGATGTTTATGTACCGTTACACCCCTACTCGCTACTATAGCTAACGGTTCTACGGTTTTCTAAATTGATGAAGCTTAGTAACAAAAAACTAAACAAAATGCGTGTCACCTCGCCCACATTATATTTGTCGATGAATCGCAGGAGCTTGCAGTCATTTCACGCGCACTAAAACACAACTAAAATCGTGTTCGAATCATGTGGCGCATTTCCTCCTAATCAGCATGAACAAAACCGATCCGAAACCTGATACGAAACCTAAACCAAAACCGATCCGATCAGGTCCTAATCTTCAGGTCCTAATATCTGGATAATTAACCTCAATGAATCTGAGAGATTAATAAACAGAAAAGGTGTAGCAGGCTATCTTGACAGCGGTGGGCGAAGAACACAAACCCTTTTTACCTGAGTAAACGCACAGACACCCTGATAAAATATTACTCCAGTAAAAGTAAAAGGTCCTACATTTAAAGTGAAAGTACAAAATGTAAATACTTAAGTAAGCAACATATATTTTGTACTTAAAACAAGAAAAGAAAAACGTAATTAAGTAGGCTACAGTAATAAGTTGGCTAAAAGTAACGTAAATGTACTTCGTTAGTAGGCCTATCCTGCGCTGGCACATGACCGGTTTCACCACGGTAACGAACAGCAGCCACCGACAGGTAGCAACATTACATTACATTACACTACACTACACTACATTACATTCCACTACATTACATTACATTACACTACATTACACTACACTACATTACATTACACTACATTACACTACACTACATTACATTACACTACATTACATTACATTACATTACAGGCATTTAGCAGACGCTCTTATCCAGAGCGACTTACAGTTTCACATTTCTTTACATACAATCCATTTATACAGCTGGATATTTTACTGAAGCAATTCAGGTTAAGTACCTTTAGCTCAAGGGTACAAGGGCAGTGCCCCACCTGGGAATCAAACCTGCAACCTTTGCGTTACAAGCCCAGCTCCTTAACCATTATGCTAACACTGTCGCCTACATACACACAACACGTCAGACACAGCAGCGGGTTTCCCCCTTAAAACGCACTCAAATGCGTATTATTATTAAAATTATATTCTGTTTGTATGATATTAAAGTGTGATGTCTCTGCATCTGTGAGAGATCAATTCAATCAAATAAATGAAAAACGCATGACTCTTATCGAACGTCATAAGTGACACATTTCAATAAAGAGTTAAAGCGAATGTGTTATATATATATAGGCTATATATATATATATGTTTGTATGATATATATATATATATATATATAGGCTAGCTATAGCCTACTGTATATAATATATCTGTAACTTACGGTTTCGATCAGATGACGATTTATTGTTCAAAGACGTGCACAGTCTAGTTATGACCAAACAGAAATAATGACAGCCAATTCGTGCGATGATTTGAATTCGATTCGCTGGCAAATTGTCCACGTGGCCCCTCGCAGAGAGCAGTCAGAGAGAGACTCCTTTAACGTTCGTTAATTAAGGCTGTTAACCTGTCTTTTTTCCCCTTAACTATGGGTTTGTTTCCATTAGCAACTGATACCTGGACATATGGTAATATATCGCCTACTATAGTCTATGTCTAAAAATACAAGCACATTCACCAGCGGTTAAACAAGTAACGGTAAATCGCACCGACACGTCATTACTCCAAAAAGTTATTTTAAAAGTGATATTATTGTTAAAAAACAGTCATTAACAGCCTACGGATGATATGTTCCGACAGAGACATTTCCCCCCCTTTAAAATGTCACGGGACAGAAGGAAAATCCCTCTTTATGCCCGTTATACAGGCCTACGTTGATTTACTCATTTAAAAGTCCAATTGGGATTACCCCCTACCACCAAAAGAACCGGCACAGAACATAGTTAACCTACTATTCACAAACTAAAATTAAACGAAACGTTTTAAAATGAGAAAAGAAAACGAAAAAAGCAACGCATTAAACGAACGTAGCACAGATCCACGTTTAAAA
>JAINUG010000193.1:1227500-1250000 GCA_029706075.1 Aldrovandia affinis | reverse complement strand
AGAGCCACATATACACCACCTCTACCTACTGAGACACACAGAACCACATATACACCACCTCTACCTACTGCTCTACCTACTGAGACACACAGAACCACATATACACCACCTCTACCTACTGAGACACACAGAACCACACATACACCACCTCTACCTACTGAGACACACAGAACCACATATACACAACCTCTACCTACTGAGCCACACAGAACCACATATACACCACCTCTACCTACTGCTCTACCTACTGAGCCACACAGGACCACATATACACCACCTCTACCTACTGAGACACACAGAACCACATATACACCACCTCTACCTACTGAGACACACAGAACCACATATACACCACCTCTACCTACTGAGACACACAGAACCACATATACACCACCTCTACCTACTGAGACACACAGGACCACATATACACCACCTCTACCTACTGAGACACACAGAACCACATATACACCACCTCTACCTACTGAGACACACAGAACCACATATACACCACCTCTACCTACTGAGACACACAGAACCACATATACACCACCTCTACCTACTGAGACACACAAAACCACATATACACCACCTCTACCTACTGAGACACACAGAACCACATATACACCACCTCTACCTACTGAGACACACAGAACCACATATACACCACCTCTACCTACTGAGACACACAAAACCACATATACACCACCTCTACCTACTGAGCCACACAGAACCGCATATACACCACCTCTACCTACTGAGACACACAGAACCACATATACACCACCTCTACCTACTGAGACACACAGAACCACATATACACCACCTCTACCTACTGAGACACACAGAACCACATATACACCACCTCTACCTACTGAGACACACAGAACCACATATACACCACCTCTACCTACTGAGCCACACAGAACCACATATACACCACCTCTACCTACTGAGACACACAGAACCACAGATTTAGGGAAAGGCTGGTCCGTGTCATCTACCCGCTTTCCCCTCTCCCTCTCAGTTTTTCATTCCTGTTGGGACAGACGGTCTGGGGACCCCCTCGCTCTTAATTGACCTTTAATTATCAGGATGCCCCCCCACTGCTGTGGCATAGTGCAGTGCCTCAATCATTTCAGCAGCGCTGTTCTCACAGCTGCCTGCAGGGGGCAGAGTGGCAGGGACGAGTCAGCAGCAATCGCTGGCAGAACAGGACATGTGTGAAAGTAGACATATGGGAAGGTTTTCAGGTGGCCTCTCTAATGATTGCTATTTACATTACATTTTACATTTTAGGGATTTAGCAGACGCTCTTATCGAGAGCGACTTACACAGTTTCACATTTCTTTACATACAATCCATTTATACAGCTGGATATTCTACTGAAGCAATTCAGGTGAAGTACCTTTAGCTCAAGGGTACAACAGCAGTGCCCTCACCTGGGAATTGAACCCCTGAGTTACAAGTCCAACTCCCTAACCATTACACTACACTGCCGACCGTGTATTTCATGATTGCTTTGCCCCAGTTTCTCCCTGGTAACAGCAATGTGTTGAGCTCTCTGGAGCTGCTAGCGCAGGTGTCGGTCAGTCAGTGTTGGTTTAAGTGGGATTTCTGCTTTAGAAATCGCTACACATATGCTTTTACCATATAATACTACATATACAATATAATTCTGTCCATTGGTATTTCTCAAACTCATTACTGGATATGGAGTGGATGTGATTTTCCCCCCGTTTTCTCCTAATTCGGTGGCCAATTATGCCTGTGTGTCTGTCAGCCACCCCTTTCCCCAGCTCTGAGACACAGAGACGAACTGAACACCCCTTTCCCCAGCTCTGAGACACAGAGACGAACTGAACACCCCTTTCCCCAGCTCTGACACACAGAAACGAACTGAACACCCCTTTCCCCAGCTCTGAGACACAGAGACGAGCTGAACACCCCGTTCCCCAGCTCTGAGACACAGAGACGAGCTGAACACCCCGTTCCCCAGCTCTGACACACAGAGACGAACTGAACACCCCTTTCCCCAGCTCTGACACACAGAGACGAACTGAACACCCCTTTCCCCAGCTCTGACACACAGAGACGAACTGAACCTCCTCCCGCCAGACGGAACGCGCCAAGCCGTCAGACGTTATGGTAAATAAATTGCTTTATGATCATGGGTGAAATGTCCAATCTCGCTGACATGAACAGTGTACAGTACAGCAATTTAATATCATTCAAACGCAGGAACCTCCGGGACATATTTCAGAGGAAGATTCCAGAGGAAATGCCTCAAGGCGACTTTGGAATGGAATTGGAAAGTTTTGTGATTGTACAATTTCTACATTCCGCATGTTAATGAGAGAATCAGAAGTGATACACTTTCCACACTAAGCCCTGGCAGAAGGGAGGACAGGTGGAGGAGGACGGGTGGAGGAGGACAGGTGGAGGAGGACAGGTGGAGGAGGACAGGTGGAGGAGGACAGGTGGAGGAGGACAGGTGGAGGAGGACAGCTGGAGCGATGGTGGGGTCACCTCTCTCTTGCCTGCCCCTCTGTCTGCATTCCGCTTCCAGACCCCACAGGGGTTTACCTCAACGGAGACACTCTCTTTAAAACTTGGGCTGTTGTTGTATTTCTGGGCTGTACTCAGTTCCAGAGAGCACGGACAAGAGCATGCTCTCCCCAGAAGTGCGCTGCCAGCCAGCCTCTGTGTGACAGGGCGTCCGTGGTCTTCAGCCTCTGTGTGACAGGGCGTCCGTGATCTTCAGCCTCTGTGTGACAGGGCGTCCGTGGTCTTCAGCCTCTGTGTGACAGGGCGTCCGTGGTCTTCAGTCTCTGTGTGACAGGGCGTCCGTGGTCTTCAGCCTCTGTCTGACAGGGCGTCCGTGGTCTTCAGCCTCTGTGTGACAGGGCGTCCGTGGTCTTCAGCCTCTGTGTGACAGGGCGTCCGTGATCTTCAGCCTCTGTTTGACAGGGCGTCCGTGGTCTTCAGCCTCTGTTTGACAGGGCGTCCGTGATCTTCAGTCTCTGTTTGACAGGGCGTCCGTGATCTTCAGCCTCTGTGTGACAGGGCGCCCGTGATCTTCAGCCTCTGTGTGACAGGGCGCCCGTGGTCTTCAGCCTCTGTGTGACAGGGCGTCCGTGGTCTTCAGCCTCTGTGTGACAGGGCGTCCGTGGTCTTCAGTCTCTGTGTGACAGGGCGCCCCCGTGATCTTCAGTCTCTGTCTGACAGGGCGCTCCCGTGATCTTCAGCCTCTGTGTGACAGGGCGTCCGTGATCTTCAGTCTCTGTCTGACAGGGCGTCCGTGATCTTCAGCCTCTGTGTGACAGGGCGTCCGTGGTCTTCAGCCTCTGTCTGACAGGGCGTCCGTGGTCTTCAGCCTCTGTGTGACAGGGCGTCCGTGGTCTTCAGCCTCTGTGTGACAGGGCGTCCGTGATCTTCAGCCTCTGTGTGACAGGGCGTCCGTGATCTTCAGCCTCTGTGTGACAGGGTGTCCGTGATCTTCAGCCTCTGTCTGACAGGGCGTCCGTGGTCTTCAGTCTCTGGTTTATTGACGCAGAAGGCTGGCCAAGCCCTGCCGACCAAAACCCTCCCTCCCTTGGCAATGCTGTGGCCAATTAGGCACTGCCCTGATTGGCTGCTGACCACAGTGGACACAGTGGACACTGGCCTGGTCAGGGTTCCATAGAGAGAGTGCAGGACGCATTCTTCACTCTGTGCTTAAGAGCGTGTCCCATGGGACTCAAACGTGATCGTGTCGCGTGTGTGTACAGCGTGTCTCACGGGGGTTAAACGTGATCGTGTTGTGTGTGTGTGTACAGCAGGACGTGTGGCCTGGGAGCTAGCTAGCAAGCTTGCAAAAATGGGTAGAACATATATAGCTTCAAACATCAGTTAGAATTCAAAATAAAAGAAGTTTGAGGCAAAAGGTGAGACGCTGTGCCTCGATTGGACAAAACACACAAAGATGCTTTTAAAAGACGTGGATTGGGGAGTCCGGGGCTCTTTCACATGATAAATTGGTGTTGAGTAAATCCATTAAAACTCCTCATCTCTCTCTGCGGTATTTCCCCTCCCTCCTGAGTGAGGAGCTCGTTAGCGTCCTGGGGAGAGCGTGGCATGAGGTGTATCTGCCCTGGAGCTTTTCTTATCCAAACCACGGGGGATCAGAACATAGTTACGTTCCGCTAGTGCCAGAAATTTCAACACTTAACCCGGAAGCAAATCGTTTAAGAACTGAGGGGTGTTAAACCAAAGGATCCTTACTTTCAGCAGCCATGACAGCTCATTTTAAGGTTCGACCCGAACACAAGGAGGGACTTTAATCACAACGGCACTGGTGTCTCTGTCCTTCCTGTCAGCGCCGTATTCTTGTTTTTGCAAGCGATGTGCCTTTGAGGTCTTACACTACACCTTGTTATGACTAAAAAGAGAATTGTAAAACGGTTTGTGCATTAACTCAATACATTTGTCTTGAGGATTCACAGAAGATTTTTTCCAGTTTTTCTCCCAATTTAGTGGCCAATTACACCCTCTATTTAGTTCGATTTGCCCTCCCCACACGAGTCCGCCGCTCATCTCTATGAGGCAAGCTAATTCTCAGAGGGCAGCAAACTCTGCTTCCTTCGAAACTGAATTTGCCCACCCACGTTCTGGAGACTCCCTTACGTGCTTCACGGCGGACCCGAGCCGGCCCCCCCCCTCCCCTGGGGCGGACAGCCAAACGCCGCCCCCGATCGGGGCTGGTAGAGTGGAATTTAGAACCCGCGACCGTGATAGGCAGCTCACACTCGTAAAGAACCAATCAATACGGGTGCGTTAGACCGCTACGCTATTGGAGGTCCCTAGAAACATATCTTTGCCCCCTATTGAGTGAAGAAAGAATAAAAACTACAGTACCAGTCAAAAGTTTGAGTACACCTGCTGGAAACTAGGTTTATCTCATAATTGGCAATGTTTTACACCATATAAGTTTCTTTAAATACTTGAAAATGACAAAAACACATGTAACAATAAACAAAAGGAACATCAAAGCAATGTTTAATAAAATGTAATTGAAAATTTAATCTTGGATTCCTCAAAATAGCCACCCTTTGCTGTGATAACAGCCTCACAAACACGGGCCATTCGGTTAATAAGTTTCAGCAGGAAATCACCTGACATGTCTTCCCAGCTCTCCTGCAGCAATTCCCAGGCATTTGTGGGTTGCTTTGCTTTGACTCTTCTGTCCAGTTCATCCTATACAAGTTCTATGGGATTGAGGTCTGGACACTGGGCAGGCCAGGTCATTAGTTTGAGTTGTCCTTCACGTTCCTCCTTCACCAGATAGTTCTTGCACAACTTCAAGGTGTGTTTCGGGTCGTTATCTTGCTCAAGAATGAAGGAGTGCCCGCTTAGCCATAGTCCAGATGGAAGGTGTACTCAAACTTTTGACCGGTACTGTACATTTTTTTAAAACAGTAATGGAGGACGTTGGAGAAGGTGGGAGAGGCAGAGAACTCTCAGAGAACAGCTTCAGGAAAACGAAGAAGGCTTTAAAGTCTTAACTTGGACGTTTCACAAATTAAAGTCACCAATTTGTACACTGCCTCTAAACCCCCCTCCCAGCATGCAGTGGGGGGAGGTAAATGACAGGGACAGTGAGGTGCGCACACGCACACGCACACGCACACGCACACGCACACGCACACGCACACTCACACTCACACACCTTCTGTGTGGGAGACAGGCAGAGAGATCTCCATGCAGGCGGCAGACTGGGCCTTCCTGAAGGGCGGGCGTCCGGGGGCTCTGCGGCTGAGTCTGGCCCCCTCGGGGCCCTGGGGGCGGGGCCTCCCAGCGGGGCAGGGCTGGGACGTGGGGCTGGTGCAGTGGCCGTTCACATGATCTGCAACCACGGCAACAGGGGTTAGCACACACGCTAACAACAACAACAACAACAACAGCGTGGGGGAAAGAGAGAGACACAATTCATTGGTTGGGAGGGAGGGATAGGGAGGGGAGTAGAGGGAGAGAGAGAGAGAAAGAGAGGAGGAGAGGGAGAGAGGGGAGAGAGAGAGAGAGAGAGAGAGAGAGAGAGAGAGAGAGAAAGGGAGAGAATGAGAGAGAGAGAGAGAATGAGAGAGGGAGTAAGAGGGAGAGGGAGAGAGAGAGAAGAGAGGGAGAGGGAGAGGGAGAGAGAGAGAGAATGAGAGAGAGAGAGAGAAAGAGAGGAGAGGGAGAGGGAGAGAGAGAGAGAGAGAGAGAGAGAGAGAGAGAGAGAAAGGGAGAGAGAGAGAATGAGAGAGAGAGAGAGAGAGAGAGAGAGAGAGAGAGAGAGAGAGAGAGGGGGGGGAGAGAGAGGGAGTAAGAGGGAGAGAGAGAGGAAGAGGGAGAGGGAGAGGGAAAGAGAGAGAGAGGGGGGGGGAGGGAGAGGGAGAGAGGGAGAGGGAGAGGGAGAGGGAGGGAGAGGGAGAGGAGAGGGAGGGAGAGGGAGAGAGGGAGAGGGAGAGAGAGAGGGAGAGAGGGGAAGGGAAGGAGGGAACAGCGCAAATCAGCTCACGCCAAAAGAGATCAAAAGTGACAAGTAGACATAAGTGGATGAATGGAAGAGAAGAGGAGTGAGAGAATGAGCTGAAGAGTAATCATTTTGTGCGTATGTGTGTGAGTGTGTGTGTGTGTGTGTGTGTGTGTGTGTGTGTGTGTGTGTGTGTGTGTGTGTGTGTGTGTGTGTGTGTGTGTGTGTGTGTGTGTGTGTGTGTGTGTGTGTGTGTGTGAGTGGAGCTCTCCAGGATCCTGACAGATCAACTCAGGCAGTTATCAGATACGCTTCCTATTTCGCCCCATGGGCGTGGAATAATGCACAGGAAGAGCTGAATCTAGTTGATCTCATACCTCTGGGTGATTTTAAAAGTCTTACACAAGATACTGTGACAGAGGAGTGTAAATGGTTTTGAGATGCCATGTTCCTCCACACTGAATAGCTGTCTGTGTGTATTGTTGTGTGTGTTGTTGATTGTTGTATTGTCTGCAACTATTGTGCAGGCCTACTGCTGCTACCCTGGCCAGGTCTCTCTGGAAAAAGAGATTTCAACCTCAGAGACTTCCTGCTTAAATGAAGGTTAAATAATATATATATCTTTTTAAATAGCTCTGTTGGTAGGACTTATAAAGCAGGCAGGACTGCGGCCCTCACACTCACCACAGAAATCGCTAATGATCATTAACACTTGCTAGCTCTTCACCCCGCGGACTACGGCTGTCCGGTTTACCACTGACTGATTCATTAACTGCCATCACCACTAACGTTCCTCTCCCTGTGTTACAGGCACGGTGTGCAGCTGCCAGCGATGCTGTCTACAGAAAGCCTTCCATCGAGAGAAAAGGGCTCCACAGAAACACAAGGAGATCGCAGAAACCTGGAATGGCCACAGTTTGCGTGGACTGATAATATCTCACTGTCCGGCCTGGAATTGAGATGGACACGAACGTAAATCAAAATTCTTTAGACCAGTAACTCATACAGTGAAAAACAGTTCTACATTCATTTTTTAAATGTATTTTCAAACTACTCTTTCGATGTCGATAAAAAAATCATATGCACACCACCTGCACCTTTACATTTACGTCCCCTGTCAAAAAACATCCACACTCTCATTACTGCATGTTCCACAGACACCACACATCCACACTCTCATTACTGCATGTTCCACAGACAGCACACATCCACACTATCATTACTGCACGTTCCACAGACAGCACACATCCACACTATCATTACTGCATGTTCCACA
Source organism: Aldrovandia affinis (assembly GCA_029706075.1). Classification (NCBI taxonomy): domain Eukaryota; kingdom Metazoa; phylum Chordata; class Actinopteri; order Notacanthiformes; family Halosauridae; genus Aldrovandia; species Aldrovandia affinis. The sequence goes on along the minus strand of JAINUG010000193.1, from coordinate 1,242,234 downwards.
GACAGCACACATCCACACTATCATTACTGCACGTTCCACAGACACCACACATCCACACTCTCATTACTGCACGTTCCACAGACAGCACACATCCACACTCTCATTACTGCACGTTCCACAGACAGCACACATCCACACTCTCATTACTGCACGTTCCACAGACAGCACACATCCACACTATCATTACTGCATGTTCCACAGACACCACACATCCACACTCTCATTACTGCACGTTCCACAGACAGCACACATCCACACTATCATTACTGCACGTTCCACAGACAGCACACATCCACATTGTAATTTCCAGGGAAACATAGCTTCAAGTCTCTGATACATGGATGATGAAATTTATGAATGATGAAAGATCTTCAGGCAAAGAGCCAGAGAGAAGGAAAGGGGGCGGAGTCAAGCGCAATGAGGTAATGAGAGAGCTCAGTCAGAGGCCGAATGGACCAATCAGGATGGCCGATGGAGCGAGGCCCTTTTGTCCGAGGATCATGGGAAATGAGAAACGAGAGACCTTTGGAAGCACTTGCAAAATGTACTGAACGCTAAACAATTTATTCATTTTTTAAATAAAAGAAAAAAAGATTTTTAACGTCACGGAAGAGGGAGGCCAACAGACTGAAATGAAGGTTTCTGAGAGGAGAGATGGGGCGGAGAGAGAGAAAGAGAGAGAGAGAGAGAGAGAGACAGAGAGAGAGAGAGACAGAGAGAGAGAGAGAGAGAGAGAGAGAGAGAGAGAAAGAGAGAGAGAGAGAGAGAGAGAGAGAGAGAGAGAGAGAGAGAGGAGAGAGAGAGAGAGAGAGAGAGAGAGAGAGAGAGAGAGAGAGAGAGAGAGAGAGAGAGAGAGAGAGAGAGAGAGAGAGAGAGAGAGAGAGAGAGAGAGAGAGAGAGAGAGAGAGAGAGAGAGAAAAGGCCTTTATGGTGCAAAAACAGAGAACGTAAGTAAATAAAAAGATCCATCATCAGTAAAAAGGGAAAGAGCAGCAAAAGTGAAGCAAAACAAAATGAAAAATGTCAACAAAAAACCCCAAAGACTGTTGGCTTTCGCCTACCGTACCAAGACCAGTCTTTAGATCTGTGGGCAGACTGAGCTTTCTGCCCGGCCCCTGACTGAAACAAACAAGAGACAGGGAAGAAGGTAGGAGTTAATCCGTTTAAAAAACAAGCTAACAAAAAAAGAACACAACTCATAAACCTACAGCAAACGGTGCAACAAAAAGAAACTCAAAAATAATCGTACCCCCAAAAATATATTATGAAAAAACGTGCAAAAAGTGAAAACGTGCAAAATAAATGCAACATTGCAGGCAGGTGCACGCATACTCAGTCTCATCCAACAAGCGGTGACCCTGGTGACCCTGGTGACCCCCGGCCAATCGGATTCCGCCGGACAGCAGAGTGTCTGACTGCATATTTACTGAGTGGTCTCATAGCCGCGTCGATGCTTTGACAACACAGCGTTTAGGCTGGTAAATATTCTGCTCTTTTAAAGATTTTGTTTCTGATTTTCTCCCATTTTTTTGTAGCCAATTGCACCCTTTCTTTTCATGTCAATCCCCCCCTCATATTGTGAGCTCGCTGCCGTAGCCCTGAGACCGGCAGTGACAAAGGCTATGTACCACCTCCTCTGAGCCAGCACACACCAAGCCGTTGACTGTAACTCCAGTAACCAGAGCCACTCCTATATGCAGCAAGCTCATATCGGCTTCCCTCTCCCCTCCCTGGGGCGGACAGCCAATTGCCGCCCCCTAGTGGCACTCTCGGCCAGAGTCGACACTGGCGCGGCCGGTGGAATCGAACCCCGGTCGCCGTGGCCAGGGTCGGATGCCCTATTCTGCTCTTTTAGTGCATCCACAGTACTGACCATTCTCTTTCATTCATGGTCTGTTCTCCAGATTTACTGACATTTTCAGCCATGATTAAGATCAGAATCTGAGAGCCAGAGAACCGTGACCTCTGACCCCAGTGTAGGGGAGCGGGGTCAGCTTCAGGGTCAGTGTAGGGGTCAGCTTCAGGGTTGTCGCTGGTCTGGTGACATTTCAGCAAACGAGCGCAAGCGGGTGCAGAAATCAAAAATTTCTAAAGAATGATAGTGTTTGGAGAAAAAAAAAAACATTTTGCAAGCATTTTGCTGTAGGCACAAACTGCAAAGGTTAATAAGATGCTGGGAATGATCCTTTGAATCTTCTTGCAGATTAAATGGAGAATCTTTCAATGCAGATTAAATGGGCAGGACTGCATTGGATCTCCTAGCACTGATCTGGGATCAGGTTTCCCCTGTCAATGCCTCACCGTATCCACCACGAGCTAAAGGCCAAACTGATCCTAGAATACAGGCCCAGAGCAGCGAGCTGTGAGCTGGTTCTCTCCTCAGAAAGGCTGGAGCTCTGCCAGACCCCCTGTGGTAACGATTTATCATTGGGCTATTCCAGCTACGTGATTGGGTAACTGATTAGAGGCTGAGCTATTCCAGCTACGTGATTGGGTAACTGTTTACAGGCTGAGCTATTCCAGCTACGTGATTGGGTAACTGATTAGAGGCTGAGCTATTCCAGCTACGTGATTGGGTAACTGTTTACAGGCTGAGCTATTCCAGCTACGTTGATTGGGTAACTGATTAGAGGCTAAGCTATTCCAGCTACGTGATTGGGTAACTGTTTACAGGCTGAGCTATTCCAGCTATGTGATTGGGTAACTGATTAGAGGCTGAGCTATTCCAGCTACGTGATTGGGTAACTGATTAGAGGCTGAGCTATTCCAGCTACGTGATTGGGTGAGTGATTAATTAATTAATAGTCTAATGTGTCAACGCCATTTGCACTTTCTGAATGTGATCGACCTTAAAAATGAGGAAACTCAGTTCACGAATGACACCTTCTGGGGTCAAAACTAATGGATAAAAACCGCAAATGAAGCTCTTATAAAACTTGTAGTTTTAACGCAATAAATACAAGTCCTCGTTTTACAAGAAAAAAAAAATTCAAAAATTATCCCATTCCTTAAAAAAACTAAATATTCTCTTACAGTCTAATAAATTCTAACTACTTTAAGATTATATGAGATGGTTTATTTGTAATAAAAAATGTGTAAGGGGCATGAATATCCATATTTAATGTGTGCAGAAACAGGCCAAGACGTTCCCCAGAAATGTATTAAAAGTAAGAATGTGTTTTTAGTTTTTGTTGCCACAAACAGACTTGCTGATAATCCAAAACAGAAATGAGAATTTAGTCGAAATTAAATTAAATTAAATTAAATTAAATGCACTTCCCTGTAAAAAAAAGTTGCTGGTTCAATTCCCAGGGGGGAGGAGGGTTGCGCACACAAGTCTTCCGGATCGATACTGAAGCGGGCGTGCAGCGTTTCGGGCGGAATAAGGGGAGCTGCTAATGAGGGGAGCCCGGCCTCTGTCTGTCCCGCTGGCAGACGCTGCTGAGTTCAGGCCGGACAGACAGCAGGAGCACCTCGCACCCGAGACCCGAGCGGTCAGAGGAGGGAGGGGACACAGAGGCACAGGGCGTGGGGCGTGGGGGCGTGGGGCGGGGGCGTGGGGTGTGGGGTGTGGGCGTGGGGTGTGGGGCGTGGGGCGTGGGGCGTGGGGCATGGGGCGTGGGGTGAGGGGTGTGGGGCGTGGGGTGAGGGGTGGGGGCGTGGGGTGAGGGGTGTGGGCGCGGGGGGTGGTGTGAGGTGAGGGCGTGGGGTGAGGGTGTGGGGCGTGGGGTGAGGGGTGTGGGGCGTGGGGCGTGGGCGTGGGGTGATGGGGTGTGGTGAGGGTGTGGGGCGTGGGGTGAGGGGTGGGGCGTGGGGTGAGGGGTGAGGGGCGTGGGGTGTGGGGCGTGGGGCGTGGGGTGTGGGGCGTGGGGCGTGGGGTGAGGGGTGTGGGGTGTGGGGTGAGGGGTGTGGGGTGTGGGGTGTGGGCGTGGGGTGTGGGGTGTGGGGTGAGGGGTGTGGGGGGGACGTGGGGTGTGGGGCGTGGGGTGAGGGGCGTGGGGCGTGGGGCGTGGGGCGTGGGGTGAGGGGCGTGGGGCGTGGGGTGTGGGGTGTGGTGGACGGGGGCAGAGTGAGGCGCTGATGCTCCGGGGCAGTGATTGGGACACTGTGCTGTAGGGGGGGATGTTTTTTGTTGTAACCGCTAGAGCACGCGGGAGCACGCGGGAGGGCGGGGGTGACGTCTTTAATGTGAGATATTTAAACTCATAAGGCTCCCTGGCCAAACCCTCAAATGTAAAAAACAAAAATCTCATCTTTTAATGTGTTTATTGTAAAATATCTTATTATTTATTTGTTTATTTTATTCATTATTCATTCATTTATTTGGGGATTGGGGTTGTAGGTTAACTTCACTCTGCAGGAGTGGCCTGTGATGTCAAAGACACACGATGGATGTACAATGTCTCGTCCACAACGAACTCCATCAATAGCAAACATCCACTGCTTTACTGAGCGAGACAGAAAGGCCAAGCAGCCAATCACTCCACAGCGCCCCCCCACCCCCACACTGCTGCTACCAGCGAGGAATGAGCGCGGTTCATGAGAACGAGTTTAGTGAGGGAACAAAACGAAACGCTCATCCACACTTCACGATGAGAGGAGGGGCATGGCTCTCCCGCACCCCAAACAGACAGGAACGCGCGGATGACTAAATCACAAAACAGCGAATCACAGAGCGGCAGCCTCCGCTCCGAGCCCCTCCCCCTTCGCCCGCCCCCACGCCTCACAACGCTGCCGTGACACATTTACACAACGCAGGGGGACCACATCGCCAGCATAGATATAAAAACGTAGATGCCTCGTTCTCCCTGTTCAGATGCCATATTGGCGCGGGTAAGACGCGCGTCTAAACAAGCGTGTGCGTATTGAGAAGTGCAGACCTCCCCTGATAAAAATCTACTGCGTCGCACGCATGCAGACGTACCGCTGTGCAACCACAGCCAATGCGGCATCTACGTTTCTGTATCTGCGGTCGCAGCCGTTTGTCACGGCAGTGTTTTAAGAGCGTTGCCATGGTGGCGTGGGGGTTGGGGGTTTGGACAAGCAGGGCCCCCGAGAGAGCGGCCGGCATGCCGGATGATGAAGATGATGAAGATGATGATGATGAAGATGACGTCGCCCGCCCCACCTCGGCTCGCACGCTTACCGTTGTCCAGTAAGTGAAAGACGGGGCTGTAGTGGCCCGCCTTTAGACTGGCCACGGGTTCGGGCACGCCCCGGTGCTCGGCGTGAAGGGAGAAAGGGTGCAGGACTGAAATAAATAATACAAATAATAACAGAAATAAACAAAAACTAAATAAAAAAGAACTCGGACAGAAGAGCAAAGCGTTTCCGTGACGATCGGGGAAAGGCAAGGAGAAGGGGGAGATGTCAGGTACTCTACAGCCCCCCTGACACGCTCACGTCCGTACAACACGCTGTGCTGCTGCTGTGCTCTGAGCCGAACCCGTGTCCGTCAGGCCCGCTCTGACAGACAGCTGCGACTCATCAGATCCATCGCCCAGCAAAATAACCCAGTCATAAGTCACAAAAATTATTATGGCAAAAAAATCATTCTTCAATCATAACACTCCCATGTGGAACTCCATCCCACTCCCCCTCAGGACATCTACGCCCACGAACACTTTTAAACATCTGTTCAAATACTCGCACCTTTGGCCAAACCAATCATGTGACCACTAGTCTTTCCCACCTTGATCTTTAATATATATATATATATTTCCCCTTTTCATCTCTCCATCTTTATTCATATTTCTCCTATCACACATACTTTTCTTCACTTCCTTTCTTCTCTTTTTACCTCATTCTGTTGAAGTTTTTCTCTTTCTGCTCACCCTCCCTGTTCCTCCTAACTCACCCGCTGAGAATCTGATTATCGGAGTTTAAGGCCTGAGAAAATAAATAAATGAAATCAAATAAAAAGTTCTCTGTCCAGGCTGGAAAACTGCAGACTTTTGAAAATACATATTTTGAGATTGTGTTATGTAACCATGACACCCAAAGCACAGCCCAGTAAAAGCATCAGTCATTTCTGAAGGACTGCAAACCCCTTTTCCTGAAGAAATCCTGATAAATAGAAGGTGCACTTTTGAACTTCTCAGAACTTTATATTTTCATGTTTGTCCAAATCAAAGATTTTAGCAAAACTTCAGCAACTATAGATTTTTATTTTATTTTGTACTAAATCCTAAGTGAAATCTCATGATTCAATATATATTTTTTCCTCGCTCTTACAAATCTGGGGCAGGCAGCACAGTGGCATGGTTCACAGCCAGACATCTCTTTCAAAAACATCGATTTTTAGTTCTTCTTCTCACACAGGTAACATCAAAGAGAAAAAAACACAATTTCGGCGTTTCCTCCGCACACAATCTCAAACGCCCCCGTGGTTCTCCAGTCGCCACAGATGAACAGGACCACAGATATCGATTCATAAACACATTTCCTTGTGTGAGCCTGGAGAAGAAAGCCTTGTTTTATTTACTTATTTTTTCCTGCTCCTGGGGGTCGTAGAATTTCTCAAGGAGGTGCGTGCGCATGCTGCTATTTCAGATTATTACAGACAGAGGAACAGACCGAAATGAGCACAGACAGACAGGTCACAGACAGCATCCCGCAGACAGAGGAACAACACACACACACACACACACACACACACACACACACACACACACACAGACACAGACACACACACAGACACACACACACACACATACACACATACACACATACACACATACACACATACACACACACACACACACACACACACACACACACACACACACACACGCCACACACACAAACCACACACTGACACGCCACACACACACACACACACACACACACACACACACTCACACTCAGAGAGTTGAAAACACACGTGTGTGTGGAATGTTGTAAGTTCTCTCTGTGTGTGAGGCTGGGGAGGCAGAAGGGGAGGAGGGAGGAGAGAGATCATTGGGAGGTAGGTGGGTGGACGTTGGGGGGGCAGATAAGTGGTAGTTTGGGGGGGCAGGAGGAGGTAGGGGGTTGAGAGGTGAGGTATGAGGGAGGGAGGCGGGGATAGACCGTCTCTTTGGGGAAGAGAGAGTGATAATGCGCAGCGGAGAAACAGCAGCAGTTAAGAGATTAAACAGCACTAAGAATAGCAGAGGTCTCTGGGGTCAGAGAGAACACACTCTGTCTGAGCTGCGAGCAAAGGCCCCAAAACATCTATTATTCATGGAGAGAGCTTAGCCCACTTCCAAAACGAGCAGCGATGCGTCTCAAACCACGAGCAGAACGATATCACACCACATCCAGCCTCCCACGAACACATGAAAGGGCCCCGCTGCTCACAGGCGAAATACTTCATCTCTCTCTCTCTCTCCACAAACTCTGGAGATGCTGACAAAGCAAAACATTGAATAAATAAACCAAAACACGGAGAGAGGTAATTGCATCTGAAATGTGCTGCCGCTGCTGTGTCTGTGAACATAAAAAAAACACTAAAAAAAACAGAACAGAACAGAATCTGAGCGGAATAAAAGGCTTCCTTCTGAAAGTGGTCGTGTATTTGTACTCCCTCCTCCCACCCCCTTAGCCACTCTCCCGTTACAGACCCATAATGCATTTCAAACGAGACCTCAGTCCGAGTTCAAGTGCCTTTCACGCTTCCTGCGAGAGAATGCGCCGGATAAATCGCTCGCTCGCCCACTCCGGCTGAATGCAGACGAGGAGCGCCTCTCTCTCTGGCCCTCGATGGGTTTTGTCGGAGCTTGAGGAAGACCCAGACACACACGCGCTCGCCCCAGTGAGAGCGCGACGCGCCAGGGAGAGCGCGACGGAAGCACATCAAACAGCGGCGACGAAGCCGCCCCCGGGCTCTCACCCCCTGCGCTCCACGGGGCTCTCACCCCCGGGCTCTCACCCCCTGCGCTCCACGGGGCTCCAGTAACGGGGCTCTCACCCCCTGCGCTCCACGGGGCTCCAGTAACGGGGCTCTCACCCCCGCGCTCCACGGGGCTCCAGTAACGGGGCTTGAGCACCCGTAACGGACCGAGGACGACGTCGCACTGGGGGCGAGAGGACGAGGAGAAAGAGCCAGACTGCAGGCTCTTCCGTCCGTGTGAATGCCTCCCTCGCTGACTGTGTTTCCAGCGCAGGGTGGGGGGTCGCGGATAGCGTAGCGGTGTAAAGCACCGGCTCGGGTCCGCCGTGAAGCACGTCTCCACAACGTGGGGGGGGGATTCCGTCCCAAAGGAGGCGGTGTCCGCTACCCTCTGAGAATTAGCTTGCCTCGTAGAGACGAGCAGCGGACTCGTGTGGGGAGGGTAAATCTAAATAAATAGAGGGTGTAATTGGCTACTAAATTGGGAGAAATACGGGAAAAAAACTGAAAGAAATGTGTAAAAAAATTATAATAAACTGGGCGCTGAGGTTCGAGGTTCGAGTTTCCCCCACCCCCAACCCCCAATATCCTGCACACAGCAAATGTCTCAAATCTATGAAATATTCCACTGCTTCACCATTAGCTTGTCTCTCTGTTCTGTTAATCAGTTCAGTTCAACTCCTTCCCCCCTCTCCCCCTCCCTCATACACCCAAGTGGCCTGTCAGCTTCCTCAAACCTCTCCCGAACATTCAGCTGGTTTGTACGCTCGGCATTGCAAAACGCTGCTTCCTGCGATCAAAACAAAAGAGAACTGAGGAGGAAATCACAGCGTAATAAGTAGAACTGTTCAATGTTATTATGTCACCAGGATAGTCCTCACAGTAATAATAATGTTTCTCAGGGAGTCCTGGCTACATTTACTAAGACAGTAGTGTGATTACTGTGATTTATTAAGATAGTAAATCACATGGAAAAAGCCATTTTCATGCGGGGAAAAAAATATTTAAACCGTTACCCTACTAAAATGTTTAAATAACCCATATTAAATAATATAATACTGGACCTGGGGTGTCTGCTAATGTAATTTAATCCCACCACCTCTTTGGCTGTGGGCACACGTGCAGACAGCTCCCTCGCATTTCCCAACCCTGGTAGGTAGCTGTTATTAGCTAGCTAGCTACACGGCATAAATCTTTCCAAGAACAGACCAATCGGGCAAAGGCGTGTGGGTGTGGCACCAGTGGGAGAGGTCACAGCGGGGTCACAGCGGGGTCACGACGGTACCTGAGGTGGGCGACCTGCTCCGATCCAGCTCCACGGGCACCTGGCTGTCCGACAGCTCGGTCAGGCCTGGCCAATCAGCAGTGAGAGGTGTGCACACCGACACAGCCAATCAGCAGCGAGGGTGGGAGGGAGGGAGGGAGGGAGGGAGTTGGGAGGGAAGAGAAAACAACCCATTTAAGTCTAGGTCTCATACACCAAGGGAACATACGTACAATGGGAGACATGCCACAGACTTCACACCTGTTACCTCACAGCCCCCACACCCGTGGCAGGTTCCCCCTGCTCCTACAGTGCTGCAGATGTGTCTTGTTTGTGTTTGTGTTGGCCATTATTTATTGTTAGCTTTTATTGGGAGTGAGTAATTTTTTTGTTTCAATTTTTTTCCAGTTTTTCTCCCAATTTAGTAGCCAATTACACCCTCTATTTATTTAGATTTGCCCTCCCCATACGATTCCGCTGCTCGTCTCTACGAGGCAAGCAAACTCCACTTCCTTCGAGACGGAATTCGCCCACCCACGTTCTGGAGACTCCCTTATGTGCTTCGTGGTGGACCCGAGCCGGCTCACCCTCCCCCTCCCCCTCCCCCTGGGGCGGACAGCCAAACGCCCCCCGATCGGGGCTGATGACCAGGCCCGGTCTGGTAGAGACGGGTTTAGAACCACGTCCCTGACAGGCAGCGCACACTCGTACAGGACCAGCCAAGATACGGTGCGTTAAACCGCTACGCTGTCCGCCGCCCCTGGAAGGGGGCATTTTGAGTGATTATATGTTCATAAGGCTGCTACAGCACAGCGATCCAGGCTATGCACCTTAGCCATTGCTGCTTCGGGTTCCCTCACCTGAGAAACGGAACCAGGGACCTTCTGGTCAAAGGTCAACCACAGTGCCACACTGCTGCACTCTAAGGAAAAGGGGACCCGGTCCGGGCCGTGGGCATTGGCATGGGGCAGAGGAGGGCCGGATCCGTTTCTGGATTTCATGCCAACTTCTGCTCTTAATGATTTAATTAGCCCCAATCATTTACCTGATCTGACATTTTAGCTACATTTCTTGCTAAACTCATGAATGCCAGCTGAAGGCTGTTCGTGTGTCCTTGTATGAAATGTTAAACAGTGGTCTAATCTACAAGTGCACCGGCATTGGTGGAAACAAAAACCTGCATACACACCGGCCCCCTCCAGGAATGGAAGTGTCCATCGCTGGCGTGGGGTCAAACTGATCACATTTACACTTAACTTTAGTCAGGTGCTAAAGAACAAGACCTAAGAACTTAGAACTTAGAATTTAGAATTTAGAACTTAGAACATGGAACTACATTTCAAACTGTCTTTAGACAGAATTTTTGTCACTTTTTTTCATTCAGATATCCAGCAGAATCCCTGAAGCCCATTTTAATCTGAGCATCGTTATTCTCATTTTTACATTTACATTTACATTTTAGGCATTTAGCAGATGCTCTTATCCAGAGTGACTTACACAGTTTACATTTCTTTACATACAATCCATTTATACAGCTGGATATGTTTTACTGAAGCAATTCAGGTTAAGTACCTTTAGCTCAAGGGTACAACAGCAGTGCCCCTACCTGGGAATCGAACCTGCAACCTTTGCGTTACAAGCCCAGTTCCCCTAACCATTACACTACACTGCCGCCCTATTCTCTTTGCTGGATCCATGTCTTTATTCCACAGAAACACTGATGTGGCATCTAGCACAGACCAGGGGCTCACAGCCCAGCACGATGTGTCATCTGACACTGGGGAAAAACAGTGGCACAGTGACACATAAAGATATGAATGTTTCATGGAATAAACTGCATAAATGATCAATAATTTAATATTAGGTTCTTGGCCTCGTTGAACAGCCTAAACTAAATAAATGCTCTCATATTTGATGAGCGATCAAATATTAACTGTGAAGGATTATATTTTTTATCATCAGGCCAAAAGTCTACTACACTATTCTCCTACCACGGTGTGTTTTCATGAGCTTGTTATCATTTGTGATGCGACAAAACCTACACAGTACATCACAGTACATGGACATCCCATTCATAAAACCTACACAGTACATCACACTACACGGACATCCCATTCATAAATATGGACATCCCATTCATAAATGTGTCCGTTTCAGAGAAACCACTGATTGACCAACACCTGATCCTCGCTGAATAAGATTGGTTCAGAGGAACACAGGGACTCACAGAACTCACCAATAGGAAGACGCACTGAAAGAGTGACTGTAACTGGGCATTTACTGGATTACTGAGGTTATGAGCTGCTGTGTCTATAAATGTCTGAGATTGTAAGAATTCATATATAATTTCAGTCGTGCCGTATGGTGGTTTAGGGCAAGGGTCCTAGAGTACCACCATGCAATGCAGGCTTTCATTCCTTAACTGCAATTCCTGAATTACAAGGAGCTGTAAATCATTTTTGATTAGACACTTTCAACATCTAACGAGGGACGATTTAGCGTTCCCCTCTTAATGCCGTGACAAATTAATCAAAATAATTCCATATTCTATATCATTTAAGGACTTTCAATCAGACAAATCAGCTCTCAGACAACGGATGCTCTCATTCTCTGCAATGTGCTATAAGGAAAATTATTCCTTTTGAAAGACGTTACACTTTTATTTGATCTATTGATAGACCTGCGACTGAAACCAGCGGAGCCCTAAATGCTGAAAGTGTGGACCGTGTGGTCATTGAAACCAAAACCTTGGCCAAATGGGCCAAACCTGCATTGTGTTAAAATCTGTTTCAGCACAAAATGATGGAACCCAATCAGGTTTTCAGCAGCCTTAATTATAGAAGAGATGTGTCTGGACTGCAGCCCTGCAGGCACAGCAGAGCCCCAGCCCAGAGGCTGAGGAGTGCGGGTTCAGACTCTCAAGTGTGACTCCTTCGGCTCCACACTGTCGGTTTACATTCTTTACCTTTTTCATTCCAGTGCTCAACTTCATCCAAGTTCATCCCAATCTTCCTCTCAGTGTGTTCCCCTCGAGAGACCCACCCTGGACCCACCAGCCCGCCCCCAACACACCCACATCAAGGCCACACTTACTCTGGTAGGAGGTGCGGATCCGTTTCTTTGAATCTGAATAAAAACTAGACAGGCCACGCATGCAAAGGTTGTCTGCATGCCAGCAACAGCAACAGCCAGAGTGGTGCCATGAAAACGTGGAGGGAGGGAGGGAGGGAGGGAGGGAGAGAGAGAGAGAGAAAAGAACAAGGCCCGAGTGAAAAGGAGAGTGACCCGCAAGCCAGCACCCAGTCGGTGTTAGGGAGAGAAGAGTGCAGGGACCAGTGGACCTGTGACCCCCCCCTTCCACATCCACGTTAGTGTGAGTTTCAATCCCAACACTGCTCACTTAAACACGCTGGTTATCGGTTTGCACAGCCAAACAGAACACTAACATGGTCAATAGACAGACCTTGTGGTTCTGTGTGTCTCAGTAGGTAGAGGTGGTGTATATGTGGTTCTGTGTGTCTCAGTAGGTAGAGGTGGTGTATATGTGGTTCTGTGTGTCTTAGTAGATAGAGGTGGTGTATGTGTGGTTCTGTGCGGCTCAGTAGGTAGAGCGTGGTTCTGTGTGTCTAAGTAGGTAGAGTGTGGTTCTGTGTGTCTCAGTAGGTAGAGCATGGCACTGATAATGTTTAGGTTGTGGGTTCGATTCCCATTGGGACCACATATACTGAAAAATGTATGCATTCACTACTGTAAGTCGCTTTGGTTAAAAGCGTCTGATAAATGTTATACGTTACGTTAGTATAGTTGTAATAATCAAAAATCACAGCATTGTACCTTTTAAATGTCTGGCTGAATGATTAGATGATCATTCAGAACACAAAGCAGTTCCATAATTTCACATTCTTACTGAGGTCGATGTGGCCCTGTTATTCTGACTGGCTGTGTTTTACAATTAGAGCAGAAATGTTCAGAATAAATTAAATGAGTGAGGCTGAAAACGTCCTGTTTGGCTGAGTGGCGTTGATAGATGTACTTGTTCACTTGGCCACAAAATGTAAAAGCAATTACCCACTCCACAAAGTCCTCAGCAGAGAGAGAACTGCCCAATTTTGGCAGACGCATGGGTCTATTCAGTCTAACCAACAGAGTGCTGTCTGAAAGAGGGATTAAAAAATTACTATGTAGTATTTTATTGTATTTTTTTAAAATGTTTTGTTTCAGATTTTTCCCCGTTTTTTTCCCAATTTAGTAGCCAACTACACCCTCTATTTATTTAGATTTACCCTCCCTACAAGAGTCCGCCACTCATCTCTACGAGGCAAGCTCATTCTCAGAGGGCAGCAAACTCCACTTCCTTCGAGATGGAATGCGTATGTCGCATGTGTATTTCATAAAGTTCAGTGACTATCAAATTCATGATACATGATAATGTAAAAACAACAAGCCTTTTTTTAACGTAATGCTTACTCCATATTAAGGAGAAATCACTATAGGGGTTAGATTTAATACTTAAAGGGCAAAAATGATTTCTTTGCCAGTTTGCTAGAAAATAACTCAAAGGCATGACCAAGACATAATTACATTTGTGACCATTGTCTTATGTGTAACAATTAAATGAATCCAATTTTGCCAAACAAGTTTTTTGGGTTGGAAAGGAATGAGATGTGGAAAGACAATCACAAGTCATTACATTTAAGGAAAAGAAACAAAACAACAGTTTAATAGAAAGAGATTTTGTTCTTTGTTGTAATTTCACACAACTACTGTATATAGAATGCTTTGCGTGTGAGAATATGATCGTGTTTTTGAATGAAACTCATTGAAATATGACATAACAAACGTCAGCATCTGAAACAGTTCAAATCAATATTGGAGCAAAATCTCTCCCTGGACGACAGGGAAGTCACACATTTTCATTTAAATAATGTGCCAGCATTCAATCATGTTGCAAAACATAACATCCCAAATCCCAAAGTTTATCATATAATAATGTTTTATATATTTTATACGGTGAGTTTTTCAGAAGCACAGTGACAACGACGAGAGGATATTTACCTGTGTGTCAGTCTAGGTAGAAAAAAGACGTACGGAATCTGCCTCTGATAAGATTATTCGATGACTAGTACGTCAATGTTACTGCTGACGTACAGCACAGTGAACTGGTTCACAGGTATATGAGAGAGAGATATGCTTAAGACATAAATAAATAAAATATCCCCATTCTCAAAAACGACCGGCACAGAGGCCATTGGCTGTCACACGTTCTCCTCTTAACTGACTCTTGCAGGAAAGTGTCTCTTGTGATAAAGTCCTTAAAAGATAAGCTGTACCCTGTAAGCCGAGATCAGACGAGGCACACAGAGAGATGCTCGAACAGGGAGGGATATTGCCTAAGGCTACCCCCCCCCTTCAACAACCCCATACACGCCTCTCAGTAAACACAGGTGTGTGATTTGTATGGATATTGTGATGCGAAATTAAACAAACAGATTAATGCCTCGGTTTACTAATATTTGTGACTTGAGATAATGATATCTCGATGAGAGAACATTGTGACTGTCTCTTTTGACTGAATTGAAATCCCACCAGTTGGTGGA
>JAINUG010000193.1:1217500-1222500 GCA_029706075.1 Aldrovandia affinis | reverse complement strand
CCCCCCCTTTAGTCTGGTTCCTCCCAACTCCATCCCTATCAAGGGAGTTTTCCTTGCCACTGTCGCCTTAGGCTTGCTTTTGGGGCGGGGTCTAGGCCCGGGTTCCCTTTTCTTAAGCGTTTTGTGACAATATATTTGTACAAAGCGCTATAGAAATAAAATGTATTTTATTTGATCCCCCCCCCCCCCCCTTGTGTGCCTTGTAACGTTGTAGCATTGTAAGCGTTGTAGCGTTGTAGTTAGGTAGCGTTGTTGTAGCGTTGTTGTAGCGTTGTTAGCGCTGTAGCATTGTAAGTGTTGTAGCGTTGCAAGCCTTGTAGCGTTGTAGCATTGTTAGCATTGTATGCGTTGTGGCATTGTTAGCGTTGTAGCGTTGTGGCATTGTTAGCGCTGTAGCGTTGTATGCGTTGTATGTGTTGTATGCGTTGTAGTGTTGTTAGCATTGTAGTGTTGTAGCATTGTAGCGTTGTATGCGTTGTATGCGTTGTAGTGTTGTATGCGTTGTAAGCATTGTAGTGTTGTAGCATTGTAGCGTTGTATGCGTTGTAGCGTTGTAGCGTTGTATGCGTTGCATGCGTTGTAGCGTTGTTAGCGTTGTAGTGTTGTATGCGTTGTATGCGTTGCATGCGTTGCATGCGTTGCATGCGTTGTAGCGTTGTTAGCATTGTAGCGTTGTATGCGTTGTATGCGTTGTATGCGTTGTATCGTTGTATGCGTTGTATGCGTTGCATGCGTTGTTAGCGTTGTAGTGTTGTTGCGTTGTATGCGTTGTATGCGTTGTATGCGTTGTACACTCACCACGATCTCGGCGGTGGCGTCGTGCTTGCTGAAGCGGTACAGGATGACGTGGGCGGAGATTCCCACCGCGCAGAACAGACGGCTCTGCGCGCACCAGCTGACCATCGCCACTGCGTACGGGTCCTCCTCGGCCAGCTCCGCCCAGCGGCCCTCGGCCACCTTCGGCTTCTCAAACACCTTGGAGGTCTTCAGCTTGTACAGCATCTGGAGGGTGACTGGGGGGCAGAAACGCAGGGGGCAAGAGGGAAGGAGGGGGCAGAGTGGGGTGGGATGGGATGGAGGAAGGGGCAGGGAGAAGAAATGGGTAGAAAGTAGAAAGTGGCAGGAAGCAAGGCACAAACAGAGAGTAGGGTCTTTGAACTTTGCACTGCGTTAAACCGTCACAGGAATCCGCCCTGAGCTTTCGCCTTCAGAGCTGGGATTGGCCAGATAACTGAACTGGACCCAGAGTCACACACCACCTGCCTTCCTGCCTGGTCAGGGCTTTGGTGATCTCCTGGAGGATCTCTGGTCAACAAAGCCAGTTTTATTTCTCTGGGACTTTATTTGATGTCTTACAGCATCGTACTGCATCGTGAAAAAGGCCAACAGGATGCTGGGATACACTGCAAAAAGTATTGGGTATAAATCAAAGGAGGTTATATTAATGTTATATAATGCTTTCAGACCTCACAGAATACTGCAGTTCTGGGCACCGCACTACAAGAAAGATATAGAAGCTCTTGAAAAGGAAGGGCAACTAAATTGGTGCTTGGTATGAAAGGTAAAAATTATGAGGATAGACTTAAGGCACTCAATCTATTTAAGCTTAGCAAATGGAGACTTGATTGAGGTTTTTTAATTCCTAAAAGGGATGAACAAAGTGAACTGCCAAAGATTGTTTGTGGGGTCAGCAGAACAAGAGGCCACAGGTGAAAATGAGTTAAAGGCAAATTCCGCACGAATATTAGATATTAAAGTTTTTATTTACACAGAGAGTTGTAAATGTCTGGAACAGCTTGCCAGGTCGGGTAGTAGAGGCAGAAACACTTGGGCTATTCAAGTCCAGGCTAGATGCAGTACTAGATACTCTTTAGATTAGACATGACAAGCCTAGATGGGCTGAACGGCCCGTTGTCATCATTATGTGTTCTTATGTTTTTACTGGATGCTGCCTGGAAGCATGGGTGTTGTGTAAACAAGGGCAGGCGAATATCACAGTTTATGTTGAATAAATCACCACATTTAATATCAGACTAAGTATTTCACGGGTTATATTAAATGAGTCACTGTCATGATAGTTAATGTGTCAGATGAGCGTGCCAGCCCAGAGGGCGATGTGAAAAAAACAGCCCTGTTCTCAGAGCTCGGAGATCAGCAGGGTACTTACTGGCGGTGGCGTCCCAAAACTTAATCGACCCGTCCGCGTGTCTGCAGGGGGGGCGAGCAGGGCACGGAAGTTTAGCACACATTCGATAACCGTAATTACATCGACATTGACGCAATCTGATTTGTTTACCAATAAAGTTCAATCCAGAGAATCTTTAATCGCACTCGTGAAATTCAGCTGAGCATTTACACAAACTGACACTGGAGCTGAGCTGGAACTTTCACTATGTAGTGTGAATTGGTACAAACTGCATTAGAGCTGTAACTACACTGTGCAACCTAATTCAGTCTGTACCAGTGGTTCCCAACCTCGGTCCTGGGGACCTCCTGTGTGTGCTGGTTTGTGTTACTGCTGGCCTCTTGATCAATTCAGGTCGTTGAAAACATCTGTGTAAGTTCTACCATCATTTTTTTCTTTAAATGTATTTTAACACAAAATTGCAGGTTTGGCTCGTTGCCAATTCACTGAATTCTTCATTTTCCACAAATGGTTTCGGTGACCAGCTGTCCACTTTCAAATTAGGCCTGCACTGGTTTCACCTGTCAGTCTACAATTGAATCAATTAAAATATGTAACCTTTTTTTAAAGGAATCATGAGTCATACAGCGCATTACAGAAAATGACAGCATTAGTTGATATGACTGATTCCTGGGATGTGAACATGGGGCATTTATTGTTCATGGCATGCACAGCTATTTCTGACACAATATGGCCTTAACAGAGTAAATCATGCTTCAATAGAAATTAAAAATGTCTAATTAAGAATAATTAACAGCTAGTTACAATAGAGGGGCTGCAGTTATGGTGGGAATGAAACCCAGCACACACACAGGTCGGGAACCACTGGTCTGTCCCGTCCCGGTCAGAGCTGGTGCAGAATTGGAGTGCACACGCTCACCCTGTGATGATGATCTCGGGATAGGTCTCCACCCCCAGGGTCCACGCCCCCCCACTCACCGGCCACTCCTGACCACGGGAAACACGAAACACAGAGAGACGTAAGATTATTAAACATGCAGAACATCCCCACAGATTTTCTATTTTAAAAAATGTGCATTTGTTTTTGGCCTGCACCTCCTGTTCGGTGTTTCTGACTTGCACAGGAGAGCAGAGTGTGAGGCTTGGGGAACAGCTGTAGTACTCTCTGCCCCCATTCACCTCTCAGGCGGAGTGGACAGCAACGTGTTCCCCACAAGCTCTGTCTCTGTCTCTCTGTCTCTCTGTCTCTCTGTCTCTCTGTCTCTCTGTCTCTCTGTCTCTCTGTCTCTCTGTCTCTCTGTCTCTGTGTCTCTGTGTCTCTGTCTCTGTCTCTGTCTCTGTCTCTGTCTCTGTCTCTGTCTCCTAATAAAAAACATTTTGCAAATATAAGTCAAACTTACAAAAGTAAAAATACAATCTGTATGTGGCAAATCAAAACTGGCAAGAAAAAGAAAGCAATCTGTGGGTGAAATATCAAGGCAGGCATTTATATTATATTATATTATATTACAGGCATTTAGGAGGCAGGCATTTAGAGGCGACACAAACCCCAGCGATGAATCATTGCCGTGCAGCGTCAAACCCTGTCGACGTGCACGAGCCAATCGAGAGACTTCTCTCTCCGAAGCGAAAGCATGATGATTGGCTCAATCGCTGTGTTGTTGTTAGCGTAATGACTTGACCTCCGGCGGACCCGGGAATCCCACATGCGGTGAGCCCCTCTCTCGGTGCTGGAGTCCTAAGCGCCAGACGGAAAGGCCTGGTTCACCAGCGAAGCCGGGATTATCTCCACTGCTTTGCGGGCTCAGCACACGGGGATTAGCCCGGCCATTTTACGCCCCTTGTGCTGGTGGCATCACAGGGCAGGCCTATTCTAATCTCCCTCACACCAAAAAGCACATGCACCCCCCCAGGACTAAGGTAACGGATCTGGTTCTGCCTGCAGCGAGTTTCAAACCGAGGATCTCGATGCGACAAGAGAGACAATTAACCCGCTGAGCTGAAGACTCAAGTCCCTAACTCTGAGGAACTAATCACACTCTTATCCACGACCCCCTTTGCAGCGGACGCTCACGCACAGAGCTTACTCACGCCTTCTGAGCTCCACCACATTAACACTCCCAAGGGGAAACGTGGGCCCTTCTATCAGCGCCAGCCCGATGACACGCTTTTAAAACATGAGCTTTATAGCGCAACAGGAGTTTATTTGTAGGTCTCCCTCGATGCCCTCTGGCGATTCTGGAGAGCTCTCGCCCGACACGCCCAGCTGTTCACTCCACAGCGCATCAGCTCAGCTGCGCAGCCGGCGCAGTGGAGGACTACACTTAACGCGCAGCTGACTGCAGGCGTCCCGATTGGCCAGAGGAGATGCTCTTGCGCGATGGGGCAGGAACAATCCTGCCAACTGAAACCCTCCTTCCCTGGGCATAGCAAACACAGCGTGATTGAGATATATATATATGTATGTACTTTAGCAGACGCTAAAGCGACTTACAGTAGTGAACGTATACATTTTTCTGTATATGTGGTCCCAGTATCGAACCCACAACCAAAGCATTGTCAGCACCATGCTCTATCTACTGAGCCACACAGAACCACATATACACCACCTCTACCTACTGAGACACACAGAACCACATATACACCACCTCTACCTACTGAGACACACAGAACCACATATACACCACCTCTACCTACTGAGACACACAGAACCACATATACACCACCTCTACCTACTGAGACACACAGAACCACATATACACCACCTCTACCTACTGAGACACACAGAACCACATATACACCACCTCTACCTACTGAGACACACAGAACCACATATACACCACCTCTACCTACT
>JAINUG010000193.1:1200000-1205000 GCA_029706075.1 Aldrovandia affinis | reverse complement strand
GAGAAGAGAGGGAGAAGAGAGAGAGGGATGCTAGTTCACTTCCTGAGGCACTGCAGAACTTCTGGACTGTACCAGCACACTGGCGGTGACCCCAGAACCTCTGGAGAGTACTAACGTGCGACAGGAGAGGGCGCTGGAGTAAATGATGGATACTGGATTTCATATTTTAAGGCTTTTGACTGATATCCTTCGTTCAATATGGGTTTAGTTTGTGAATGACTTTAGCACACAATGTGACTTTAGCAACTCTGTTATCAAAACCAATTCCCAGCTTCCCAAGTTTTATCTTCAGATGTCTCCACCTGTGTCACACTGAAGATGTTATCTCACCAGATAAAGAAGAGCAACTCTGGGAACTAATCACACCCTTATCGACGTCACCCTTGCAGCGGACGCCACGCGCTCAGCTCACATCTTCAGAGCTCTGCTACACTGGCCTGAGCATATTTATTCACAAACGCTTTGTGAAAACATCCCTTCTTCCACACACCCACCCCCCTCCACCCCCTGTCACCCCTGTCACCAAGACACAAACATGGGCCTGGCCCTTCTGAATGAGTGATCCATTGTGAGTGAGTGATTGTATTGAGTCTCATAACTCACACTGAGTGGTAAAAAATACTGTCCCATTTTTTCATTATATTTCAGATATTTTTCAATTGCATAATGTGGTGGTGGGGGGGGACATTACCCCCCTCCCCACCATTATCGAAATGAGACGTACACCCCAAAATACTGTCATTTGGATTGGACTCATTTCATATTTAAATACTTTTTTCCCGTTTTTTCTCCCAATTTAGTGACCAATTACACCCTCTATTTATTTAGATTTGCCCTCCCCACACGAGTCCGCCGCTCATCTCTACAAGGCAAGCTAATTCTCCGAGGGCAGCGAACTCCACTTCCTTCTAAACTGAATTTGCCCACCCACGTGCTGGAGACTCCCTTACGTGCTTCACGGCGGACCCGAGCCGGCTCCTCCCCCTACCCCTGGGGCGGACAGCCAAACACCACCCCCCGATCGGGGCTGATGAGCAGGGCCGGTCTGGTACAGACGGGTTTAGAACCGCGTCCCTGACCGACAGCGCACACCGTATCGGATTAAATACTTTTTATTGACACGCAAAGTTCAATGTGGGACGTGCGGTTCGTTTGCATGGACACACACACACGCAGTGAGTTCCCCCAGCCTTCGGGGTTCAAGGACAGCTGCGTTTAACGGCCCGCTCCAGAGGGAAAAAACACTGAAACTGACAACGCTGTCATCACTAAACGGAGAGTTGAAGGCGGGACTTGATTCACAGCGGCCCGCGGGAGGATGAGCGGGCTTGATTATGAGCGGGAGAGAAGGGCGATATTTCACCAGCACACGATCATGTAACACGTCCACTGGCAGGAAGACCTTTCAGCCGCACACCTGAGGAGGCGCTCCTACGCACCATCAACACCCCCGTTCTTCTTCTGGTATTCACAACGGACTGGCACACGCACGCACTTTAGGAGTGACACACACACACACACACACACACACACACACACACACTTAGGAGTGACACACACACGCACTTTAGGACTGACACACACACACACACACACACACACACACACACACACACACACACACACTTTAGGAGTGACACACACACACACACGTTAGGAGTGACACACACACACACTTTAGGAGTGACACACACACACACACACACACTTTAGGACTGACACACACACACACACACACACACACACACACACACACACACACACACACTTTAGGACTGACACACACACACACTTTAGGACTGACACACGCACACACTTTAGGGCAGGGGTGGGCAATTCTGGTCCTGGAGGGCCGGTGTGTATGCAAGCTTTTGTTTGTACCAATTACCTCTGTGGCTCAATTAACGAATTAGTTGGATCTGCCAATGCTGGTTCACCTGTAGATTAGACGTCCATGTCATTGTGGGAATAGGGGGCAGCGGATAGCAATAAAGAGAGAGAGAGAGAGAGAGAGAGAGAGAGTCACCCCCAGAGGGTGAACACAAGAACATGATTGGTTCGCTCTGCTTGGTGGGCATATGCATAAACACACATAGTGAAAAGTGAGGGGCGGCAGTCGCTCAATGGTTAGCAACTTGGCTGGCAAGCAGAGGGTTGCTGGTTCGAATCTCAGGAAGGCCAAACGAAAACAATGAACTGGAAACCGTAGGGGGGCTAGTTCAGTTCCTGGGGCACTGCCGAAGTGCCCTTGAGCAAGACAATAAAGCCCTAAACCTTGGACCTCTCTTAGGAGAAACAAATGACAATGACCTTGTGTGTAACATGGCGATAAATAAATAATATTCTATCAAATGTGCAGTGAACACATTTACGGTGGCGGTCTGTTGAAAGTCATTTGTTGGGTATGTCGTTTAGCCAGAAGAACACAAGTGCCTTTTCTGCAACGTGAATAAGGAAAGTTGTAGAAATGAATCACGCCATCTCAGACATGTTATCTTTAATCAGAAATAAATAAATAAAATGCAATCAGGCTGATTTAAAAGAACACAAAGAAAGGTGATTGCATTTTATACAGAAGACAACAATCCTCCCATCTTATGGATTCAGAGATATTTGATTTGCCTTCATGCCCGGCGCTACACTGTAACCTCTTTCACCTTCATGTTTTCCATTTTAAACACACAAACGCCCACAAGCGTAATTCTGTTTAGCAGCTGTTAAAACTGAGACATTTCCCATGATAAACCGCCAATGGATTCCCCACTGATTTATGCGCAGGCACCATTATCTTTGAGAAACAATACTTCACTCCCATGTTAGAAAGTATTGAAATATTGCAAAAGCATAACCTCATAATTGTGAATCTGCAGCATTCCGGGCAGCATAACTCTTATTGTATTCATCTCTGTCAGAAACTGAGTCCGAGTAATCTCTGTGTCTTCTAAAGGTTAGGAGGTGTTCTGGATGTAGGGGTCCCAACGTGCGATCATCCAAACACGGGACAGAAGGCGGGGCACTGGAGGTGAAGTGGGTATGGTGTTGATTTAACGTACTGTATATCGTAACGGCGACTGCTGAAGGAAGACTCGTGAAAGTTCACTTTTCCATAATCACGCTGCCAGCTTTACTACAACAAAGCTTATAGACGCAGGGCACAACCAAGAACAGGAGAAACTCACGGGGGTCGCTTCTCAGACGTACAAACACAGTCACGGTTACAACACTAATCCACTCAATGGCACAAGGGGTGATGGGGAACTGGCACACAAGGAATCACGGGAGACTGAACACACAACAATAACAATGGCAGCCCCCAAGCTTACTTAGCATACAATGTGGCTAAGCTAACATTCATTACTACTGAACTTATTTACACCGTTACAATATGATGGGATTCTGTTTTGATGTCTGACTGGTATTTTGTTACACGGGACACGGAACGAGACAAATTTGGCCCAAAAACGGGACGTCCTGGCTAATACGGGACAGTTGCAACCCTACCTGGATGTGTCCTGGAGGCGCGTACGGTTCGGTCACACTGGCAGGGGAACGGGGTCTGCTCGTGAGGACAGAGAGCTCTTTGGCCCACAGTTCCCCCTCGCCGTGGCGCCACATCGAGAGCTCTTAGGAGCGCTTCACGACACGGTGCGTGGCTTTAACAGGATGGAGCGATTGGTCAGGAGGCCTGCCTCCTCCAAGGCTCCTCTACATTCTCACAATGACCAGCAAGGACATCTTAAATGGCACATTTCAAAATCCATTTGACAGTTCTCAGCCTGTGAGAGACAACGGAATGACTTTCAACCGGCGTTTTAAAAGAGAGAAATGACTGAAACACATCTGAAGGCATCTCTGAGGTTTTTACGCGAGGTCGCTCGGGGAAGGTGAAGCTCTTCCCACAAACATTTCCTTGAGATTCTCATTGAGATCTGAAACACACCTTGAATCGTGAGAGCACCTCAGTTCTATTCAATAAAAGCTGGTTACGCATTATGAATAATTACCATGAAGCATAATGTAATTATAATGCATCCCCAAAGGCAGTGCCAGGATGAGTTCAGTTCTGTTGGTACAGTTCTGTTGGTGAGTGTGTGTGTGTGCGTGCGTGCGTGCGTGCGTGTGTGTGTGTGTGTGTGCGTGTGCGTGTGCGTGTGCGTGTGCGCGTTTGGCTGTCCGCCCCAGGGGGAAGAGGGAGGGTGAGCTGGCTCGAGTTCGTCGAGGAGCAGGAAGGGCGTCCGTAGTCGGGTTCTGTCTCGGAGGAAGTGTATCTACCGGCCCGGAGAAATGGTCTCGTTACCCGGAGGACGGGCGGCAGACTCGTGGGGGAAGGTGAATTGAGATAAATAGAGGGTATAATTGGCAACCAAAAAAACTGAGAAAAATTTGAAACTATCCATTTTAAAGGAGGCCTTGAGGTGAAAAGGTTTGTAACCGCTGTTGTATACAGACAAATGGGCCTATTTTAGACCAAACCGACACCTCACAGGTGAAGATATGTCATCTCCAGATCTAGTTTAAGCCCAGTAAAACCCTGTGGAAAGATTGAGCGCCGAAAGTCCTATTGCAGTGGTTCCCAGTTCCCTTTAAACGTATTTTAACACAATGCAGGTTTGGCTTGTTGCCAACTGCTCTATCATTGAATTCTTCATTTTCAGGTTTCGAATGGTTTCAGTGACCAGCTGTCCACATTAAAAAAGCCTCCACTGTTTTCTCCTCTCAGTCTACAATTGAATCTATTAAAATATGTAACCTCTTTTAAAGGAATTATGTGTCATACAGCGCATTACAGAAAATGACAGCATTAGTTGATCTGACTGATTAAAATTCCTGGGATGTGAACATGGGACATTTATTGTTCATGGCATGCACAGCTATTTCTGACATATGGCCTTAACAGAGTAAATCATGCTTTAATAGAAATTAAAAGTGTCTAATTAAGAACAATTAACAGCTAGTTACAATAGAGAGGCTGCAGTTATGGTTGAAATGAAACCCAGCAC
>JAINUG010000193.1:1190000-1192500 GCA_029706075.1 Aldrovandia affinis | reverse complement strand
CAGCCCTCTCCACTCCTCCCTCCATCCCTCAAAGAGGAGGAGCAGCCCTCTCCACTCCTCCCTCCATCCCTCAAAGAGGAGGAGCAGCCCTCTCCACTCCTCCCTCCACTCCTCAAAGAGGAGGAGCAGCCCTCTCCACTCCTCCCTCCACCCCTCAAAGAGGAGGAGCAGCCCTCTCTACTCCTCAAAGAGGAGGAGCAGCCCTCTCCACTCCTCCCTCCACCCCTCAAAGAGGAGGAGCCCTCTCCACTCCTTCCAGTATCACAGTGAGGAAAAGGACCTTGTACCACATTATAACAACAGATAACTTCTCAACATCACCGGAACAAAGATGTTCCGATGTGTTCGGGTAACAGCCAGCTCAAGATGGAGAGGAACACATCTCTGTGTTCCCATCCCTCTCTCGTGCTTGCTGTGCACGTCAGCTTTTGCCAGGGTTAACATAAACAGAACTAATTTGGCGCTTAACACTGACTGTTTAGCAAGCAAACGCTGTACTATGAAATATCAAACAGTCTCTGCTTCCCACATGTCTTGTCCGTCAGAAACCCTCTGGAGGCAGCGAGTGGAAGTGTGATTTGAGGCACATCCAGTGAGGCAGGGATCACCCCCCAGAACGAGCACGAGCTAACGAGACACATTTGCACAGAGGACACTCCCGCTGAGCTGCCACTCAGACCGAGAGATCTCATTATTTCTCTAACTCTCAATCTCTCTCTATTTTTCTCTCTCTCTGTCTGTCTGTCTCTGCGTATCTCTCCCCCTCTCCCCCTCTCCCCCTCTCTCTCCCTCTCTCCCTCTCTCTCCTCTCTCCCTCTCCCTCTCTCTCCTCCCTCTCTCTCCTCTCTCTCCCTCTCTCCCTCTCTCTCCTCTCTCTCTCTCTCTCTCTCTCTCTCTCTCTCTCTCTCTCTCTCTCTCTCTCTGTGTCTTTCTCCATCTCTCTCTCTTCGTCTCTCTCTCTCTGTCTGAGACATCAGGAGCTGAGGATTGGGCTCCAGACAGAACCGAGTCTGACCCGTCAGTACCTCCAGCAGCTGGCTGAGGAGACGGGTCGAAAGCCGTTACTACAGCAACAGCTTGCCACAAGCAGCACACACCGATTTGTGTGTGTGTGTTTTCTCTCCGCACAAATGTCTTTCAAAAACTATTTCACTCATACTCCACATAACACTGAAATCTGTACATTTAACTAATCCTCATCACCACTGCTTACATGTCTAATACTGCTTTTTGTATTATGTATCCATGTTTAAAACAAAAAAAAGTAGTTTTTTTTTAAATATTCTACTAACTTTTCCTTCCCAGTGTTACAGGTATGGTACGCAGCTGCCTGCAACGATGTCTATCGCTGTATTACTGCACTGATCTCTTGCGAGAACTATGATTGTTCCTACCATGTATTAATGCACATCTTGTAAGTCGCTCTGGATAAAAGCGTCTGCTAAATGCTTAAAATGCTAAATGTAAAATGTACAGGCATACGATGGAGTTTCATGAAGAAGTCTTGAAGAGCATCATGCCTGCTGCTTTGAGACATGCTGGGGGCAGCAGTGCGGACACGAGATCACTGCGTGGTCTGCACATCTCAACCAGACGGCGTAGCTTAGCGCGTTGCTATGCCGCTCAGTGATTTATTAATAATCGCCGTACATCATTATTATAAGCAGGTTAGGAAAGCAGGGCGAATGGGCGCTCTCTAATTCCCCTCCCTGTCCATGTCAATTACCTTTCTCTGGAAAAGAGAAACGAAACAGCAATAATCACGGAGCTCTTCCGACCCCCACCCTGGCTGTTCCAATTAAAGTGAGCGTAATTAATTATGGAGGTGCTCTGTGGGAGTGTGCGGTAATAAGCATTTATCTCTCTGTGGGATCGCATTTGAGACCGGCGGGGGCCAAACTCTGTTTGTGGGAAGAGGCTCTTGTTTTGACTCCAACAGCCTCAGAGAAAGTTCTTGAAGTGACTTTGCAAATGACAAGGATACGTTCCATTATGATGAACAAGTGCTTTCAATTATATCTGATATGTCTGATCTCATAATTCACCCCATCATAATCAGTGATTATTCCCCTATATCTCCTTTCAGTTAAACACTAAACATTTCAAACAACCTCCGACCAGATGGCGATTCAATGCATCTCTGCTTAAAGATGCTGATTTTTACACATTCTTTATAAAAGAGTGGGCATCCTTCTTGGAAATAAACAATTCTCCGGAAATGTCATCCACATTACTCTGGGAAACGGCCAAAGTAGTACTGAGGGGGAAATCATTTCATACTCGTCACATTAGAAAAGAACGGGAACTTGAAAATAATCTGGAACAAAAAATCTAACAACTGAATGACTCTCCTGTGCTAATAATCCCACAGAACAGATTCAGGCTGAACTCGGAGAAGCCACATTTCAATTAAATGATATCATAAATAAAAAAAAACACAATTTCTGATACAGAGACTAAGGAATGACAATTTTGAACAAAATAACAAATCTGGAAAACA
>JAINUG010000193.1:1140000-1182500 GCA_029706075.1 Aldrovandia affinis | reverse complement strand
GCCCCATCTCTGCAGGCTCATCTCACACACACAGAGAGAGAGAGAGAGAGAGAGAGAGATGTCATATTGTGTGTTATGTCTAAAAATGTATACCTGTCTGTGTCTTGTGTAAATCTGTCCATGTGTTATGTTTGTAATTGTAAATGTGTGCTTTGGCAATATGAGAGTGATCTTGTCATGCCAATAAAGCCATTTTGAATTGAATTGAATTGAATTGAGAGAGAGAGAGAGAGAGAGAGAGAGAGGAGAGGGAGAGAGAGAGAGAGAGAGAGAGAGAGAGAGAGAGAGAGAGAGAGAGATAGAGGGAGAGAGAGAGAGAGAGAAAGAAAGGGGCAGAGAGAGAGAGAGAGGGAGAGAGAGGGTGATTGAGAGAGAGAGAAAGGGGCAGAGAGAGAAAGAGAGAGAGAGAGAGAGAGAAGGGGAGAGAGAGAGAGAGAGAGAGAGAGAGAAGAGGGGGAGAGAGAGAGAGAGAGAGAGAGAGAGAGGGAGAGAGAGAGAGAGAGAGAGAGAGAGAGAGGTGATTGAGAGGAAATGAACAAGGGAAGCAACAGATAGACCCAACAGTGAGAAAAATTAAATTTTTGATGTCTAAAACCACTTCTGACACAATGTGACAGGACTCCCTCAAGGGCAGGACCCTGTTTGCTGGGAGTTCATTAATAACGAGGGACAGAAGGCCCTGTGTGTGGCTGTGCGTAAAGACACGTCTGGTTCTGGAGCACAATTAGAGAGCGCCTGTCCCTCTCTTCTCACCCCTCCCCTCCCCTCCTCCACCCTGTCCTGACAACCCTCTCCACATCTCCCGCCACTGGCACCCGATGCCAGCTGATATTCCTGCTGGCTTTTTGCTTTGACAGTCTGTGTGCCCTCTCTGCTCCAGGAAACATCATTAAGGCTGAATCCGAATCCGACGGGGAGAATGCTATTTTAGAGATCGTCTGAGGCACAGGGACGGAGAGAGCGTGTGAGAGTGCAAATGTGACATGTGAGCGGCAGACATGGGGAGGACATCAGAACCACACACGAGAGAGAGAGAGAGAGAGAGAGAGAGAGAGAGAGAGAGAGAGAGAGAGAGAGAGAGAGAGAGAGAGAGAGAGAGAGGAAGAGAGATGGAGAGAGAGAGAGAGACAGAGAGAGAGAGAGAGAGAGAGAGACGGAGAGAGAGAGAGAGATGGAGATGAAGAGAGAGAGAGAGAGACGGAGTGAGAGAGAGATGGAGATGGAGAGAAAGAGAGAGAGGGAGAGAGAGAAAGAGAGAGAGAGATGGAGAGAGAGAGAGAGAGATGGAGAAAGAGAGAGAAAGAAAGAGAGAGAGAGATGGAGAGAGAGAAAGAGAGAGAGATGGAGAGAAAGAGAAAGAGAGAGAGAGAGAGAGAGAGGGAGAGAGAAAGAGAGATGGAGAGAGAGAGAGAAAGAGAGAGAGACAGAGACGGAGAGAGAGAGAGAGATGGAGATGAAGAGAGAGAGAGAGAGACGGAGAGAGAGATGGAGATGGAGAGAAAGAGAGAGAGGGAGAGAGAGAAAGAGAGAGATGGAGAGAGAGAGAGAGAGATGGAGATGGAAAAATAGAGAGAAAGAAAGAGAGAGAGATGGAGAGAGAAAGAGAGAGAGAGAGATGGAGAGAGAGAAGAGAGAGAGAGAGATGGAGAGAGAGAGAGAGATGGAGATGGAGATGGAGAAGAAAGAGAGAGAGAGAGATGGAGAAAGAGAGAGAGAGAGAGAGAGAGAGAGAGAGAGAGATGGAGATGGAGAGAGATGGAGATGGAGCCTCCAGCACCATGGACAGCATCTGTCTTCCATCATAAGCAGATGCTGAGGGCTGTCTGAATGATCACTGATCTCTGGTGATCTTTGGTGATCTCTGGTGTGGTGTTCATTTCTTTAGTGGTGAATTTGTTGTAAGAAGCCAGTTGGCACTTACATTTCTTTTTTCTTGATTTTGTTACAGATTTTCTCAATCTTGCTGCCATAGCCCTGAGACTGCCAGTGACAGAGGCTCATATCGGCTTCCCTCCCCCTCCCCCTCCCCCTCCCCTCCCCCTCCCTGGTGCGGACAGCCAATTACTGCCCCCTAGTGGCACTCCCGGCCAGAGCCGACTCTGGCGCGGTCAGTGAAATCAAACCCCGGTCGCAGTGGCCAGCGTTGAATGTTGTAACGGCTCAGTTGGCACTCTTGGGCTTTTCACAGAATGAACAGAGTTTTGATCGTGCGACGTCCTGGGTCTCGCCTTCTTTGGCACAAAGATTACGTTGCTTTTGCTTGAGACGGTGAAATAAGTCTGGCAGCCCTGAAGAGGCCTAGTGCCCAGGAGAAGGGAGGAGAAGTCCCACAGATACCGCACGCCCCATACCTCCCCTGAAGGAGCGGGGTTTGCGTCCCCCTGCCTGGGATACCCCCGCGCCTCCACAGATACCGGGAGCAGGGTTTGCGTGTGGTTTGTGCAGAGTTTTCACGGAATTTGTGGGTCTGGCTCAAACTGGCATTTTGGCCTTTTCCGCTGTTTGCGTTGAATAAAAAGCGGGTTTGGCGTGGGGCGCTATGAAGGAGAGCGCAGCGTGCGTGTGGGGCGCTACGAAGGGAGCAGGGTTTGGGCATCAGCAGTGTGCATGTGGGGCGCTACGAAGGGAGCGGGGTTTGCTTGTGGGGCGCTACGAAGGGAGCGGGGTTTGCTGTGCTGCAGATGGCTCTGGTGGAATCGGCCTCAGCCAGCTCTCCTGCGCGACGTGTGTTGCCAGATTCTGCTTTTTTCAGCCAAATATGCTGATTTATGTAATGACTCGTGGGATTTAAAACTTGCATTTTGGCTTTTTCACCCCTGAAATCATTTGAACCTGATACGAATGCGTCATTCGAGTTAAAATAGAAAGACTGACGTGTCCCTGCGCTGAAGCAGCCAAGATTTGCCTTTTCCTTCGTGACTAATCCCTAAGAAACCAGTCAAGTCTCCTATTTCCACAACAAATGGCGTCGGGGAGTTTGGCTTGTCTCGTTCTGGAGCGACATCGTCTCAGCTCCTCTCCTCGGGCAGACGGAGATGACGTCACCTGGAGCCTTGGGGAGTTTGAAATGTGCCTTGTCCTGGAGGAGTGTGTGTGTGTGTGTGTGTGTGTGTGTGTGTTCTGAGCCTGTATGAATCCAGAAGCCCTGGCACAGCTGCCCAGCTCAACCCCTTCAATGTTTCCTTCGTAAAATACATTTCAGATTTTTTCCCATTTTTCTTTTAATTTAGTAGCCAATTACACCCTCTATTCGTTTCGATTTACCCTCCCCACACAAGTCCGCAGTTTGTCTCTACGAGGCAAGCTAATTCTCAGAGGGCAGCGAACTCCGCTTCCTTTCTCATTTTTACTGAAGCAATTCAGGTTAAGTACCTTTAGCTCAAGGGTTCAAGGGGGAATTGAACCAGCAACCTCTGAGTTACAAGTCCAGGTCCCTAACCAGTACACTACACTGCCGCCTGTCCAAACTCTGCACAGTGCAGTTTAATCCCTGTCCTGTCCAAACTGCAGGCATGCTGTAGTATTTCATGGCCCGGGGGATTGTGGGTCCTGGAGTCCTGCAGTGAAGAGCGAGTGACTGGTTCTGCCTGGAGTCCTGCAGTGAAGGAGCGAGTGACTGGTTCTGCTGGTTCTGCGTGGTAATGGAGGTGTGTGTGTTCCAGCTGCTGGTTCTGACCCCAGGACTCCAGCACAGTGGGCCGTCACAGCTCAACACACACTCCCTCAAACAGAACGGTCTGCCCTTCGGTCAAACTCTAAAACCGGTTCAGGCGGGAATTCTTTCTCAACAGAAGCTACCTTCATCCTTTTTTTTCCAAAATGTACAACTCCTCTTCTCTCTCTCTCTCTCTAATGTGAATCGTTGCTAGCCATGCTCTGTCTCTGTCTCTCTCTCTCTCTCTCTCTCTCTGTCTGTCTGTCTCTCTCTCTCCCTCACACAGACACACAGACACGCAGGCACAGAACGGCACATTGATCGTTCGTATTGTGTGCATGTCAGCCTCTCAGCATTGTCATGGAGATTTTAAGAACCCTGCCTCTCTCTCCCTTTTCTCTCATCCATCGCCGCACCTCTCTGCTTCTCCCTGCGGGCGAGGCTTCCTGCGGCTTCCAGCAGGCAACACGCTGCAATTAGCATCCCCTTAATTAGCCTCCTTCCTTCCTGTCAGGGTTATTGGGGGAATATTGGCCCTGGAGTCTGAGACAGACACGCGGAGCTGCAGCTGCTCCTGGCCGTGAGGCGGTGGTGACAGCGATCGACAGCGTCAGGAGTGTGAGGCCTGGACACACTCTGTCCCAGGGACCTGTCCACCCTCCAGCTTCCTTTCTTTTAACGATTTTGTTTCAGATTTTTTTCCCACTTTCTCCAAATTTAGTAGCCAATTACATCCTCTCTTTTCATGTCAATCCCCCCCTCCTCGTATTGTGAGTTCGCTGCTGTAGCCCTGAGACTGGCAGTGACAGAGGTGATGTACCGCCTCCTCCGAGCCAGCACTTACCAAGCCATTGACTGTAACTCTGGTACACACAGAGCCACTCCTATACGCAGCAAGCTCATATCAGCTTCCCTCTCCTCCCCCTTCCCCCTGGGGCAGACAGCCAAACACAGCCAAACGCAGCCCCCGATCGGGGCTGACGACCAGGGCCGGTCTGGTAGAGACAGGTTTAGAACCACGTCCCTGACAGGCAGTGCACACTTGTATCGGACCAGCCAAGATGCGGTGCGTTAGACCACTACACTATCCGCCGCCCCCTGCTTTACTCTTTTGAGGTTATGGGAACACAAGACATTTCTAATCTGATCTAAATCACATGCTGTGAACTCAAAACTTTTGCTTTGTTTTAAAAACAATCAATATGTAAAAAAAAAAAAAAGTAATAATCTCTCGGGGACAATTTGGACAGAGACGTTTTTTCAGAAATAAAAGTTCAGAAATAATGTAATCACCTACCAGCCCTTGGCTTCAGTTTAAATAAAAACAGAAATTTAAAATTCCGCACAACTTGTCAGCTGGAGAGGAGAAATTGCATATTTCAGATGAATGTGTTCAGTGCCCGAGGCACACAGCAGCCCTGCGTGTGCATGGCAGAGATCTTTCACTATGATTTGTCCCTCCATGGCATCTCTTTTACCAGTGCATTATTAATTAGAGTGGCAGTGCAGCAGCTTTCTGGCAAGAGAGGGAAAGTGTAAAGACTGCCAGAGAGCCTGGCAAGCAAACCTCCTCCCACGTTCACAAAATAAAAGCCCTTCCTCATTCAGCAGGACCTGTGTGGCAAAGTGTCCCTGCTCTCTCTCTGTACACAGGTGAGCGAAACGCTCTTCCGCAAGGCAGATATAAAATATCAAACCGTCTTTACCGACTGACGATCTATCAATAAAATGAAATCAATAAAACACACAGGAGCGTTTAAAACATGCAAGCTGTTGACCAACATTTACACTCAGCAGACAATCTTATCCAGAGCCACTCACAACTCTTTTTCCCCAGTTAATACGGTTGGATGTTTATTGAAGTAATCCAGGTTAAGGTCCTTTAGCTCAAGGGCACAACAGCAGTGCTCCCACCTGGGATTCAAACCTGCAACCCTCTGAGCTCCAAAGCCTGGCCTTTATAACTGCGCTGCGGTCATTACATTACATTACATTACATTACAGGCATTTAGCAGATGCTCTTATCCAGAGCGACTTACAGTTGACATTTCTTTACAATCCATTTGTACAGCTGGATATTAACTGAAGCAATTCAGGTTAAGTACCTTTAGCTCAAGGGTACAACGGCAGTGTCCCCACCTGGGAATTGAACCTGCAATCTTAACGTTACAAGCCCAGCTCCTTAACCATTATAGCACACTGCCGGTCCTCTCCACCTCAATGCAGTGCCATGTGCACATCTCGGCCATGTTAAGAACAGTGACAGGAGGCCTCCCGGGTGGTCTAGCGGTTACAGCGTTCGACGCTGGCCACTACGACCGGGGTTCCATTCTACTGGCTGCACCAGTGTCGACTCTGGCTGGCAGTGCCACTAGGGGGCGCCCCACAGGGGGGAGGGAAGCCGACACGAGTTCGCTGCGTATAGGAGTCACTCTGTGTACCGGAGTTACAGTCGACGGCCGGCTCGGAGGAGGCGGTACATCGCCTTTGTCACTGCCGGTCTCAGGGCTACGGCAGCGAGCTCACAATATGAGGGGGTGGATTTACATGAAAAATAGTGGGTGTAATTGGCTACTAAAATGGGAGAAAAATGGGAACCAGGAGGACACAGTAGTGTGTGAGAGAGACGGCGTCACCCTTACCTCGTTGATGAGGAACTGCAGTTGTAGGACGGCCGATCCGCTCTCGTGCTGGCAGTAGCAGTCTACGCCGGGACGTCCCAGTCTGACGACATCGTTGAGTCAAGGAAACTTAAACAGAGTCTCAGTACAGCAGCAGCAGAGATGGATGAGGCTAACGCACGGAGACCAGGAATTCTGCGTCTGCTTCTGCGTCGGCGAATCCGCGGACATGAACACATCTCGTACCCTGACGTACGCATGGGGGGTCGCCAACATGCCTGGACATAACATTCACACGTGCTCTACGGACGCAGTGTCACATTTACTAAACTAAAGAATGTACAGAAAACGAATAAGAAACACAGAAACAGAATCCATCCATCCATCCATCCATTGTCTAAGCCGCTTATTCCTGGTCAGGGTCGCGGGGGTGCTGGAGCCTATCCCAGAGCTGCACACCCTTCGCTCCATCAGGGCACAATTCAGCGACTCTCCAATTAGCCTTTGTCTTTGGACTGTGGGAGGAAACCGGAGTACCCGGAGGAAACCCACGCGGACACGGGAGAACATGCAAACTGAGAAAGGCCCCGGCCTGGATGGAGACCTTCTTGCTGTGAGGCGACAGTGCATCCACTGCACCACCGTGCCGCCATAAAAACTGAAATCACAGAAATAAAAGCACTCTCCTGAATGTGGAGGTGTGCACATCGGCTAAACGCAAACACAGATAAAAACTCTCCTGAATGTGAAGCGAGCTGTATGTATATATATATATATATATATGAAGTGCATTATCAGCCCAGAAGGAAGGTGAATCGGCAGAGTTGGCAGACAGTTAACATTCTCCATTTGCCTAGTCAATAATGCAGTCTTGCGTTTTGTGCTTGTGCAGCCAGCACACTGCTGCTACTCTACAGCCTATTGATTACATAAATATATGCAATATTGATTACAGCAAGGCTATGGCGATATATTGGTGGAAAGGGAGAAAAAATCCTTTTATAAAAACAAACAAACCTTCATAATAGTAGTTTCATTTAATGATTACAGAGAATGTTAGCCAAGTGGTTGGGGAGATTGTGTTTACGCACCCATGCGCACACGCGCACACGCACGCGCACACACACACACACACACACACACACACACGCGCACGCGCACGCGCACGCACGCACGCACGCACGCACGCACACACGTTTAATCTCAGTTTGGCTCAGGGATGCGCATGCTAAATCATTGAAATGTTCTACAGGGTCACAACCTGACATATTTGAACAATCAAAGTGCATTTGCTTTGCAAATGTTGCTTTGCACTCCTCCCCTCCTCCCTTTTTCCT
This sequence comes from Aldrovandia affinis, assembly GCA_029706075.1. Lineage (NCBI taxonomy): Eukaryota > Metazoa > Chordata > Actinopteri > Notacanthiformes > Halosauridae > Aldrovandia > Aldrovandia affinis. The sequence goes on along the minus strand of JAINUG010000193.1, from coordinate 1,174,887 downwards.
GTCTGCACCCTCTCTCACTCTTTCTCTGCCTCTCTCTCTCTCTCTCACTCCCTCACTCCCTCCCTCCCTCCCTCCCTCCCTCCCTCCCTCCCTCATAACAATGCTCACAACGTTGATAGTAATCATGGTTTTGTCATCTGTCTTTCTGCTTGACCCAAAACAGCCTGAGGCTGTGACCCAAGGATCTGCAGCACAGACGTGACCAGCAGGCACCAGCCAGACTCTTCAGACACAGCTGTGCACCAGAGTCTGCCTCTCTGGTTGCCATGACAGCTGCCCTGGTGTGGTCACGGTGCCCGCTGGTGATGAGATAACGCACCGATCCTGGAGAAAGAGCGGATTTGGCCAGCGGCCATGTTATTCCACCGCGACGCGAAGACCCGGCGATCGGCCTCAGCTGTGTGTGCCTGAAGGCGGGGCTATCGCTGTCCATGGTCCTGAACACCCCAGAGGGCTTTGAGAAGCACACACCCCCCCACACCCTCTCAAAATGGTCAGTGGCCCCCAGACATCCAGACATCCCTGAATATTCAAACACAGAAAAACAGGTTTAACTGGACTGAGGAGAAAGTGTTTGATCTGAGACATGGACCAGGACGGAGTGCTCTGCTCTCTATCTGCGGCGAACACAAACCTCGCGCTTCAGTGGCTCTGTTCTGGCTGAGGAGTCGGGGAGAGAAGGAGTCCGCGCAGATAAGCTGGTCTCTGAGACACTCACCACACACTCACTCTACCACTCACACTCAAAACACTCTCACACTCATACTCTCACTCTCTCCAAACACTCACCGTAAGATGGAATCCTGGTGTGGTCACCGTGCCCGCTGGTGATGAGATAACGCACCGATCCTGGAGAAAGAGCGGATTTGGCCAGCGGCCATGTTATTCCACCGCGACGCGAAGACCCGGCGATCGGCCTCAGCTGTGTGTGCCTGAAGGCGGGGCTATCGCTGTCCATGGTCCTGAACACCCCAGAGGGCTTTGAGAAGCACACACCCCCCACACCCTCTCAAAATGGTCAGTGGCCCCCAGACATCCAGACATCCCTGAATATTCAAACACACACAAAACAGGTTTAACTGGACTGAGGAGAAAGTGTTTGATCTGAGACACGGACCAGGACGGAGTGCTCTGCTCTCTATCTGCGGCGAACACAAACCTCGCGCTTCAGTGGCTCTGTTCTGGCTGAGGAGTCGGGAGAGAAGGAGTCCGCACACTGGTCTCTGAGACACTCACCACACACTCACTCTACCACTCTCACTCAAAACACTCCCACACTCCCACACTCCACTCACTCCCACACTCTCTCCCACACACTCCCACACTCCACACTCACACACTCTCTGTCTCACTCTCACACATTCTCTCTGTCTCTGTCTCTGTCTCTGTCTCTGTCTCTGTCTCTGTCTCTGTCTCTGTCTCTGTCTCTGTCTCTGTCTCTGTCTCTGTCTCTGTCTCTGTCTCTATTTCTTTACAAATACAGTTGCAGACAATATTTTTACGCTTGGTTGAATTCTAATTTGTGGACACTCTGCAATAAATGAGACTTTAAATTTGCTCAAGGACTCAAACCAAACTCCTGGCTGAAGCGTCACAATGACCGCCAGCCTATCCACCATGAGCTTCATTAGGACAGAATGACTTCTTTCTTAAATTCTCATTTCCCTCAACCAATATCATTTATTAAATTACATTTTCTTTTCACACCACACACAAGTTAAGCTTGCAGACATGACTCGGAGGAAGACACAGTGCAGTGCAGTTTTACACCAGCAGACTGTGGGCGCTCCAATTGACCAGCAGGGGTCACTGGTGTGCGAAGAGACATTGACAACCCGGCTGACAGAATCCCTCCCTCCCTGTGCAACGCTACCGGAAATGATGCGTCATTACATTTCTTTACATGCAATCCATTTATACAGCTGGATATTTTTCAGAAGCAATTCAGGTTAAGTACCTTTAGCTCAAGGGTACAACTTCTTCTGGGCTGAAACCAAGGCAGGCGAAACTTCACATCCTCCCAGGGGGTGAAACACGGCGCTGGCTCTCATGTGTGATGAGACACTCGCCTATCAGACCGCTGACCGGTGCTGTGTGAGCTCTGACACTGGGGGGAGAGACAGGCAACGCCGTGCGGTACTCAGCCGGTTAGAGAAACCAGTTCCTGTCTCGTCCAACACTGCCCAACCTTCAGCTGCTCAACCCCCCAGTTTCCAGACTGCTAAGTCTGCCACAGGAGAAAAACAAACCTGCCCTTTCTCTTGTCTGAAACTGAAAGGAGCTTTTTTTCGATTACGGCACACAGCAGTAATCACAGCTCTCTACTTTCCTCTGACCCCGTTTCGCATCGACATGGAACGCTGCTCCCAAACAGTGCTTTGAGCAGAGCTGATAAAACCCTCGGTAACAGGCCAGCGGCTCACCCAGGGCGACGTTTACACGTCTCAACTCTTTCCTTCCCGCTGCGCCTCCCAGCTCCTACGCCCACAGCTGTTTGTAACAGGGTCGGTTCTGACTGCAGCGAGTTTCAACTCAAGGATCCCAACGCCACAAGAGACACGATTAGCCCGCCGAGCTAAAGACCCGAGTCCCCAGCCAAGGGAACTAATCGTACTCTTATTGACGTCACTTTCTGCAGCGGACGCTCACGCGCTTAACTCACGTCTTCCGAACTCCAACACATGTTTGGTCCCCTTCATGTGCAGCAGAATGCGCCTGTTACATGTGCACACCTGTTTCCATCTGGTCTCTTTTGTGCGTGCATGTGCGTGTGTGTGCGTGTGTGTGCGTGTGTGTGTGTGTGTGTGTGTGTGAGGGGGGACTTGAACAAGCAGGGACAGCAGTTATTCATGCCCCCCCTCTTTCTCTCCTGCATACCAACTACAGATCAAGCCAGGCAGAAATAATTGAAATTTTAAAAAATGCTTGACGGAAATTTTCATGACATATCTGCATATGTTTACATGAACAACAACTGCATGTTTGTGTAAAGAAAGAAGGAAAAGAAAAAGAGCAACATGATTTTTAACATCACAACAAATCTGAAATCAGACTGAACACGTTTGTGTAAAGTTGAGTTGAGTAAAATGTCGCTATTAATATAATACTAATAATGTCAATGTATTATTATAAACAATACATTTAATATATTATAAAAATATATGCCATTTAGCAGACGCTTTTATCCAAAGCGACTTATAGTAGTGAATGCATACATTTTTCAGTATATGTGGTCCCAGTGGGAATCGAACCCACAACCTAAGTGTTGTCTGCGCCATGCCCTACCTACTGAGCCACACAGAACCACATATACACCACCTCTACCTACTGAGCCAATCAGAACCACATATACACCACCTCTACCTACTGAGACACACAGAACCACATATAGACACCACCTCTACCTACTGAGACACACAGAACCACATATACACCACCTCTACCTACTGAGACACACAGAACCACATATACACCACCTCTACCTACTGAGCCACACAGAACCACATATATACAGTATATATATATACATATAGGTTATGACAGGCAGGTGCTGATAGATTTGGGAAGCCCCCGCTCTCTCCCCAGGGCTCTGGGACGGTGCTCTCTCTTCCCCTCCTTCCTCACAGCTCTTTAATGAGCCCGGGGTTTGGGGGGGTGTGGGGGGGTCACCGGGTCTAATTGCCTGTGATGCATGGTCGCTTGTTCGTTCCCCTCCAGCCTAATTACCTTTATGAATGTGATCGGGGGCAGGTGCCAGCCTGACTGCCGGGGGCCGGGGCCGGACGTGAGCCCTCTAATGATGCACCGCTTCCTCTCTCATCCCGTCTGAAAACCTGCAGGGTCCCAGCGGCACTGCCACTGGGGTGTGCAGCAAATTGGGGGGACATTAAATGGGAACCCTGAACCCTGGCTCTAGATCTATAAATGGAGGCTCGCCAACTGTGGATGAGCTCACTGGAGCTGAAGCAGCTCGGGTCAGGAAGTAGAGGCAGAAACACTCGGGCTCTTCAGTGGCAGGGGCAGGCAGTGTGGTATAATGGTTAAGGAACTGGGCTTGTAACGTTAAGGTTGCAGGTTCAATCCCAGGTGGGGGCACTGCCGTTGTACCCTTGAGCTAAAGGTACTTAACCTGAATTGCTTCAGTAAAATATCCAGCTGTATAAATGGATTGTATGTAAAGACATGTGAACTGTAAGTCGCTCTGGATAAGAGCGTCTGCTAAATGCCTGTAATGTAATGTAATGTAATGTATTCAAGTCCAGGCTAGATGCAGTACTAGATACTCTTTAGATTAGGACATGACGAGCCTAGATGGGCTGAACGGTCTGTTCTCCTCATTATGTATTCTTATGTTCTCATGTTCTTATGGGCTGTCACCGGAGCTCAAGGCGGGGATGTGGTCACTCTTTCAGAGGAAACGTTCGTTTTCCCTGTAAGTCTCTGACTGATTTAAGAGAAAAAGACGGCACAGGATGAACTTACACTGTCAAGGAAAGGAATTCCAGAGTTTAACACTTAAATTCTGTGACTTGTTTTCAACCATTAAGAAAATGAAAAATGATGTTTTCACATCGTTAGTGAGCCGCTGTGTTAACTCCTCCAGACACAGTCAGTGGCATAAACAATGTTTGGAGTTCTGTAGTTAGACATAAAGAAAATAAAGAAGCATTTTAGCTGATTGCCATAGTTGCCCGGCAGCTAGCTAGCTAGCTTGTTAGCTTCATGGGATTTTGCTAATTATACAATTTCTTTAATACAATCTGAGTAAACATTCAGAACTTTCTGTCAAAATGTCCATAGTCTGTGCAACCATGTGGACACAGTGGGTACGGAGGCCCAGAAGGGACACACCAACGCTCGGTGGTACAGCCACAGATCTGGGTCCCCTGCCATCTCTTACAAACGTGTCAACAGGACGAGATGAGACGCCCCGCCCCCTCCCCTCTTCCCTCTACGGCATGCTGGGATACAAACAGCCTGTCAGGGGCCCTGCTTAGGGACAGAGGGGGGAGAGAGAGAGAGAGAGAGAGAGAGAGAGAGAGAGAGAGAGAGAGAGAGAGAGAGAAGAGAGAGGGGGAGAGAGAGAGAGAGAGAGAGAGAGAGAGAGAGAGAGGGGGAGAGAGAGAGAGAGGGGGAGAGAGAGAGAGAGAGAGAGAGAGAGAGGGGAGGGGAGAGAGAGAGAGGGGAGAGAGAGAGAGAGAGAGAGGGGGGGCAGGGAGAGAGAGGGGGAGAGAGAGAGAGAGAGGGGGCAGGGAGAGAGAGAGAGAAAGAGAGAGAGAGAGAGAGAGAGAGAAAGAGAGAGAGAGGTTACGAGCTGTCTGCTCTGGGCTACGGCAGCGAACTCCCAATACGGGGAAGGGATTGACATGAAAAAAAAGAGAGGATGTAATTGGGTACTAAATTCAGAAAATGTGAAAAATGTGAAACAAATTCTTCAAATAAAAAATAAAAAATAATAAAAGAATGCAGGCAGTGAATGGTCCTGAATGTGGGGGTACCAGGCTCACCGTGGGATGGGGTACCGGGGCGCGTGGGGTACCGGAGGGTATTGTACCAGGCTCACCGCGGGATGGGGTACCGTGGGGCGTGGGGCACCGGGGGGTACTGTGTCAGGCTCACCGTGGGACGGTTCCCATGATGTGGGCTTCAGAGACGGGGGGCAGATGCATGTCCGTGTTGTAATGCTGTGTAAACGTGTTTAATGTTGATTACAGTCTTATCAGGGTCTTATCTCCCCTTCCCCCGAGGAGAGGCAGGCCTGTGTGTCAGTGTCACGATTAACCTCGCGATACGGCTGTGATGTACAACGTCATTAGTGTTGTTCATTCTTCATCTACAAACTCGTTTGCACAGCAAACAGACCTTTCAGAATGTTCCCTAGGATTCCGTCTTTACCATCCACCTTCCGGACACTTTCATCTGCTCCTGTCTGCACTTGATGATGTCTTGACTTTTTTTATTTTGGACTTACGATTTAGAGAATGAGAGAATTTCGTTTAGAGATGCCTGTCTTGGGCCGGTGGATAGCGTAGCAGTGTAATGCACCGTGTCTTGGCTGGTCCGATATGGTGTGCGTTGCCTGTCAGGGACGCGGTTTGAGAAAAAAAACGAAAAACCTGTCTCTACCACCTATACCTACTGCTCTACCTACTGAGACACACAGAACCACATATACACCACCTCTACCTACTGAGACACACAGAACCACATATACACCACCTCTACCTACTGAGAAACACAGAACCACATATACACCACCTCTACCTACTGAGACACACAGAACCACATATAAACCACCTCTACCTACTGAGACACACAGAACCACATATACACCACCTCTACCTACTGAGACACACAGACCACATATATACCACCTCTACCTACTGAGACACACAGAACCACATATACACCACCTCTACCTACTGAGACACACAGAACCACATATACACCACCTCTACCTACTGAGACACACAGAACCACATATACACCACCTCTACCTACTGAGACGCACAGAACCACATATACACCACCTCTACCTACTGAGACACACAGAACCACATATACACCACCTCTACCTACTGCTCTACCTACTGAGACACACAGAAGCACTTAAGTGCATAAGACACTCTCTAGTGGACATGGGAGAGAGGGAAAGAGAGTCAAATAATCAAAGAAGAGTGTAAGAAATGAGTGATTAAGAGAGAGAAGGGTAAGAGAGAGAGAGATAAAGAGGCAGGGAGCTAAAGGAGGCGATGAGTGGTATTAGAGATGGAGAGAGAGAGGTAGAGATACTAATAAATCTCAGTTGAATCGAACTGAATTAATTAGAGGGGCGTATAGATTCAAGGAAAGAGGCAGCACTGGAGAGTGGAGAGATAGAGGCAGAGTCCAGTCTGTTCACATCCAGAGTATCACACGACAAGTCACATACGTTCACATCCAGAACTTCACACTGACGTCTTAAACATAAACCTTCTCTTTTTTTAACAGGAGATTCATTTTCCCAGAAAGAAGGCAGGCAGTCTTAAGTAACGGCGCTGCCATGTTCTGCAACATCATTAACTACATTAAGAGGATCTGCTCCCCGATAATAATTTAATTACCATTTTCATGAGGAGTTATTTTCAAATTTGTTATGAGCTTCCAGGTCAAAATGCCACTTTCCCATTTGCACACAACCATAATAGGCATTAATAATAATGTGTTCCATGAGGGCTACAGCAGACAGGGAAATCGCCATAGCAATGGGGCACCAAGACACTAAGGCCTGGATTCAATCAACCAATCAAAATTTGGCAAAATGTGTTTTGTTAAGAAAATAGCACTTGCATTTATCTGTAAGTCAACGTTAAGGGCAGGGACGGTGGATAGCGTTGCGGTCCAACGCATTGAATCTTAGCTGGTCCTGTACGAGTGTGCACTGCCTGTCAGGGACGCGGTTCCAAACCTGTCTCTACCAGACCGGCCCTGATCATCAGCCCTGATCGGGGCGGGGGCGTTTGGCTGTCCGCCCCAGGGGAAGGGGGGAGGGTGAGCCAGCTCGGGTCCGCCGTGAAGCACGTAAGGGAGTCTCCAGAACGTGGGTGGGTGAATTCAGTTTAGAAGGAAGTGGAGTTCGCTGCCCTCAGAGGAATTATCTTGCCTCATAGAGACGAGCGGCGGACTCGTGTGGGGGGAGGGTAAATCTAAATAAATAGAGGGTGTAAATTGGGGGGGGAAAATTGGAAAAAAATAATAATAATAATTTAAAAATAAAAAAGTTAAGGGCAAATATTGATTGAATCCGGGGTCTAAGAAGACACTGCTGCCACTCAAAGTTCCCCTTGGGCCCCAGACGGTCTGCTTCTAAAACACCGTCACGCGGAATCGGGCACCCTTCAGGGCTGTCTCCAGAGCCGGCTCCCACAGGGGCAATCCAACGGGAGGCGGGCCCCTAATTCTGAGTGAAGGACGTAATTTACCTTTTGGGACCGATCTCAGCACCCTGCTCCTTCAGCTTGTGTCAATCACAGGACCGCCGGCCGGACGTCTGCAGACAAGGTCCAGGAGATCCCAAATGCACATCCCCGCTCTGGCGACAAGCCATTTCCTTCCTATTCATTTATACTCATTGGATAGACGAGTGAATGATGTCACTTTGAATTTACGGTTGCCGGGTGATTTTTTCTAGCTCTTCCCTTTATAGATGCTGTAGTAATATATGCCATTTAGCAGAGGCTTTTATCCAAAGCGACTTACAGCAGTGAATGCATACATTTATCAGTACATGTGGTCCCAGTGGGAATCAAACCCACAACCTAAGTGTTGTCAGCGTCATGCTCTACCTACTGAGCCACACAGAACCACATACAGAGAGAGAGAGAGGGAGACAGAGAGAGAGCCACACAGAACCACATACAGAGAGAGAGAGAGAGGGGGAGAGAGAGAGAGAGGAGAGGGAGACAGAGAGAAAGAAAGAGAGGGCGGGAGGGAGGGAGAGAGAGGGGAGAGAGAGACACACACACACACAGAGGGAGAGGGAGAGGAGAGAGAGAGAGGAGAGAGAGTGAGAGAGGGAGAGAGAGAGAGAGAGAGAGAGAGGGAGAGAGGAGAGAGAGAGGGAGAGAGAGGAGAGAGAGAGAGAGGGAGAGAGGGAGAGAGAGAGAAAGAGAGAGAGAGAGAAGAGAGAGAGAGAGAAAGAGGTGGAGGTGGAGGTGGAGGTGGACGGGTGCATCGAGGTCACGTGGGTCAGGGGAACATCACAGAGTCATTAGCCTCACAGCTGCTGTCAATCAAAGAGAGCAAGCACACATTCCACAGCACTCTGCAATCAGGCATGCAACAATGTCTGCGCTACTGTGTGTGTGTGTGTGTGTGTGTGTGTGTGTGTGTGTGTGTGTGTGTGTGTGTGTGTGTGAGTGTGAGTGTGTGTGTGTGTGTGTCTGCAAGAGTGTGTGTGTGTGTGTGTGTGTGTGTGTGTGTGTGTGTGTGTGTGTGTGTGTGTGTGTATGTGCAACATCATAGAACAGGACACAGTGATCCTTCACACACTTGCTGACGTTCTTTGTGAGAACAGAGTGCACGCCCACACGGCCCTCTCCAGCTCCCCTTTCTGCCCTCTCAGCTCCCCGTTCTGCCCGCTCCAGCTCCCCGTTCTGCCCTCTCCAGCTCCCCGTTCTGCCCTCTCCAGCTCCCCGTTCTGCCCGCTCCAGCTCCCGTTCTGCCCTCTCCAGCTCCCCGTTCTGCCCGCTCCGGCTCCCGTTCTGCCCTCTCCAGCTCCCCGTTCTGCCCGCTCCAGCTCCCCGTTCTGCCCTCTCCAGCTCCCCGTTCTGCCCTCTCCAGCTCCCCGTTCTGCCCGCTCCAGCTCCCCGTTCTGCCCTCTCCAGCTCCCCGTTCTGCCCTCTCCAGCTCCCCGTTCTGCCCTCTCCAGCTCCCCGTTCTGCCCTCTCCAGCTCCCCGTTCTGCCCGCTCCGGCACCGCGCTCTGTGCTGCCTGACCCCGCGACTGTTCCCTGATCAGCTGACAGGCAGCTGCAGGTCCTGCGGGCCAGGCTCAGATGTGCGCTGACTCACGCGTGTCACGGCTGAACCCAGATCAGCTCACAGCTGTGTGTGTGACTCACACCCCTGCAGCTCCCCACCCACACAGTCAGAGTGGGGTTTAAAAAATAAAAAACCATCAACACTTCTCACGGCTCCAGCTGAGAGGACTGCAGACCCCCGAACACAGGGAACGGCAGCAGCATGCCAACGCACCCCACCTCTTCCCCTCTATTCAAACTGCAACCCGGGGGCGGTGGATAGCGTAGCGGTCTAACGCACCGTATCTTGGCTGGTCCGATACGTCTCTACCAGACTGGCCCTGGTCGTCAGCCCTGATCGGGGGCGGGGGCGTTTGGCTGTCCGCCCCAGGGGGAGGGGGGAGGGTGAGTCGGCTCGGGTTCGTCGAGGAGCACGTAAGGGAGTCTCCAGAACGTGGGTGGGGGTGAATTCCATCTCGGAGGAAGAGATGCAAGCGCACGCGCACACGCAACAGGGTACATGTAACAGTGTATGCTGGTGGTGCTGTGGCCTGTATAACACTTGTCAGTAAATCAATGTTCCGACAATTTAACTCAATGCTCATTTCTGGAAAAGAACCATCAGAAAAGACCCCTGCAGCAGAATGAGTGCCTCTCCTCCGCCCTCGCTCCAAATCTATTCATTCATTTACATTCTCTCCTCCTTTCTCATTTCGTGGTGCTTCACTAGCATGATGTTGGGTGAGAAACAGCAGACAGCAAACTCACTGCACGCACGCACGCACGCACACACCCCACTCTTTTTAGAGAAGCACCATGGGATCTTTTATGACCATAGAGAGTCAGGACCTCGGTTTTTACCGTCCCATCCGAACAACGGACATGTAGTCCCGTGGGATCGAACCCACGACCTTGGCATTGCCAACGCCATGCTCTACCCACTGAGCTACGGGACTATATTCCTACACATATACACATACAGTGATTTTTCATTTTTTACATTTAAGAGTTCAGCACCCACTAAACTTCACATTGGACACAATTCCCTGCAGTTCAAGTAGCTCATCAATTCACATATTAAGTGGACAAGGGAGTCATTTTCCAATTCTTAAACAAGCTTGAATTGATTATTATTATTATTATTATTATTATTATTATTATTATTAATTAAATGTTTCATTTCCTCAACAACATTGTTGATAGTTATTACATAGTAATTGATGTGTTATTAAGCACAATACATACCTAAATGTATTGTGGAGTATGAAGGAAATACATGCACATGATTTATCTTCACATCTGATCTCACAGCCGCTCTTCTTTGAGGAGTTATCATGTGAGTACACCATACTTCCATCAAAGTATCTCTCTCTACCTCCCTCTCCCACTCTTGTCGTTTATCTCTCTCTATTTCTCCCTTCCTCTCACACTGACTCCATACATCTTTATCTTCCATCCCACTTTCTTTCCCCTTCTCTCTCTGTCTCTTTCACACCCACTCCCTCTCTGTCTCTGTCTGTCCCTCTCCCTCTGTCACACACTCTCCTCTCTCTCTCTCTCTCTCTCTCTCCCTCTCTCCGTGCAGGCAGCTGGTAGACTGTACTCACACATAATCCACCTGGGCAGTGTTTTTAATTACCTCCCCTAATTGTTTTTTTCTCAGTCTGGGGAACACAATCTGACAGCCAGACGGTACACCTGTTAGCCAGGGAAACAACAGCAAAGAGAAAAAAAGAAAAGCAAAATAAAGCGATGTCGTTGTCTCTGTGTTCTGCCGGCCGCAAGTATCCACCAGATGGTGAGAGGTGAGGGTGAGACAGGACCCCGACCGCGAAACCCAAACCAGTACTGCGTCGGCCACCGTTAATGGGAGACAAGCTGCTTAGATCGACGAGGTTCGCGCGAGTTGAGAGTCCCGGACGCAGAGAACGGCACGGCGCGCGCGCGGTGGGCCATGGCACGGCACAGACACTCCAAACGCCTATTGGCATTTCAGCGCCTAATTGGATCTCTCCCCCTTGTTCCTCTTTCCAATTTTAAGGTCCTTTTCACACCAGTGGATGACAATCGCGATAAAGGGCAGGATCTGCATAAACCAGCGACGGGCCACAGGTCGTAACCGATGCGTTTTAATTCCTGCTTTCGTCCCGTGATTTCAGTCTCTGGCTGGGGAACGAGGCTGCGCGCGATCGGGAAAACAAGGAGAGAGGCAATCGCAGTTTAACACGGAGCTGCTGCCTCTTCCTCTTCTGTATGATATATAGAATATATATTTTAAATTCTGACTTAACTTTCTGTAGATACAGGTATTCCTGAAAATAAAGCTGTTGTGACATGAACCGGGGTACATTTGTGATTATTTGTTTTGCATGGCTGGGACAGCCACTAGCACACTGGAAAGCGCAATACGAAACAGGAATTATGAAATACCTATCAGTGAGTATCAGCGCTCATAAAATACCGCCTGGTTTCAAGAGTTCTCAAACTCAAAACATTCTCACGCAAAGAGGACAGTCACAATTAAGACATGCTTTAGTAAATCAGACAGAATACTTAACCGACCTAATTTATCAAATCTCCACCCTGTTTTAGCGTGTTTACCACATGTATAGCTACATATGCATGAACAGATTTTACTATTCCTCTAAAGGAAAGTAGCAAAGTGACCCCCCCAAAATAAAACCTCATAGCGATTTTACCTCCTTGCGACTGCTTAGTAAATCCGAAGTAGATATTGCAACATTGTAGCGACTGATTTTGCTTTTGCTTTTGTTTCTGAAAAGCAGTCACAACCCTTTTGGTAAATGTGTCTCTGTGTGTTTAAGGGGCAGGTAAATGAGCGCGATTGCTTGCCACGCTCTGTTAAATGGGGAAGAGGTCATGTGGGGCATCCGTAACGACAGCACTGGAGATTATCTGAGGAGAGGCGTGAGACTAAGAGACTGGGAACAAAGGAGAATCCACTCTGTGTCAAACAGGCCAGGCCGCTCTTAGCGAAGGCATCGGGCCGCACTGCTTACATCTTTAACTGCTACCCTGATGAATAAATAATGGCGGTAAATGTTTTTCTGTAAATGCTTCTGGCCGATTAAAGGGGGCGGTGTGGAGCAGCGCTTCGGGATCAGAACATTCTCTTAAGCAGGCCCTTCACCTGCACGGCTTAGGAATGACAGATTTCAATCGACTGGTTCTGCATAATATAAGCTGCTGTGCGTGCGTGCGTGCATGTTTGTATATGTGTGCGTGTGTGCGTGTGTGCGTGTGTGTGTGTGTGTGCGTGTGTCAGTTCAGAGACATCAGTGATCGTGTGTAAATCCACTACAGAAGGTGACGTCAACCCGAAGCTTCAGAAAGCGTTTAATGAGTTCCCTTGGCTGGGGGTCTTTAATAACCGTGTCTCTCGCTGCGCAGTGCGGAGCGGCCAGACGGCCTAGCGCCCGCTACACGCACACGGCTCAGCAAGAGCTGGACCAGGGCGTCACTCCAGATATAAGAGCAGCCAGCCGCGTGGCTCGTGTGCGTACGTCATGAGTGTGTGTGTGTGTCTCTGTCTGTTCGGACGACGCTCTGCGGTTTCTCAAAGTTGCGCTCCTAATCCGAGAGTCCGCCGTTTTGGGTTCAGAAAGATTATTCAAGCGAGAGGAAGAGGAGGAGGAGAGAGCTGAAGCTGGCCCAGCTGTGCCTTAAACACAGGGTACAGAGGAAGAGGAGAAACAGGGTACAGAGGAGGAGGAGAAACAGGGTACAGAGGAAGAGGAGAAACAGGGTACAGAGGAAGAGGAGAAACAGGGTACAGAGGAGGAGGAGAAACAGGGTACAGAGGAAGAGGAGAAACAGGGTACAGAGGAAGAGGAGAAACAGGGTACAGAGGAGGAGGAGAAACAGGGTACAGAGGAAGAGGAGAAACAGGGTACAGAGGAAGAGGAGAAACAGGGTACAGGCCTGCGTGAGGCCGCCAGTCCTCCAGTCCCTCCAGCCCTCCAGTCCCTCCAGCCCCCGCCCCGCCCCCGCTCCCCGCTCCCTGACTGGCACACAGCTGCGCTTCAGAACACCGTCACCCCCCCTCCCACACACCGGCTGCTGTCAGTGGAGATGGAAGCATGACGGACGCAATTACTGCAATCGCCTGCGATCGACCTCACTTAGAGCACTGTGTGCAGTTCTGGGCACCGCACCACCACAAAGATATAGAAGCTCTTGAAAAAGTTGAAAGAAGGACAACTAAACTGATACCTGGTATGAAAGGTAAAAGTTATGATGATAGATTTAAGGCACTCAATCTATTTAAGCTTAGCAAACGGAGACTTAGGGGGGATTTGATTGAGGTTTTTAAATTCATAAAAGGGATTAACAAAGTGAAATACCAAAGATTTTTTAGCAAGTGAGGTCAGCAGAACAAGAGGCCACAGGTGGAAATGAGTTTGGCGTTTGGCTGTCCGCCCCAGGGGTAGAGGGGACACCGTATCGGACCAGCCAAAATACGATGCGTTAGACCGCTATGCTATCGTCCGCCATGAAGATCGTTTTTAAAGAAAAGTAAAAGTAAATGTAAAAAGTGTATTAGTGTATTAAAGGCAGCACATTAAATGCATGCGTATTTGAAACTGCAGAGATTCACTGAGATATCAATTCACTCGGACCTTCCAAGAAACATGTTTCTGGGAGGAGAGAAAAGTGTTGCCCCTCACAAGACAGGCAGAGCCAGAGGGAGGGAGGGAGAGAGGGAGGGAGGGAGAGAGAAGGAGAGAGAGAGGAGGAGAGAGGAGGGAGAGAGAGAGGGAGGGAGGGAGGGAGAGGGAGAGAGAGAGAAGGAGAGAGGAGAGGGAGGGAGAGAGAGGGAGAGAGAGGGAGGAGAGAAAAGCGTTGCCCCCCACAAGACAAGAGCCAGAGCAGCCCCCACAAGACAGGCAGAGCCAAACGTCTCCTTTAATCACCTCCGATTCTCCACACCGCCCTCAACGTGTCCACCTCCCCCCGCCTCGGGACACCAAATAAATACAAATAAAATGGAATGAGGAGGAGGGAGACGCCGCTGTGTGGTGAGCTCATCTTTAGAGAAACGCTGGAACATTTCACATTTACATGTTAAGCATTTAGCAGATGCTCTTATCCAGAGCGACTTACAAGATGTGCATTAATACATGGTAGGAACAATCATAGTACGCGCAAGAGATCAGTGCAGTAATACAGCGATAGACATCATTGCAGGCAGCTGTGTACCATACCTGTAAAAATGGTTTTTGACTAACCTTTTCAATTTGTCTGGGTACGTGTGTATCGGGAGGGCAACTCAAACGTTTGAGCTTTCCTGTGGGTCATACCCACCTGGGGGGCTGTGGGAGGGGGTGGGGCACGTTGTGACTGTATATTTTATAACACACTTTACATTGACATTCACAGCAGTAAAATGAAAACACTGCACCACCACCGCACTGTACTGCAACACACTGTGTGTGTGTGTGTGTGTGTGTGTGTGTGTGTGTGTGTGTGTGTGTGTGTGTGTGTGTGTGTGTGTGTGTGTGTGTGTGTGTGTGTGTGTGTGTGTGTGTGTGTGTGTGTGTGTGTGTGTGTGTGTGTACTCCACCTGAAAGAGTGTCAACAACTAACACCTGAAAAGCATTTGTGAGAGAGAGGAGAGAGAGAAAGAGAGGGAGAGAGAGAGAGAGAGAGAGAGAGAGAGAGAGAGAGAGAGAGAGAGAGAGAAAGGGAGAGAGGGGGGGAGAGAGAGGGGGGAGAGAGAGAGAGAAAGAGTGTGTCCCAGAGAGTTTCGGAGAGGGGGTTGTTTTGTTTCTGTTATTTAATTCCTTCAGAACCATCCAAGGCCATTGCAACAAAGCACCTTGAAATGAGGAAGCAGAGAATGAACTAGAGAGAGGGAGAGAGAGAGAAAGGGAGAGGGGGGATGAGAGGGGGAGATAGAGAGAGAAAGGAGGGAGAGAGAGGGTCCCAGAGTTTCGCTATTCGAGCTTTGTTTCTGTTATTTAATTCCTTCACAACCATCCAAGGCCATTGCAACAAAGCACCTTGAAATGAGAAAGCAGAGAATGAACTATAAAGTGATTTTTAATTGTACTGAAAGAAGAAAGAAGTGTCTCCTATTGAGAAGGCGAGAGGGAGAGTCAGAGAGAGAGAGAGAGAGAGAGAGAGAGGGAGAGAGAGAGACGGAGGGAGAGTGAGAGAGAGAGAGATAGGGAGGGAGAGAGAGGGAGGCTGCAGTGAATAACCACAGGCCAAAACATCATCCCTCTCTTTCCCTCCCTTCTCTTTCTCCTGACCATAGGCGTTTCCTCCCACTGCTATTCCACGTCCTGCTTCACACTGTGTGTGTGTGTGTGTGTGTGTGTGTGTGTGTGTGTGTGTGTGTGTGTGTGTGTGTGAGAGTGTGTGTGTGTGTGTGTGTCTGCCTGCTTCACACTGCGGGGGATGAAAGTGAGTAAAAGGGATTTACTCATGTTAGGTAACATCTTAATGCACCCTCACGCTGCTTACAGCATGCCCACGGATTGTGAACGGAAATCAGAGATTATTCACACATTCTAACGCCACACACAATCACAGTGAGGGGAGAGATCTTTATACCATTCAGTCACCCTGTGTGTGTGTGTGTGTGTGTGTGTGTGTGTGTGTGTGTGTGTGTATGTGTACATGATGTGTGTGTGTGTGTGTGTGAGAGTGTGTGTGTGTGTGTGTGTACATGATGTGTGTGTATGTGTACATGATGTGTGTGTGAGAGTGTGTGTGTGTGTGTGTGTGTGTGTGTGTGTGTGTGTGTGTGTGTGTGTGTGTCTGTGTGTGAGCATGTGTGTGTGTGAGCACATGTGCATACGTGATGAGTGTGTGTGCGTGGTCACATAAGCACGCACACACAACATCAAAAGGCGTTTGCATGACCAAGTGCACGCCCGTTTGACAAAATCGTTTGATTTTCCATTCCCAACAGTCCTGTCCCACCAGGAAGGCGATCTCCATGACGGAGCGCAGCAGCCACCTCTCCACTGGGGAGGGGACACCCTTCTTCAGGGTCCCAAACGCTGTGTCTGTTTAGGGGGGATTTGATTGAGGTTTTTAAATTCCTAAAAGGGATTAACAAAGTGAACTACCAAAGATTTTTATGGATAAGTGGGGTCAACAGAACAGAGTCCACAGGTGGAAATGAGTTAAGGCAAATTCCGCACAGATATTAGGAAGTTTTTCTTTACACAGAGTTGTCAATGCCTGGAACAGCTTGCCAGGTTGGGTAGTAGAGGCAGAAACACTTGGGCTATTCAAGTCCAGGCTAGATGCAGTACTAGACACTCTTTAGATTAGGACATGACGAGCCTAGATGGGCTGAACGGCCCATTCTCATCATTGTGTATTCTTATGTTCTCTGTCTAAGTTGAATGACGTTTCTGAATTTTGCCCTGCATGTGTGTGTCCTCCAATGGACCGGTTGTGGTTCCAGGTATGGTCTGACCATGATCATCTATGGCGTTTGAGGTTACTAAAAATGATGTCTATCGCTGTATTACTGCACTGATCTCGTGCGCTAACTATGATTGTTCCTACCATGTATTAATGCACATCTTGTAAGTTGCTCTGGATAAGAGCGTCTGTTAAATGCTTAAAATGTAAAAATGTAAATGTACCTGTGGAATAACCTGTGAAATGGCTTCCAGTTGGCTCCCAGTCCATCGCCGAACTACTGAAACAAGACCTGGCAGAACATCTGCAGGTAAAAACAGCTGTGTCAGTGCGTGAGACATGTCATTCTGGGTTTTTTGCTTTGCTTCGTGTGGTTTCACTGGTAATGCCAGTAATCTAAAATCATTTGCATTCAGGCCAAAGAGTCCTTGTCATAGACTAAAATAAATTCTTAGTATATTATGGAAGCCATACTTCAAAATCTGTTATATATACAGTTAGCAGGTATGAATAACAATGTCTATCTACATATCTGTCTGTCTATCTACCTATAAATCTATCTGTCTTCTATCAACATATTGATCCATCAATCGGTCTTTTCCTTTAAGTAAAGTTAGCCCTAAGAGCAGGGTCAAACGGTACTGAAGACATCAGAATTCCAAGCACATATAAAAACACGGCATAATAAGAACCCATTTAAAGTGACACATTAATCATCTTTAAAGGGTGACCTGTCTCTCCCATTTACCCATCCGAATGAATCACGCTGCTTTGTGACAAATGACAACATCATTACAATAGCAGTTTGAAAGGATTTCTCTCTCTCTCTCTCTCGTGCACGCAGACACACACACACACACACACACACACACACACACACACACACACACACACACACACACACAATGTTAGTTCATCCAGTCACATAATAGATTTCATAAATACCTCTGTGGACAGTAAGTGGAGCTTTCAGAAGCATCAGTGCTGAACGTGTTTAAGGGCCCAAGAAGGGGCCAATCACACAGCTGTCATTTGTGAAGATTTCCCACAATGCATTTCTGTTTGGAGAACATTTACCAGAATGTGCCAAGTGCTGTCTGCCAGAGTAGAGAATACAGCTGGGAGGCAAACAAGCACAAAAAAAAATGGCTAAAGAAGCACCAAGCACGCACGCAAGCACGCACGCACGCACGCTGGTGTACCCATGGCAGCAGATCGACCACATGGAGCTAATGACTTACACACACCCTGGGCTGCACTTCTTCATGTCTTCATTTTTCATTCTTTCCCTGTTTGTCTCTCTCCCTCTCTCTCTTTCTCTCTTTCTCTCTCCTTCACCAGGTCTCTCTAGATATTTTAGCTCCATGACTTGCATGCTGTGACTCATGAGTGGGTTGATAATTCCTGGTTTTGCCTTCAAGGGTGAGAGAAAATACACACGCACACACGCACACCTCTCATCCTTGTGTCTCCAGTTAAGATGAGTGGCGTGTCAGGAGCGTTCTTTAACCTTCCCTGCATGACCAGTGAACGTGACGACGGCAACGCTCCGTCCTTCAGCGCCACGGCAACGCTCCGTCCTTCAGTGCCACGGCAACGCTCCGTCCTTCAGCGCCACGGCAACGCTCCGTCCTTCAGCGCCACGGCAACGCTCCGTCCTTCAGCGCCACGGCAACGCTCCGTCCTTCAGTGCCAGTGGACACGAAGAGTCACAACACCCCCTAATAACACTGCACAGAGAGGGACAGTGTGGTGGCCCACGGCAACACTGCTGAGAGAGACGGAGAGCTTGCCATGACAACACTGCAGAGAGAGACGGAGAGCTCGCCATGACAACACTGCAGAGAGAGACAGAGAGCTCGCCATGACAACACTGCAGAGAGAGACAGAGAGCTCGCCATGACAACACTGCAGAGAGAGACAGAGAGCTCGCCATGACAACACTGCAGAGAGAGACGGAGAGGTGGACCATGACAACACTGCAGAGAGAGACGGAGAGGTGGACCATGTCTGCTCTCGTTTGGAGAAGGCATCGCTCTTAGGAAGGCTCTGGCCTGTAAGGCCGACAGGACTGAGGCCCGTAATGAGAGTGATCACATAAGCAGGGTCATTAGCGTGGATTAGCGGCGGACAGGTTGATTATGGGCTAATCGATGCGTTCCCTTTGTAGTGCCTGATTTACCTAACTGGAATGCCCAGGTGAGTGAATAGAAGCATCGGCTCAGGGCCGGCCAGGGACACATAACCCACGCCAAACCTGGCGAGATAATACGCCATGGATATGCGCAATTGTGGCGTTGCGGTTCCAAATCCAGAACTGCATAACTCCAGCAGGCCTATGGGCTGAGGATGGGTTTGAGGGCATGTCTGACTGGGCTTTCCTCAACGCTACTCTGTGAAACAGGATCATATCGTATCACAGTGTTATACTGTATGAGCCAAACTGCAGCAGTGTTTCTCTGAGTGTTTCTCTCAGCAGGCTGCCTCTGTTCTCCGGGAGAGAGATGTGATTACAGCTCGCTGGGCTTCATCGCCACGCCACACAGACTGTGCTCCGCTTTCTGAGAACGACGGAAAGAACTCAATCAAATCCCTCTCTCCCCTCTCTCCCTCTCTCCCCCTCTCCCCCTCTCCCCCTCTCTCCCTCTCCCTCTCTCTCCCTCTCTCCCTCTCTCCCTCTCTCTCCCTCTCTCCCTCTCTCCCTCTCCTCTCCCTCCCCCTCCTCTCTCTCTCCCTCTCCCTCTCTCTCTGTCTCTCCCTCCCTCAGACACCCTTTTCACACACAAAATGCACGAGCAGAAACAGAGACGTTTACCTGTCTGGACACCCTTTAGACCGTAGAGTAATGCCACCTGAATCATTAGCATTTAGACTGCACTGGGCCCAGCCTTCCAGAGTGCATGAGGAGGCCTACGTCTGCGCTACACTGCGACTCTGAGTAGGGTGGCCATACGCCCTGCATTATTATCTCTGAGCCCTCTCTCTCACACGATCTCTGCGTTAGCCTGCGTTACACTGCACCCCTCTGCCGCAATAATTCATCCGATGGAGGGGGGGGGGGGGAGATGTCCATGTGCGCGCAGCGGCGCCATTAATTACGTCAATTTGAACCGGGCAGAGCCCCCCCCCCCGGCCGCTTTCTCATTCGCAGTTTGCACGGACGCAGGAAGTGGGCAGAGGGCTGGCGCAGAACGGCGGGCAGAGGGCTGGCGCAGAACGGTGGGCTGGCGCAGTGCGACGCCGCTCCTCTCCTCCGCTCATGGCGGTACGACGCTCATGGCGGTACGACGCTGATGGCGGTACGCTGCTCATGGCGGTACGCTGCTCATGGCGGTACGATGCTCATGGCGGTACGATGCTCATGGCGGTACGATGCTCATGGCGGTACGATGCTCACGGCGGTACGATGCTCATGGCGGTACGATGCTCATGGCGGTACGATGCTCACGGCGGTACGATGCTCATGGCGGTACGATGCTCATGGCGGTACGATGCTCATGGCGGTACGATGCTCATGGCGGTACGATGCTCATGGCGGTACGATGCTCATGGCGGTACGCTGCTCATGGCGGTACGACGCTCATGGCGGTATGACGCTCCGTCACCACGCGGGAGGACGCCGGCCGTGTCTGACATTATTTCTGCTCTGTTTGCGCGACGGCAGACGATGTTAGTCAGACATGACTGGAATAAAGTGAAAGTGAACCTGATATGATCCAGTCAGGATGCGATGCAGACAGAGAGAAAGAGAGAGACAGAGAGAGAGAGAGAGAAAGAGAGAGAGAGAGAGAGAGAGAGAGAGAGAGAGAGAGACAGCATGTCCTCCGTATCCCCCTTCACCAACATTTCCTTTTGCATTCTAATGTTGTCACTTCTCCCAGAAGAGCCGGCGTCGGGGCCAAGGGCGGGGCGGAGATCCAAATCCAATGAGAAGGATCACACAAGCATGGCCACGCCCCCTCTCTCTGTGAGCCCTCCCACCTTTCTCCTCGCTGCGCTGTCATTCTCTCCTCCACGCGCCACAGCGTCCCCTGAAGAGTCTTCACTATACACGCACACACGCACACACGTCTCAAACTACATACACCATTTTAGCATTTATTTTTTTACATTTTTGTTTCCGATTTTTCCTTTTTTTCCCAATTTAGTGACCAATTTCACCCTCTATTTATTTTGATTTGCCCTCCCCACACGAGTCTCTACTCTACTCCTACTCTACGAGGCAAGCTGATTCTCCGAGGGCAGCGAACTCTGCTTCCTTTGAGACCGAATTCGCCCCCACCCACGTTCTGGAGACTCCCTTACGTGCTTCACGGCGGACCCGAGCCGGCTCACCCTCCCACCTCCCCCTGGGGCGGACAGCCAAACGCCCCCGCCCCGATCGGGGCTGATGACCAGGGCCGGTCTGGTAGAGACGGGTTTTAGAACCTTTAGGCAGCTCACACTCCTAAAGGACCAGGCAAGATATGGTGCGTTAGACCGCTACGCTATCCACCACCCTCTCAACCGCAATTTCTATGGACACAACTATCCCTCTGCAAAAATAAAACAACGAAATAAAACATTTTTAAAAAAACAGCCAGCCAGTAAATAAACATATAATTCACTCAGGCTCCCCAAGCAGCACAGCTCCCCCATTTCCTCTCTTCCTCCCTCCGCCCTTCTCTCTCTCTCACCCTCTCTCACTCCCAAGAGTGAGCTTTTCATTTCTTTTCATCAGTCGGCAAACATTTCATCATCGTGACAAGAAAATTCCCCAGAAACAAAGTGAGATCCAGCACACAACAAGGCCGCGAAGACAGAAAACAAAACCCAGGAAAATGGTCAAAACATCCATAAATCATTTACAACAACCTGCTGTTTCCCCGACACTATCTTAGGTCCACATTCGATGTCATTGTGGCGGTGGCTGGCCCTTCACTTTGACAAAACGTAATGCTTTTTTCTGTCTATAGACAACTTTAAAGTCATTTTAGGACCAGCTGAACTGCTGTTGTCTGAGTATCAACAAAAATGGAATTGTTGTTTTATACTTTTCCCTCTTAAACTTGAGTGCAATGTGTAATGCATCAACACTAGAGGTTGAATTTAAACCCCAGACCAAATGTTGCTTTATTGAACTTGACGTTATTTCTGTGCCCTGGAGAAACGAACCACATTCTGCCATAATGTAATCCCTGTGGTATGTGTCACAACGGTCTTCATACTGTCTGCTCCTTGCATCATTCACCCAAATCACTCATGTGTATTCCTTTTATTTTACATTTAAATGTCCCTTACTAATCCCTTTCCCTTTCCACACACACACACACACACACACACTCACCCCCCTCTCTCTCTGTCACACACACACAGACTCAGATACATATAAACACACTTTGTCTTTCCTTCTCCCTCTATCTCACTCACACACACGCACGCACGCACACACGCACACACGCACGCACACACACATACTCTCACACACACACACACAAAAACACTTTCTCTCTCCTCCTCTGTCCATCTCTCTCTCTGTCTCTAGCACATGCACACTTCACGTTTAAGCCTAGGTTAATTTACCCACAGCATGCGAATGTGTCATCGCTAAGGGCCAGCCTACGCCACAGCAAGAGGTCAAAGGTCACGGAGCCGCACCAATCGCACGCCAGCACACCAACCGCACGCTGCCTCCCGGTCTATCCAATCAGTGGCCCCACTGTCCCTGCGTCTGAGTGCAGTCGCTCTCTCTCACGCCAACGAGGCATCACCTCACCCCCGGCCTCATACATCCATTACACCCTACAGCCTCTTCAGATAGTCACGGTATTCCTCTACATCACTGGGAGAGAGAAAAGGAGGAGGCAGGAGAGAGGGAGGGAGAGGGAGAGGGGGAGAGGAGGGAGAGAGGGAGAGGGAGAGGGAGAGGAGAGAGGAGAGGGAGAGGGAGAGAGAGAGAGAGAGAGAGAGAGAGAGAGAGAGAGAGAGAGAGAGAGAGAGAGAGGGAGAGGGAGGAGAGAGAGAGAGAGAGAGAGAGAGAAAGAAAGAGAGAGGGAGGGAGGGAGAGAGAGAGAGGGAAGGAGAGAGTGAGGGGGGGGCATTCTCAGCCCGGTCTCTGAAGGAGGATGAACAGAGCGGGGCTCTTCAGAAACGGTTCGGCCGCGTTTAGTACCGTCACCGGGGCGCGCTGCCAGTTGCCGGGGGAAACTTGCAAGCATGCCTCCACCCCCCTCCCTCCCGCCTCCACCCCCTCCCACCCTCCCCTCCTGCCCGCCTCCACCCCCCTCCCACCCGCCTCCACCCCCTCCCACCCGCCCCCTCCGCCCGCCCTGGGGAAGTGTGGAGGCTGAATGAGGCCCTTTTGTGTTCCTGCTCCTGGTGCGGAACAGATGGAGGAGATCTTCAGGAGCTGATGATGATGACTGTTCCAGTCTTAATATTGTACATACAGTATATATATATATACAGTATTAGGGGGTGTAGCGGTACACGTATTCGTACCGAACCGTTCGGAACAGGACTTTGGGTTTGGTACACGCTGTGAACTGAACTAATGCATGAGCCGTGGGGGAGGGCAAATCGAAAGAAATAGAAGGTGTGATTGGCTACAAAATTGGGAGAAAAATGGGAAAAAGTCCAAATAATTTTTTTAAAAAATAAAAAATAAAAAAGGAATAATCATTTACAAGCCCAACACGTTTGAAAGCAGCATTGCTGGTGTCGTTTGGGAGAACACAGGAGGAGGAGAAGGAGGACACAGGAGGGACGCAGTCTGAGGGAGGGAGGAGAGGCATGTCTGTCTCTGAGCGCAGACTGACTCCTCAGGCCTGGAGAGGCCCACTCAACAGGAGGGGGGGGGGTAATCATCTGCTCTCCGCAGGATGGAGACTGGAGTGGGGGGGTGCTCAGCCCCCACGCCACGCTCCGTAATGGAGAGGCACAGGTGGGGGTCACGCTGGACGGACGGACGGACGGACGGATCTCTCTCTCTCTCTCTCTCTCTCTCTCTCTCTCTCTCTCTCTCTCTCTCTCTCTCTCTCTCTCTCTCTCTCTCTCTCTCTCTCTCTCTCTCTCTCTCTCTCTCTCTCTCTCTCTCTCTCTCTCTCTCTCTCTCTCTCTCTCTCTCTCTCTCTCTCTCTCTCTCTCTCTCTCTCTCTCTCTCTCTCTCTCTCTCTCTCTCTCTCTCTCTCTCTCTCTCTCTCTCTCTCTCTCTCTCTCTCTCTCTCTCTCTCTCTCTCTCTCTCTCTCTCTCTCTCTCTCTCTCTCTCTCTCTCTCTCTCTCTCTCTCTCTCTCTCTCTCTCTCTCTGTCGTACTTGTACTTCATGTCTGTGTGATTCATCACATCTGTGTTGCTATTTTCATACCGCCGGCTCCCATGTTACGTGATTCCTGAAGTGAGGACAACGCTACTCATTCCCTAAACTTATTTTGTATCAAGTCAATATTCAATCTTATTAAGAAAAGACATTATGCTCCAAACAGCTGAACACAGCCTTCCATATAAACACACACACACACACACACACACACACACACACACACACACACACACACACACACACACACACACACACACACACACACACACACACACACACACACACACACACACACACACACACACACACACACACACACACACACACACACACACACACACACACACTCTCTCTCTCTCTCTCACTCACTCACTCACTCACACACACACACACACACACACACACACACACACACACACACACACAGACACACTCCCACATATACTTAAAAATGTATGCATTCACTACTGTAAGTTGCTTAAAATCTGCTAAATGGCATATCATACACACACACTTTCTCTTTCCCACAAAAAAGGCACGCACGTATGTACCCACAGGTGTACATATGCACACACAAACAAATGCTCGCACAAACACAAATGCACACACTCATATGCACACAAGCATTTGTACTCAACTGTGGGTGTGTCTGTACACGCACACACACACAAATGTAAACACACAATCACAATATGTGAGCAGAAATGTTTTGACTGATACTGTCACACTTTTCTGTTTAATTGGCTTCAAATGATCAGTTTTGATGTTTAGCTCGTTGCCAGGGTAACCTCATCGATGTTGTTCTGGAACGTTAAGAAGAGCCCTTCCATTGGCACGTCACGGAGTCTGTAAGGGACAGCTCTGATCACAACGTGCAGGGCACAGGAACACTTTCCGCTCTGAGCCCATGGCCTGACGCACACCAGGAGACACAGAGGAGTTCATTCATCTGCACACCTCTACACTGGAAAATTACACCTTTCAGGAGCAAGTCTGACAGATATGCATACTTCAGTGATCAACACCATATATACTGAAAACTGACTAGGTTAGTGTGTGTGTGTGTGTGTGTGTGTGTGTGTGTGTGTGTGTGTGTGTGTGTGTGCATTATAGTACAGCCCAACAGCACACATCACATAATCCTCACAGCTACACACACACACACACACACACACACACACATTCTGCACCCCTGTGTGCTGTGGTCCCCTAGTCAGCGCTGAGCTGGCCCCTCCCCTCTCTTTTCTCTCTCCCTCCCTCTCTCCCTCTCTCCCTCTCTCCCTCTCCCCTCTCTTTTTCTCTCTCCCTCCCTCCCTCCTCTCTCTCTCTCTCTCTCTCTCTCTCCCCATGGCTGACTCTGAGTCGCTCCACAGATTCCCGTGTGCCCACATCCCAGCAGGGATCAGCTTTGAGCAATCTGAGCGAACAGCATTTCTTGCTTATCCAGAGATTTCAGTCACCGAATGTAATTTATTTTCTTTTTTCTTCTGAAACACAGGTTGACCGCCAAGGACGTCATGCGACTCAACAATAGCAGAGCACAAAGGCTTTTACACGATTTTAATGGATCGGATTTGGAACGCACTTTAATCAGAGATAAATAAGTACGTATGTCAGTCGTGGGTCAGGAAAACAGCCACATGGTCCTACAAACGGTCACCTGTCACGGTGGGTCCAGAACACAATATTTAAATACAGATGAATAATATCAGTATGCCATATCGGTCTCACGCATCGTATTTGGCTGGTCCTGTAGTGTGTGCACTGCCTATAAGGGACGCAGTTCTAAACCCGTCTCTACCAGACCGGCCCTGGCTGTCAGCCACGATCGGGGGCGGCGTTTGGCTGTCCGCTCCTGAGGGAGGGAGAGGGGAGGGTGGTCAATACGAAACTCACCGTGAAGCGCGTAAAGGAGTCTCCAGAAAGGGGGTCGGTGAGTTCCGTCTTGAAGGAGGCGGATCATCGCCAGCCTCGGAGAGTAGCTTGCCCCGTAGAGACGGGCGGCGAGTTCGTGGGGGGAGGGTTTATCAAAATAAATAGAGGGTATAATTGGCTTCCAAATTGGGGAGAAAAATGGGGGAAAATCAGAAACAAAATGTAAACAAAATGTAATACTGTATATATCAGTGTGCACACATGCAGACAGGCACAGTGCTAGAGAAGGAGCAAGTGAAGCAGTCTTCTTAATAAAGTGCACAATCATTGAACAAACACATCAAACTGTCAGTTCCTGTTCCAGGATTTCGTTTTTGCAATCCCCGGGTATTTGGGGGGCTTCAGACACGGGCAGCGATTACTGGAAGCCCAGACCGCAACGATGGGAAGGGAGAAGCCTTTTGTACCGCGGTGCCCTGATCTCAGATCAGCTTGTCCTACAAGCAACTTGAGCAGGGGAAGCCTGATCCTAGATCAGTGGTAGCATAGCCAACAGGCTTTCATTAGTGGTGCGTGGAGCGCTGTCAGCTGATGTTCACGAACACAAAGGGCGCACTTATCGATTAAGCACTAGTAGCTGCAGGCCTCTAAACTCACTTCTCTCCTCTCCTTATCACAAATGGCAGTTTCAGCCGTATCGTACTGAACACTTGTCCCAGAGATTAACAACTATTTCAATGATTTAAAAGAGGTAATCCTGATGTGATTTGTAAATTAAATTAATTTCATTTAAAGTTTTCTCAAAAGATTAGGTATCCTTTATGAATTAACTTAATAATGAACAATAATAAAAAGCCATATTTTCTTCATTTTTAGGTCAATGCAGGCTAATGTCTCGCCTTCTTTCAGTAAGTGCTTTGACGGTCGTCGGGTAAATTAAATCGAAGGACGGCCTTCACAGGTGTTTCCTATTCACCTGCTTGTCTTTCGTGCAATCATGGTTAAAGTCAGCAACACACAGTGGACTACAGTAGAACTGTAGAGACAGGGGGCCTCGGATAGCGTAGCGGTGTAACGCACCCGTATTGGCTGGTCCTTTATGAGTGTGAGCTGCCTATCACGATCACAGTTTGAAACCCGACTGTACCAGATCAGCCCTGGTGGGGAGCCCTGATCGGGGGCCGGCGTTTGGCTGTCTGCCCCAGGGGGAGGGTGAGCTGGCACGAGCTCACCGAGGAGCGGTAGGGCGACCTCGTAAACAGGGTTGGGTGAGTTCCATCTCGGAGGAGACGAACATTGCCTCGAGGTATTAGCTCGTCCCGTGGAGGCGGGTGGCGAGTTTTTGTCCGAGGGTAAAATCTAAAAGAAAATAGAGGGTATAATTGGCTACCAAATTGAGAGAAAAAACTGAAGAAATCTGAAACAAAACAAAACAAAAAAGTTGTAGACAATTTGTGAATTGTCACTGGCCTGGGGTCCACCACTTAGGAGTGCCCTCTGAGAGTTCCCTTGAGGGGAACATGTATTGAGATTTGCAGAAGATGACTCAACATTTCAGTTTTGAGAGAAGCCCACCAGCCTGATTTTATTGTGGAGAAGGCTCTGTCGCAGCAGGCTGACCTCAGCTTCGCTCTGCGAGGAAACTGGCTATCCCTCCCAACAGTACCAACTGTTCCAGAACATTACAGTGATTGCGATGCATTAATATGGAATTACCCCTGCGGCTGATGGCTAGTTACATCAATCAAAATGTAATTTACATGTGAAATCGCAGACTGATGTTTACCGCAGTCATTTGAAAACAGCCATGCATTGAATACAAAAAAGTGTCATTATGCATTCATTTTAAATTGCTGCCTGATAACTAGCTACCTAACGTACATCAATAGCTCAATCTCCATACTAGCTGATGTGGACATAACGACAAAAACACACTTTGATCCACAAAGCAATCAGATAAGCTAATTTAACACCAGCATCAAATGCCGTTAGTTTAATTTTACAGTCCCACAGTGAGCCTACACACAAGGCTTCAGGTTGAATGACAGCTGAGTTAATACAAATTCAAATCTCAATATGGCCTGCCATATATTCTGAGATGGCAAATATTTTTTTTAGGACAACTTTCATATATGAGCTATTAATGTCCAATTGATGTCATTTCAGATGTGGTGTGGTGCATGAACAATTGATCTCAGTGAGTGTGGATCTATGTGTAGTGAGTAAATCTACGTGTGGTGAGTAGATCTACGTGTGGTGAGTAGATCTATGTGTGGTGAGTAGATCTATGTGTGGTGAGTAGATCTACGTGTGGTGAGTAGATCTATGTGTGGTGAGTAGATCTATGTGTGGTGAGTAGATCTACGTGTGGTGAGTAGATCTCACTATGATGAGAATCCCTCTGTGCAGTGCAGCTGTGTTCTCTGACCTGGAACAAATGCACCAGTTTCTGGGGACCCAGAACGCAGGCGTCCATCTGACCCCTAGAACACAGCGTCGAGAAGCTCCTCTCAGCTCAATCCAACCATCAGAGGCCTTTCCATAGCTCTGCTTTGGTTCCATAATCACTTTTAACCAAAAAGATCTTCTTTTTTCTGCTCTGGTGAAACCCCTCCACCCCCCCTTTCAAGTGGAGATACCCGTTTTATTAGGTTTGAATAGTGGAGATACCAGTTTTATTAGGTTTGAATAGTTTATTAGATACCATCAACTATTAGGGACTGAAAATAGTGTGAGAAATGTGTTTTATTAGGTTTGAATAGTGGAGATACCTGTTTTATTAGGTTTGAATAGTGGAGATACCTGTTTTATTAGGTTTGAATTGTTTATTAGAAGCCATCAACTGAACGATTAGGTGTTGTTGTCTAATGTGAAAATTTTTTACACTGGGGCAAGTTTTCAAATGAACAATGTCATGTCTGGTTAAGATTTGATGTGCACACTTCGTTTTCTGGCTCAAGGTCTGCTTGGTCTGCTTGGCCTGCTTGAATATAATTTGTTTAATTTTTTCCTATTTTCTCCCAATTTAGTAGCCAATTACATCCTCTCTTTTTCATGTCAATCCCCCCCTCGTATTGTGAGTTCGCTGCCGTAGCCCTGAGACCAGCAGTGACAGAGACGATGTACCGCCTCCTCCGAGCCGGCACTCGCCAAGCCGTCGACTGTAACTCCGGTACCCAGAGCCACTCCTATACGCAGTGAACTCATATCGGCTTCCCTCCCCCCTCCCTGGGGCGGACAGCCAATCACCGCCCTCTAGTGGCACTCATGGCCAGAGCCGACTCGGACACTTAATGAATTCCCCATATTGCAAATGTATTTGACGGGACACCTGTGTTGAACAATAATGTTCCCATCCAGGAGAATACAGACAGAGGTGTGTTACTACGACAGACATCAGACACGTTAATCAACACGGACGCTACTATACACACAAAAGATATAACGTAACGAAACAGAAATACAAACATGTTGGCCAAGTTGTGCTGTATTTCATTGATCACTCGAAGGCGCAGAATACGAACCGAGCCAATGAGCCAAAGAGACCAATGACTTAATTCAGCACTTTGATCAATAGGTCCTAGCAGCTCTGCATTGCTAGTTTGAAGGTCTTTAACATTGAACGTTCTTTCTGCCTACCGTAGAAGGTGGAAGCTGAATTATTCATGAAGGGGCGTGGCCAAGCAACAGGCCAGCGGAAAGGGAACGGAACGTCCCGTCCTTGGCCACGCCTCCTTATGGACATCCCAAAGATGTGATATCAGCAGCTCAACTATCGCAGGACGTCCCAAGAGCGAGGGCCGGAGAGGACAGAAGGAACACAGGAGCTGCCCGCTTCAGTACTATGAAACTACTGTATGTTACTATAGTAATCAATATTACCCTTCGATTACTACAGGGATGCACATTTTAAAGAATTTCCTTGATTGATTGCCATCAGCCCTTACTGAACAATCGATTAATCTTTAACTAAATATAGATTATGACAGAAGTTGAAATGTCTCAAATTGTATTATGATTGGCAGCTTACAATGTTTCATATCTAGGATGCTTCTGTTAGTGGAAGGCGCAAAGATATTAAAATGATGCATGAATATTGTATTTAGTCATTCTGTGTTGTGAATATTGGCCCTGCTTTTAAGGTTGATTGACCAATCGGCATCCAGGATTGGCTGGCGTGGTTCAACATGCTATGCTAGGTTTGAGTAAGCCAAAGAATTTAGGTTTCTTCGAAGTTCATACATTTTTTTTAAAAAAGGTTAACCTTTCTTCCGACGGTGCGGAGAAGACAGATCAGATTGGAACACAATAAAAGCAAACCCTGTCTCACAGACGTTCAGAGAAGGTTTTGAGCACTGAACAGTGGCGGTGGTACCAACAGGCGTTTGTTAACTGAAGATAAATAAAGAGCAGTGTGTGCTGCTGTGCATGTGAGGTGCTGGCTGCGGCAGGAGCCTGTAGGAGGCGCCCTTCTCTAACAGTGCTTGTGTTAGCAGACCTCACAGGGGTCTATATTCATGCTCATCTGGTAAAGAGTATTAGCACATGGATTATTCCCAATAGTGTTCTTACCGTTAGCCTACTGTCCTTTGAAAGGACAAAAAAAAAAAAAAAAAAAGAAAAAAAAAGTTGCTTAAATGTTCAAAGTTATAATGATTTAAATAAGAGAATAGTAGTAGAAACATAGTAGAAATAGAGGAGCTGAACATCTGGTTACCTTAGATGATCTGTGACTGTGTTCAGCAACTACTAAAGTCCTCCGAACCTCTATGGAATAATATATGCCATTTAGCAGACGCTTTTATCCTGAATGCATACATGTGGTCCCAGTGGGAATCGAACCCACAACCTAAGAGTTGTCAACACCATGCTCTACCTACTGAGACACACAGAGCCACATATACACCACCTCTACCTACTGAGACACACAGAACCACATATACACCACCTCTACCTACTGAGACACACAGAACCACATATACACCACCTCTACCTACTGAGACACACAGAACCACATATACACCACCTCTACCTACTGAGGCACACAGAACCACATATACACTGAGACACCACATCTACCTACTGAGACACACAGAACAACATATACACCACCTCTACCTACTGAGACACACAGAACAACATATACACCACCTCTACCTACTGACCACATATACACCACCTCTACCTACTGAGACACACAGAACCACATATACACCACCTCTACCTACTGAGCCACACAGGACCACATATACACCACCTCTACCTACTGAGACACACAGAACCACATATACACCACCTCTACCTACTGAGGCACACAGAACAACATATACACCACCTCTACCTACTGAGACACACAGAACCACATATACACCACCTCTACCTACTGAGACACACAGAACCACATATACACCACCTCTACCTACTGAGACACACAGAAGCACATATACACCACCTCTACCTACTGAGGCACACAGAACCACATATACACCACCTCTAGCTACTGAGACACACAGAACCACACATACACCACCTCTACCTACTGAGGCACACAGAACCACATATACACCACCTCTACCTACTGAGACACACAGAACAACATATACACCACCTCTACCTACTGAGACACACAGAACCACATATACACCACACCTCTACCTACTGAGACACACAGAACCACATATACACCACCTCTACCTACTGAGACACACAGAACCACATATACACCACCTCTACCTACTGAGACACACAGAAGCACATATACACCACCTCTACCTACTGAGACACACAGAACCACATATACACCACTTCTACCTACTGAGACACACAGAACCACATATACACCACCTCTACCTACTGAGACACACAGAGCCACACATACACCACCTCTACCTACTGAGACACACAGAACCACATATACACCACCTCTACCTACTGAGACACACAGAACCACATATACACCACCTCTACCTACTGAGACACACAGAACCACATATACACCACCTCTACCTACTGAGACACACAGAGCCACATATACACCACCTCTACCTACTGAGACACACAGAACCACATATACACCACCTCTACCTACTGAGACACACAGAACCACATATACACCACCTCTACCTACTGAGACACACAGAGCCACATATACACCACCTCTACCTACTGAGACACACAGAGCCACATATACACCACCTCTACCTACTGAGACACACAGAACCACATATACACCACCTCTACCTACTGAGACACACAGAACCACATATACACCACCTCTACCTACTGAGACACACAGAACCACATATACACCACCTCTACCTACTGAGACACACAGAACCACATATACACCACCTCTACCTACTGAGACACACAGAACCACATATACACCACCTCTACCTACTGAGACACACAGAGCCACATATACACCACCTCTACCTACCTACTGAGACACACAGAGCCACATATACACCACCTCTCTACCTACTGAGACACACAGAACCACATATACACCACCTCTGAGACACCTACTGAGGCACACAGACCCACATCACACATCACAGTTCGCCTACAGCCCTGAACAGACACAGCACAGGTACCTCAGCTAGAGGCTCCCATCACAGCGACACCTCATCCCCCTCCCACCCGCAGACCAGACTTCAGCTTTGCAATCCAAGAGAATGCACAAGGGAACTTTAAAGACCTTTCTTGGCTGAAAGGTTGAAGCACGCTATGCCATTCTCAAAGTATTGTTTATTAGTATTCACTTAGTATTAGAATTATTATTCATTTATTTCAGTTCTGTTTTAATTTTTTTCTTTCTTTCCTGAAAGGACCTGTGCCACGCTGGCTGTTCCCCTCTGCGGGTCTTCCTCCCCCTGCTGAAGGCAGACTCTTTCCCGTCTCGGTCTCTGAGGAAACTGCGACGCGCCACCTTGGCCAGATCGATACTATCGAGTTGTCCATCGCTCCGGGGGGAGAAATATCTCTCTCCCAGCCCAGCGAGGTGAGCTGGGTTCACCACGGCGGCGTTTTCTCCCCTCGATATATCGGATGAAACACGAGCACTATCCTGTAATCACAGAGTTCACAATGAAGTCATCGTGATTTATCGATGCTTCATAAGTGGGCCATGTTCAAAAGCGTTACCTAATATCCATAATCAATCAGCCTACCAATAGATTCATCAAAGCAATCGGCCAGACATTGCGTTCAGCGTACAGCGTAATTTCCGCTGGGCTCTTTACAGAATGCTGAATATTGACAACGGCTGTCAATGCACAAATGGAGTCGCTTAGCTATCAATCTCTCGTCTCAGGACTGCCTCATTATACATCGCTGTTTACAAATCAATTATGTCTTATTTACTTATTTAAATTGACATTTATCGAAGTTTTGGGAGCACGCGATTGTGCTCAAAGCCGAAAGGGCTGAGCTTTGGCGTGTTAAAGTTCTCCCTTTCTGCGCAGCGATCTTTCAGAGGCTTAGGAACTGCGTGGGCGTGGAAATGAGGACATCGCTTTCATGCTTATTTTAGTAACGCGTTGCATTTTCTTTTTTCGTTTTTTTCGTTTGTTTCTGTTTTCTTTTTCATGCAAAGTGTGCCTTCGGGACGTCAGCTTCTGCGGATTCTTTTGTTTTCCCGCCACAGTCTCAGTGGGCGCGTGTCCCGGCACTGCTGTCAGAGAAGACAGAAAGAGGAAGAGATGAGGACGGATATCCAGTGGGGTCCCAAAGTCTGAGTCCTCGACCAAGATCTGTTTGTTTCATCGTTTCATTGTTTGTTTATCGAACTAGTAAAACAACCTTTGTTACTCATGTGGTATATTTGTTGTTCAAGAATGTCATAAAACAGTGATACAAATTTAAAAAATGCTTGTTTGACAAAGGATGGTCTCTCATCTCATCTCCTAAGCCGCTTATTCCTGGTCAGCGTCGCAGGGGGGCTGGGGCCTATTCCAGCATGCATTGGGCAAGAGCTAGGAATACACCCTGGACAGGTCGCCAATCCATCGCAGGGCACACACACCATTCACTCACACACTCATACCTACGGGCAATTTAGACTCTGCAATTAGGCTAACGTGCATGTCTTTGGACTGTGGGAGGAAACCGGAGTACCCGGAGGAAACCCACGCGGACACGGGGAGAACATGCAAACTCCACACAGAAAGGCCCCCGGCCTGGATTCGAACCCGAGACCTTCTTGCTGTGAGGGGACAGTGCTATCCACTGCACCACCGTGCCGCCCAGAAAGGATGGTATGACATTTAAATGTCTATAAATATTTTTTTTGCACACCATTGCCTTTCATTTCCTCAAAACCTTGTGACACCTTATTTTTTCATTTACGTTTTAATACACGGACACTCCTAATACACAGTGTGAGTTGTTTTGGTCTTGTAACAATTAATACCGGATATTGACATAATTAATATGGTCCTCTATGTGTTCTCGTTGCTACTGCAGGTGCTTTAATTTTATTAATTGTATTAATTTATTTATATAGCATCCTTCCAGCTGTACAGCACGAAGTTCTTCACCAAAACATGGATTCAAATAAAAGGCAGAGCATGAAACAAATTAGAATATAAAAATAATAAAAACTCATCCTTTTACAGACTTGCTTTTAAAACCTTTTAACCTTTGTTTTGTATTTGAAAGAAAAATGACGTGGCTTGACACTCGCACCCATAGTGTACATAAGAACATCATATTAAAGCGTGGTATTTGTTGACATTCATTAGACCAATGACACAAGTGATTTGTCATTTGGCAAATACATAATCCAATAAGGAGCACGTTCGAATCTT
>JAINUG010000193.1:1130000-1132500 GCA_029706075.1 Aldrovandia affinis | reverse complement strand
ACACACAGACAAGCAAGCATGAGTTTTTGTTGCGTTCCCATGGTTACCATTCAGTCGAAACTGCCTCCTGCCCATCTCACTCATTCTCATGTCTCATCAGTTCTGTGTGGTGTGGCTGCAGGAGGGTGGGGTAGGTGTGGCTGCAGGAGGGTGGGGTAGGTGTGGCTGCAGGAGGGTGGGGTAGGTGTGGGGGGTGGGGTAGGTGTGGCTGCAGGAGGGTGGGGTAGGTGTGGCTGCAGGAGGGTGGGGTAGGTGTGGGGGGGGGTGGGGTAGGTGGGGGGAGGTGTGGGTAGGTGTGGGGGGTGGGGTAGGTGTGGCTGCAGGAGGTGGGGTAGGTGTGGGGGTGGGGTAGGTGTGGCTGCAGGAGGGTGGGTTAGGTGTGGGGGGGTGGGGTAGGTGTGGCTGCAGGAGGGTGGGGTAGGTGTGGGAGGGGGTGGGGTAGGTGTGGCTGCAGGAGGGTGGGGTAGGTGGGTGGCTGGTGGGGGTGGGGTAGGTGTGGGGGAGGGTGGGGTAGGTGTGGGGGTGGGGTGTGGCTGCAGGAGGGTGGGTTAGGTGTGGGGGTGGGGTAGGTGTGGGGGTGGGGAGGTGTGGGGTGGGGGGTGTGGCTGCAGGGGGTGGGGTAGGTGTGGCTGCAGGGGGTGGGGTAGGTGTGGCTGGGGGGTGGGTTAGGTGTGGGGGGTGGGGTAGGTGTGGCTGCAGAGGGTGGGGTAGGTGTGGCTGCAGGAGGTGGGTTAGGGTGGGGGTGTGGGGGGTGGGGTAGGTGTGGCTGCAGGAGTGGGGTAGGTGTGGCTGCAGGAGGGTGGGGTAGGTGTGGGGGGGTGGGGTAGGTGTGGCTGCAGGAGGGTGGGGTAGGTGTGGGGGGGTGGGGTAGGTGTGGCTGCAGGAGGGTGGGGTAGGTGTGGGGTGGGGTGGTGCAGGCTGCAGGAGGGGTGGGGTGGTGTGGCTGCAGGAAGGTGGGGTGTGGGGGTGTGGGGTAGGTGGCTGCAGTGGGGTAGGTGTGGCTGCAGGGGGGTGGGGTAGGTGTGGGGGGGTGGGGTAGGTGTGGGCTGCAGGAGGTGGGGTAGGTGTGGGGGGTGGGGTAGGTGTGGCTGCAGGAGGGTGGGGTAGGTGTGGGGGGTGGGGGTGGGTGTGGCTGCAGGAGGGTGGGGTAGGTGTGGGGGTGGGGCAGGTGTGGCTGCAGGAGGGTGGGTTAGGTGTGGGGGTGGGGTAGGTGTGGGGGTGGGGTAGGTGTGGCTGCAGGAGGGTGGGTTAGGTGTGGGGGGTGGGTGGTGGGGGGTGGGGTAGGTGTGGCTGCAGGAGGGTGGGTTAGGTGTGGGGGTGGGGTAGGTGTGGGGTGGGGTAGGTGTGGCTGCAGGAGGGTGGGGTAGGTGGGGGGGTGGGGTAGGTGTGGGGGTGCGGTAGGTGTGGCTCATCTAAAGCAGTGGCTCAGTCCTGGGGACCCTGTGTGTGTGCTGGGTTTCATTTCAACCATAACTGCAACCTCTGAATTGTAACTAGCTGTTAATTGTTCTTAATTAGACACTTTTAATTTCTATTAAAGCATGATTTACTCTGGTCATATGTCAGAAATAGCTATGCATGCCATGAACAATAAATGCCCCATGTTCACATCGCAGGAATTGTAATCACTCAGATCAACTAATGCTCTCATGCGCTGTATGACACATAATTCCTTTAAAAAGGTTACATATTTTAATAGATTCAATTGTAGACTGACAGGTGAAAACAGTGGAGGCCTAGTTTTTTTAATGTGGACAGCTGGTCACTGAAACCATTTGTGGAAAATGAAGAATTCAATGACAGAGAAATTGGCAATGAGCCAAACCTGCATTGTGCTAAAATAAGTTTAAAGAAAAAAATGATGGTAGAATTTACACAGATGTTTTCAACAACCTTCATTGATCAAGAGAGAGAGAGAGAGAGAACCTTCTCCACTGCCAGGGCTGAAACAGAGGGATGGGATCTCACATGTGGGAGGCCTGATGAGGGATCAAAGGGAGAGAGAGAGAGAGAGAGAGAGAGAGAGAGAGAGAGAGAGAGAGAGAGAGAGAGGAGAGAGGGAGAGAGGGAGAGAGGGAGAGAGGGAGAGAGAGAGAGAGAGGGAGAGAGAGAGAGAGAGAGAGGAGAGAGAGGCTGTAAGAGCCTGTGAGCGAGTGGTCTGGCAGCCAGGCGAAGGGAGCAGGCCTGCTAGACACAGCCCTGCTACAGACACAGCCCTGTTACAGACACAGCCCTGCTACAGACACAGCCCTGCTACAGACACAGCCCTGCTACAGACACAGCCCTGCTACAGACACAGCCCTGCTACAGACACAGCCCTGCTACAGACACAGCCCTGCTACAGACACAGCCCTGCTACAGACACAGCCCTGCTACAGACACAGCCCTGCTACAGACACAGCCCTGCTACAGACACAGACACAGCCCTGCTACAGACACAGCCCTGCTACAGACACAGCCCTGCTACAGACACAGCCCTGCTACAGACACAGCCCTGCTA
>JAINUG010000193.1:1072500-1125000 GCA_029706075.1 Aldrovandia affinis | reverse complement strand
TACCCCTCTAAAGGCGATTAGCCTGAACTCCTGGTGAAAATGGTCAGACACACAGGAGAACAGCTCATTTACACACTCAACACAATGGGATTTGGGGATATGGGATTTGTAGAGATGGATTTCCAAGAATAACGCGCTTTGAAGGTTATTAAAATGCGGCGCGGTGCAATTTTTCATATAATAATGACAGCAAACGATTTCAAAACAAACAGGAACAGATGAAAGTAAAGTAAAAAAAAAAATAATAATAAAGTTCCAAAATAAACCTTGCACAGGTTCAGAGCCTGGCCTGCACGTGCACGTGCACAGTGCACGAGGCTCTCGTCCTTACGGTCCGCATGTTGCTTCCGGCCTCACGTCCGCAGAATATCGCTCGACGTATTGAACCAGCGCTGCTTTATTTCCACTGCACAGGAAGAGGAGCAAAGCGGAGGCGCTCATGGGAGCGTCCCGCGACCAGAGCCAGCCGGCCGGCCGGCCAGCCAGCCCCAGCCAGCCCCACGTCCCTGAAGCACGAGAGCATCGCGCGGACGCTGCGTCCAATCACAGCCGTCTGTTTCCCGTTACCTATTCATTCATAAATAACGCATGGCCTGCTCACCGACGTAAGACAGAGAATACGGATACAGATACATAAATAAAATCGAAAAACACAGAACGGAGCGAAGGTCAGCCCAGGATCCAGAGACGCGCACGCAGCCAGACACGATTGCTTTGGATAGTTTACTTGGCTTGACACAACTTGGATTGTTTTGAGAACCTTGTTTTGTGTACCGACTACTGATTGGTTGAGAACCTGGCTTGGATTTTGATAGTGGATTATGCTCAAAGACGAAGAGAAGGATTGTGGACTGTATGTGTTTGATTTTCATCATTACCCATCTTTTTATGTTTTGTAAAGGTCTGTTTAATAAAACTATCGTTTTGTTTTGAATACGGCCTCCTCACGATTCTTCAATCGCCTACACCCTCTGAAAAGGTCCTTGGGTGTCACCCCAAACCCCCAGTGGCACGACAATATATATATATATATATATATATATATATATATATATATATATACAGTATAATTATCCATTTTTACAAATATTTCACAACACCAATGTGGTTTTTCCAACAAGGATTAACAGGAGAAAGCAGCATTCAAATGTCTCCTTCCCTGTGGGAGTTGGGTGGGTGGAAGTGGGCAAAATATATATTTTATAGTGAGCTTGGGAGGTGAATCTGAATTCTATCAGGAAATGAAGGAGAAAAAAAAAATCTAACATATATATATATTTTTTTATCAAGTTATGAAACAGTGTACTTCCCTGACCAAACGTTGAGGTCGTTTTTTTTTTTTCTTTTCGTTTTCTTTTTTAACAAGGGTCTGAAATGGACTCTAGATTGAATCTCCTCTCAGGTGTTGCTTGGTAGCAGTGTATCATTCCCAGCAGCACACAGTGGATTCATCCTTACAGGAAGATGTCTGGCATCCATCCCAGGATAACAACCCTGCAGAACAACACGAGTCAAACCAGCAGCACAGCTGCAAGCGTGGGGGTGAGAGCCGATACTGGATCAGAACACAGCTAGCCAGTCTAGTCCTTAACTCTGAAACAGTACAACGTTAGTCTAATCCTTATCTCTGAAACAGTACAACGTTAGTCTAGTCCTTAACTCTGAAACAGTACAACGTTAGTCTAGTCCTTAACTCTGAAACAGTACAACGTTAGCCTAGTCCTTAACTCTGAAACAGTACAACGTTAGCCTAGTCCTTAACTCTGAAACAGTACAACGTTAGCCTAGTCCTTAACAGGACATACTAACAGCCCAGTATGTGTGTGTGTGTATGTGTGTGCATGCATTAGTATGTGTCTGTATCTACGTTTATCAACTTGTGCCTGTGCGTGTTTGTGACTGTACAAGTCTCTGTGTGTGTGTGTGTGTGTGTGTGTCTGTAAGTGAGTGTGTTATGTAAGTGAGTGTGTGTGTGAGTGTGTGTAATGTGAGTGTGAGTGTGTGTGTGTGTGTGTATGTGAGTGTGAGTGTGTGTGTGTGTATGTGAGTGAATGTGTGTGAGTGTGTGTGTGTGTGAGTGTGTGTGTGTGTGAGTGTGAGTGTGTGTGTGTGTGTGTGTGTGTGTGTGTGTGAGTGTGAGTGTGTGTGTGTGTGTGTGTGTGTGTGTGTGTGTGTGTGTGAGTGTGTGTGTGTGTGTGTGTGTGTGTGTGTGTGTGTGTGTGTGTGTGTGTGTGTGTGTGTGTGTGTGTGTGTGTGTGTGTGTGTGTGTGTGTGTGTGTGTGTGTGTGTGTGTGTGTGTGTGTGTGTGTGTGTGTGTGTGTGTGTGTGTGTGTGTGTGTGTGTGTGTGTGTGTGTGTGTGTGTGTGTGTGTGTGTGTGTGTGTGTGTGTGTGTGTGAGTGTGTGTGTGTGTGTGTGTGTGTGTGTGTGTGTGTGTGTGTGTGTGTGTGTGTGTGTGTGTGTGTGTGTGTGTGTGTGTGTGTGTGAGTGTGTGTGTGTGTGTGAGTGTGTGTGTGTGTGTGTGTGTGTGTGTGTGTGTGTGTGTGTGTGTGTGTGTGTTTTTAATCAAACAGGTCTCCTCCAGCTGTGAGGTTTCCCGCTGCTTGTAGACAAACCTTTTTAATTAGCTCCCAATTACGATGTGCAAAAACACCGGCGGCTTTGACATCTCACCCAGCTGATGAGAGCAGTTAAATAATTAAGAGCAGAGAGTTCAGTAGCCCCCCCTCGCTTCTGCGCAGAGCCATTAAAGACCCGGCCCATTTGTCTGGCCCGCGGATAAGACACACACACACACACCCTCGCCTCCGTGCAGGGAACGATGAAGGTATTAAAAATTAAGGTGACACGGCCATTTACTATGCCCAATCTCAGCCGCCCGGCTCAGTCATATTTCACTCTTCGTCCATTTCGGTCTCCACAGACCCTGGCAGAACCGCCCCCCTCTGTTCCGGTGTAATCGTGACGAAGGAACACGTTTGTGTTCCGGTGTAATCGTGACGAAGGAACACGTTTGTGTTCCGGTGTAATCGTGGAAAGCACGTTTGTGCTCAGGGTGTAATCGTACGAAGGAACACGTTTGTGTTCGGTGTAATCGTGACGAAGGAACACGTTTGTGTTCCGGTGTAATCGTGACGAAGGAACACGTTTGTGCTCCAGGGTGTAATCGTGACGAAGGAACACGTTTGTGCTCCAGGGTTGTCCAGGGTTTTGCTCTCTCCGTACAATTCGGTTAAGCAAAAGGGGAAATGAAATATCGCACCAGCACATTTCCCCTCTTGGGGGTGGTGAAGATGGAATTGAGAATGAAATGCACTCTCTGTACATCCGTCTCTGGCAATGTCTGTGTCTCTGGTGATGTCTGTGTCTGTGTGTGTGAGTGTGTGTGTGTATGTGTAAGTGAGCGATGTCTGTGATGTGTGTGGAGGGAGGGGTGTGGTGGTGTGTGTGTGTAAACAGGCAGTCTGTGTGTGTGAGTGTGGCAGAAGAGAGAGCAGGACAATGAGGGTGTTCAAACACACAAACCCACAGAAGAGAGACACAGGACACACACACACACACACACACACACACACACACACACACACACACTCCCCTGTCTCCAAGTCCCTGTCCCTGTCCCTGTCT
Source organism: Aldrovandia affinis (assembly GCA_029706075.1). Taxonomy (NCBI): domain Eukaryota; kingdom Metazoa; phylum Chordata; class Actinopteri; order Notacanthiformes; family Halosauridae; genus Aldrovandia; species Aldrovandia affinis. The sequence goes on along the minus strand of JAINUG010000193.1, from coordinate 1,121,375 downwards.
CCACCCCCCATACCAGGCCCGAGAGAGGAAGTGAAATCTTAATTAAAGACTGACTGGGCAAAAGTGAGTAGAATCATAAATAAATTAAACTCAGAACAGCTGGGACGCGTCGCAGTTCAAAGCGTGTGAAGCTTGCAGCTTGGGCCACATCCCGCGAGCTCGATGGAGACGCTAACTTCATTAAGCGCTAGCTCTCAACTCTACTTGATATTCAGGTGACGAGCTCACCTCAACCGGGGACAATCGATCAGAGACGCGATGGAGACCGTTCATTACCTGAAGTGATGAGAAACGTTTACAGGTCGAGGGACTCTCTCTCTTTACCTGCCTGGGCCGCTAGGCGCTGTTCAGCTGAGTCACTAAGAAACACACGCTGAGGTCCGTCCCTGCTCCTCACACACGTGCTGCCAGTAAGCGCTCTGCTGCACACCAGCGCTCCTGCAGCTGAGCCGGTGATCACTGCGAAGGAGGAGCGCACTGCCTACACAGCTACTGCAGGTGGAGTGACAGATCAAATATCATCTATTCATCCCCACAGGGAAATTAGTTTGTCTATAGCAGCGTACAGACACTGAAAACACATTAAAAACACAGACTTACACAAACGTATAAAACATACAAATCAAATAAAAAGTCCAGCCAATTAAAAAGTGCGGTAAAAGTTGTCTGGGTGTTATATAACAAAGCTAAAATAACAGGATTATTCTATCTTGTCCCCACGTCTGGTCTGATTAAAACAGCGTGTGGCCGAAGGCAGAAATGACTGCGGGTGGATCGCGGGTGGATCGCGGGTGGATCGCGGGTGGATCGCGGGTGGATCTAAGGTGCCCGATTGGCCAGACGACAGGCTCTTGTGAGATGAGTACAATCTTGCCGATTGAAGCCCTCCCTCTCTGGGTGACACTGTCGCCAAGTATTCAGCATCCTGGAGCTCAGTGTCAGCAGCGGCACGGTCAGGGTTCGAAACCAGACCACGGGGCGGCCCTACATTTACATTTACATTTGAGGCATTTAGCAGACGCTCTTATCCAGAGCGACTTACACAGTTTACATTTCTTTACATACAATCCATTTATACAGCTGGATATTTTACTGAAGCAATTCAGGTTAAGTACCTTTAGCTCAAGGGTACAACGGCAGTGCCCCCACCTGGGAATCGAACCTGCAACTTTTGCGTTACAAGACCATTATGCTAACACTGCTGTCCCTAGACTGAAACTCACAGCGTTCACGGGGCGAGGGACCCACAGACCCCCCGTTCCTCCTTAATGAGCCACACTGATCCTGACCTTTCCATCCTTCAGATGTAGTCAAAACAGGAGAGCGCCCGTCGCTGCCAACACATAATCACTTACTGGAGCTGGTGTACTCAGATAATTAACTTCCTCACAAGTTAAATGAGATCGACGTGCTTTATTTGTGAAAATATAGCCATTTGCCTTTTGTACTTTTATCGTGACCTTTTACACTGTTTGTGTGTCTGTGTGTCTGTGTGTCTGTGTGTGTGTGTGTGTGTGTGTGTGTGAGAGAGAGAGAGAGAGAGAGAGAGCGTGTATTTGTGGTCACTGTGAGACAGGAGAGGTAGAGACAGAGATGCACTTCCTCCTACATTGTGAGAAGTATTCTGAAATCAGAAAAGTATATTGTATGTAAATGTTGTAAATAAATTACATTAAGTACATTAAGTGTGTTTAAAAAAAAATTATAATAACTTCGGAATTCAAATTCGCAGAACCCACCATTTTGTGACATTTAATGAAAAAGTGACTCAGGAATTGAATAATATTTAGAGGTTGTAACATTTGCCTTGTACGTATAGATGTCATAGATATAAGGAGGTTTTTGTTGTAGCAATCTAGTAGCCAGTTATACCCTCTAATTTCTCTAGATTCACCTTCCCCCACAAACTCGCCACCTGTCACTACGGGGCAAGCTCATTCCCCGAGGCCGGCGATGATACGCCTCTTCTGGGAGAATGTGGGGAGAATAACGGCTGTCACAGGTGTGGCACTAAGCCTGCCCTGTGGATCAGACCTCTGTGGAAAAGACCTCTGTGGAAAAGACCTCTGTGGAAAAGACCTCTGTGGACCAGACCTCTGTGGAAAAGACCTCTGTGGATCAGACCTCTGTGGAAAAGACCCCGTTGTGACGTCCGCAGCCTCAACATTTCTCCTTAACTTGGGACTCAAATAAATGCAAGTGTTCGTTTTTCTTTTTCTCCCCAAACACAGTTTATTGAGTTAAACGATATTGAAATTGAACTCGATATATTTCTAAGTGAAAGTTAAGGGAAAATAAATTGTTGCCTGAATCCATATTTAATCTGTTCTCACAGATCTGAAAGGGCAGAAACTAAGGACTATATTTAAGCTCTTCCATTTATGGGTCTATATTTGACTGTTAATGGCCTCAGTAATAGCTGCTCACTCCCTCCTCCTCTATTTCCTGAGGAAAAATGATCATTTGTGTTAGTGTCCCATTTTAGAAATGGTACTTTCTCTGTGTGAGATGAGTGCACTCTCTCTGCCTCTCTCTCAATTCATTTCAATTCAATTAAATGTGCTTTATTGGCATGAAATAGTGTGAATATCACCAAAGCGTAGCATAAAAAACATACAGAATAGAAATAAAAAATGTAATTAAAAACAAAATATATATATATAGAAATTTGAACATGAGAAAATTAAAAAAATGTTTTACATAACATAAGAACTTACAAATTATGATAAAATCAACTAATTATGAATTTACGCTATCACAATTTCAATGTATCAATGATTATATTTCTATATAGTCAGTGTTGGTTGGTTGTTCACTGTCCCTCAGGTTGTGACAGGCTAATACATATTGGGCTGCCAGTGGGGCTGTTGGTCCCTCCCCCAAAAGGACTCACAGCTTTTCCTCATTATTCAGGGAAAGGAATTTATTTTTGAATTTGCCAAATTTACATAAATATACTTTTCTGATTTCAGAATACTTCTCACAATGTAGGAGGAAGTGTATCTCCGTCTCTACCTCTCCTGTCTCACAGTGACCACATGCACGCACGCACGCACGCACACACACACGCACGCACGCACGCACGCACACATTTAAGGTTGCAGGTTCAATCCCAAGGTGGGGACACTGCCATTGTACCCTTGAGCTAAAGGTACTTAACCTGAATTGCTTCAGTTAATATCCAGCTGTATAAATGGATTGTAAAGAAATGTAAACTGTAAGTTGCTCTGGATAAGAGCGTCTGTAAAGCCTGTAATGTAATGTAATGTAATGTCACACACACACACACACACACATGTGTATATGTATGTGCACGCTCGTGCAAGGTCACAGCGCTGGCGCATGTACGGACCAGGTGAGTGCAGCGCTCGCAATGTTCACTGCGGATTGTGTGTTTGACCTTGGGTGCAGTAATACTCGTTGGTGCGATTCTGCATGGCTCTGAGAACAAAATGGGTCTGATTTAGGAAAGGGTACATCTGTGAGACATTCCCGGACCACCTGCATGGCACAGCTTGGAGTCAACACGCTAGTGCACTTTGAATAATGCATGGAGTGTGTGTGTGTGTGCGTGCGTGCGTGCGTGCGTGCGTGCGTGCGTGCGTGCGTGCGCGTGCGTGTGCGTGTGTGCGTGTGCGCTTTCTCTCCTGTGAAGAGAGAGAAAGGCACACATAAGACACAGTAAAAGTGGCCGGATAGTGACACAGGACAGATACTATAGTGAACACATCATCACTTAGACCAAGCCAGAGGTATGTTCAGGTGATCAGAGATGAGATGTGTTCTCTAAAAACGCTCTCATCAACATTCTGCAGACTGCAGAGTTCCTGCCTCTACAGCCTCAGAACACAAACACTCTGCAGTAACTGGTGGGCGGGACTGTGTTCATCACAGACTGCCATGAGCATCTGTTCTGAGGACTGGAAATCAAGTCGGGTCAGTGACAATGAGCTGGCAGCTTCTCTGGCACGTTGTTACTTCACTGAAGATTTACTTGAGCAGAAGTGCTCCACCAGGAACCTACTCGAGGAAAAGTTCAAAAGTAGCTTATACAAAAATTATCGAGTAGAAGTCCTTTGGCGTTACGTTTTTGTTAAGTCGAGAGCATGAGGAGGGGCAGGGAAGGGTGAACCCTGGACGTGTGAGCATGAGATTCGGGGTCTTCCTATTGTGCAAATTACACAAGTGTAGCTTGGTTGTTACACAAGATGATGCCTTGTGCAACGTCATATGACATTCAAAAAGGAAGAGCATGGGGCTTCCGACAGCGTAGCGGTCTAACGCACCCGTATTGGCTGGTCCTTTACGAGTGTGAGCTGCCTGTCAGGGACACGGTTTGAAACCCGTCTCTACCAGACTGGCCCTGGTGGGGAGCCCCGATCGGGGGGGCGGCGTTTGGCCGTCTGCCCCAGGGGGAGGGGGAGGGAGATCCGGCATTATATCGCTGAGAAGCACGTAAGGGTGTCTCCAGAACGTGGGTGGGCGAAGTCGGTCTCGAAGGAAGCGGAGTTCACTGCCCTCTGAGAATTAGCTTGCCTCGTAGAGACGGTGAGTTTGTGTGGGGGAGGGCAAATCTAAATAAATAGAGGGTATTACTGGCCACTAAATTGGAAGAAAGGAGCAGAGAAACAGGCAGCTTTCAGTGGGCTGAGAACTTATTCCGATAGCACGTTTCTGTGGAGTTCGCTTCCAATTTACTGCGACGGACTAAAATTGAAGAGAAGGTGTGACTATGCAATCAATGTGGCGAGGTTTTAGAGTTCGGTATACAAGACAATTTTACTGAGGAAGGCAGCATGTCAAACTGTTCGAATCCGTAGCCTCGTCTTAGCTGAAAAATGTCATGGGCAGATCTTTTATGACTGCATTTACCGAATTCTTTTGAGCTGCATACCTCTGGTTTTGAATGGTCTGAAATTAGAGTCCATTTCAATTTAAATCGATTGACAGAAATAAAAAAGTATATCGCTCTGAAAAAGACAAAAACACATAGATCAAAACGTAGTTGAAAAGAAGAGATTTTGAGCCTGCCTGTCATAACTGACACGGTGAAAGGCACTGACACAGAGTTTTTTTGTTTTTGTTTAACGGACAAGAGAAGAAGAATTACTCCACGGCGTTCTGGAGCGAACCTTGATTGGGGCAACATGTCGACTGGATCAATAAGCTCTCCGTTATCTTGTTCAATTTCCTGTGAGGGGTACAAGGTATTTCTAATCATCTCTACCGCTGCCCTCCCTCCCTCCCGATGCAAAGAGCGGTTTGATCTTCAGCCTGTCACGGGAAAGCTGTGTGCTCTGCAGTATCAGGAGCATCTGGGTAATCATGTTAGCCCAACCCCAGTACTGGAACTGGTGCAGTTTTCCATATTTATCATTCATTAGCTGTGCAGAAGCTTGGTTATAAATTAAGTTATGCCATGTCTTGGAGACAGAATAAAAGTGCTTACACAGCTAAAACCGAACCAAGAGAAAGGGCATGGAGGCTGTATTTATATAGAGAATGACTGCATGTGTCCGTCTATCAACTCAAAACAGCCTTGGACGCGCTGAGACAAAGGGCAGCTATCAAGGAAGAGAGAAAGAAATGGATATGTTCTTGTTTTTTAGTTTTTTGTAACTGAGAAGTCCAGTTATGATTACACAGGTCCAGTTACACACCAAAAGCACATGTGGGCCTAGCGCTGTAGATTTCACAGCGGGTCAGGAGATGACCTATGAGAACTAAAGCTGACCGCACACCAGTGCCAACATTTTACATGCGTCGCATGGAGCGCCTAGCATCAACAGCATGCATCTAGTGCAGAATTTTATATCTGTGCATTTTAAATGTGCATAAAAGACTCCTGTTGTCCACTCTTGAAACACTGGGATTATGCTCATGTTATACATGGTTGGATGTTTGGTGAAATAAACAATGTCAATCAAATAACAGAATATTTGATGTATTCACTTAATCATGTTAAAATCTTTTTTTGGGGGTTTAAAAAAAAAAAAAAAAAAAAGCCCAAAACACAACCTGCGAAATTGCAACTTAAGATTTCTCATTTACTCTGAAATGTAGTTTCCAGTCTGTGGCTGAACAAATACTGCAACAGTATTGATTTAAAACTAAGCACATTCTTAGCAGTCTTGTCATACTTTCTTTTTTTTCTTCTTTTTTTGTTGCCTGCATTGCAGACATGAATGGACATACTTTCATTTAGTCAAGTAATAAAGAGCCACTGGGACAAACAATATAGTATTAATAAGACAACAGCTTGCCATTGCTTTTATCGTACACTCAAAGCTGCTTTTACACTCAAAGCTGCTTTTACACTCACCTTGGTGCTCAAGAATCTAGTGTGAGTGTGTGTGTGTGTGTGTGTGTGTGTGTGTGTGTGTGTGTGTGTGTGTGGTGGGTGTGGGTGTGGGTGTGTTTGTGTGTTTGTGCATTTCGTGTTTGTGTGCGTGTGTGTGTGTGTGTGTGTATGTGCGTGTTTGTGCATGTGTGTTTGTGCGTGTGCATTTGCGTGTGTGCGTGTGTGTGTGTGTGTGTGTGTTTGTGTGTTTTCCACATACTTCTAGCAAGTTGTTTTCCAGCAAACCACAAGCACAGAGCACCTACAAGCTGCTGTTAAAATCCCTGGTTTAAATATGCTGTCAGGTCCCATGAGCTGAGTTCAAGAGAAGAGCAACTGTGAGCCGATCAAATATGAAGGTTAAAAACAGGAGGTCCTGTGGAACCACTTCAGCGATTACGGAAGCAGTGAGACGCCCATTAAAGCAGAGAAGCCAGAATGGTGAAAGGAAGAGAAAAGCGAAGGTCAAAAGGCATGTTCGCAGGCCTCCCGGGTGGTCTAGCGGTTACAACGTTCGATTCCACCGGCCGCACCAGTATCGGCTCCGCCCAAAAGTGCCACTAGGGGGCGGTGATTGGCCGGTCTCGCTGCCTATAGGAGTGGCTCTGTGTACCGGAGTTACAGTCGACGGCTTGGCGAGTGCCGGCTCGGAGGAGGCGGTACATCACCTTTGTCACTGCCGGTCTCAGGGCTACAGCAGCGAACTCACAATATGAGGGGGGGATTGACATGAAAAGAGAGGGTGTAATTCTCTACTAAATTGGGAGAAAAATGGGAGAAGATCAGAAACAAAAGAAGAAAAAAAAAAAAAATGTTTGGAACTGTAGAAGACGGCGAGGAGATCGATCGTTGAGCTGAGAGAGGGTGAGTCGTCGTTTTCTCCTGTTTATCTGCAGGCACCGTGAGCCTCAAGAAATTGTGAACAAATTGGGTTTGATGTAGCTCCAGGAGGAGGACAGCACCATGATACGAGATCGTAGCAGAACCGGGCCGTGGCTCGCTAGAGGATATAATTACGGCAGGACGCCCAGTGCAGTGGAGCTCTGTGTCGCCCCTACAACAGAGACGGATGTGATTTATCACATGCCACTTCACCCAAGCAGAGGCTGGGGGCGTTCCACAGGTACACAAATGTGTGTGAGATTAAACATGGACGTCTAAGAGCCGTTTGAAGAATACAGGATGTTTCCGTTGAGGAAATGAGATGGTGGATCTGCTCTTCCTACTCCTCTGTCATTGAGACAGGGTTTTTTATTGGTCTAGCTAACCTGGAGGAAGACATTTTCATTGGCCCCTGTGTCAGTGTCAGTGGTCCTCGACGCACTGATTTCCATTGGTCCTCGCGTCCTCAACGCACTGATTTCCATTGGTCCTCGCATCCTCAACGCACTGATTTCCATTGGTCCTCGCGTCCTCAGCGCACTGATTTTCAGCGGCCCATCCGTCATTGACAAAGCTGTTTTAATTGTCCAATCGGTGCCTGTCAGAGACTCCCATTGGCTCGTGTGTCCTTGACACGGGACGTTCTTATTGGTCCAATGAATTCCCAATGGGTAGTTAGCGTGCGGGTCTTACAGCTGATGCTTCCATGAGCAAAGAAACTTGTGACCAGTTCAGGTGAAACCCAGCCGTTTAAAATCATAACATTAAGCAGGCACTTTCATGCACAGTAGACGCCACACATTTATCTGTATATTTACTGATGGAAGTTATGTCCCTTGATCAACCCGCATGAAACAGAACCATTAACCTTTGATTTATAGGCTTATCTCCTTGGCAACGACGCCATACTGATCCGCAGGGCTGGATAAGTCCATGGTATTTCTTTTATGTTTCAGATTTTTCCTTTTTTTTTTTTCCTTCCAATTTAGTGCCTTTCTATTTCTTTCGATTCGCCCTCCCCCACGAACTCTCCGCCCGTCACTACGGGGAACGTTCATTCCCCGAGGCCGGCGATGATCCGCCTCCTCCGAGACGGAACTCGCCCCCCGCGGCTGTAATAGGCAGCTTGCATCGCAAAGCGAATGCTTAGACCACTACGCCATCCGAGACCCCGAGTCTAAGATATTTAAGAACAGATAGAAAACAAATGAACTCACAGGTGAAGCACACACACACACACACACACACACACACACACACACACACACACACACACACACACACACACACACACACACACACACACACACACACACACACACACACACACACACACACACACAAGCCGATGACTGACATGCTCAACACCACACCTGCACACTGGCTGGAGGACAGGAGAGGCCAGGAGAGGAGGACAGGAGAGGAGAGGAGAGGAGAGGGGAGGGGAGAGGAGAGGAGAGGGAGAGGAGTGGAGGAGGAGAGGAGAGGAGAGGAGGGGAGAGGAGAGGAGAGGGGAGAGGAGGAGGAGAGGAGTGGAGGGGAGAGGAGGGGAGAGGAGGGGGGAGGGAGGGGAGAGGAGAGGAGAGGAGAGGAGAGGAGAGGAGAGGAGAGGAGTGGAGAGGAGAGGAGAGGAGTGGAGAGGAGAGGAGAGGAGAGGAGAGGAGAGGAGAGGAGGGGAGAGGAGTGGAGAGGAGAGGAGGAGAGGAGAGGAGTGGAGAGGAGAGGAGAGGAGAGGAGAGGAGAGGAGAGGAGCACTCACACAAGGCAGAGGATGATTGAAAGGCCATCTCTTGATTTTGTGCTCATTTATCTGGGCCCTGGAGTGCCGTCCTGCAGGCGTCTCGACGTGTTCGCGGAGCCTCATCAGTCACAGAGATTGGGACTGGAAGCGCTGGCATGAAAGAGCGGGGGGGAGAGGGGGGGTGCATGGCTTCTGGGGGCACCAACCCTCACCCCCCCCCAGCAAACAAGCACCATCAATTTTCTGGTTTGGTTCACACGCCCTGCTCCGCGTTTGACAGGACGACCGGCGCGATGCGCCATGCCTCTGTAATCAAGTTTAATTAAGGGAGGGGGGGGGGGGTTCCGACGGTTCACTGCGACTGTTGCGTCACTCCACGACCGCCCGCTATCGAGTGGTGACACATAGGCGGCCGGGATCAGGGGGAGGGGAGAGAAGCGCTCCGTCTTTCACACCCTGACCACACAAATAATGAGGACCTGCATGGAGTGGTGACAGGGATGGCCAAATGTGAGCCAATTAAGATTTCACCACTGCCATATTTTAAAGAAACATAACATTCTAAGCTTTGAGAACTTTGTTAGGGTTGCTAAGCTTTTTTTTCACATGCATACATGGCCTGGCTCCCTCCTCACTCTGTGACCCAGTCACATCCCGGCATGTTGTTGGTCTGTCCACTAGGATGGCAGGAGAGGGAAACTGCATCGTCCCAAACCACAGAACTGCATTTGGCCAGACTGCTTTTAGCACTAAAGGGACTAATGTGTGGAATCCTCTACCTAGAGCGGTCTCAAACTCAGTGCCACAAAGGGTCGTGTGTACGAAGGTTTTCATTCCAACCAATTACCGCTGCCTTAATTGGCTCAACTACTAATTTAGACATATGCATGCACCTCTGTGCATTCTTGAAGTTAAAGCACAGAATATACTCAACAATTATTATTTAGATAACAAAAATATTTCATTTCACTTTGTATACATTATATGATAATTTAGCAAATAATGGAACTAATTATCAACATGATAAAAACCAGCATTTAGCAAATTTGAACCACTGGAACTAATTTGCTCTTTTAAAATCAAAAGCGGCTAAAAGCAGACATGCACGCATGTGTCGGTCAAGTATACTTTTAATACTGTTAGTGCTGTTATTCTTTTTCAATGCTGTCCTGTCCTAAAATTATTTTATTTATTGTATTTGTATCGTCTTGCCCAACATCTATGTGTTGGCTTATTCACTTTTAAAACTAGGGACGAACATTGAAAAGTAGCGCAAGCTACAAATCTTTTGCGTGTTGTCAGTGCCATGTGTCGATGTTCTTTGTATCTGTCCCTACTCAAATAAACATGAAGTAAAGATCTGGGTTGCGCCGAGCTGTCACTCTAGTGAAGCACCATGGCGATGTGAGCTCGCAGGATGGAGGGCAGTCAAACGCACGTGGCAGATTTCATTTAATTCATTTCACCCCCTGCACTCTCCACCATTAGCACGCTCCTGGACGAGGGGAAGGTCTAAAGGGGTCAAAGGTTGTAGCCGGGGGGGCCGTTACATCCACACATTGAATTACCCTCGGAGAGAGAGACGGTCTCCCTCTCTCGGCGCTAGGCACTGTGTTTGGCGAGTCCTCAGTCGTGTGTGGCTCTTCAGGAAAGAGAGCAGAGCAGAGCGGGGCGAGAGGGACAGAGCTTTCAGAGCGTTTTCCCCTCGCACACCGGGGCACGGCCGCCTGCCCCTCACCATCACACACCCGGGCACGGCCTGCCCCTCACCATCACACACCCGGGCACGGCCTGCCCCTCACCATCGCACACCGGGCACGGCCTGCCCCTCACCATCACACACCCGGGCACGCCTGCCCCTCACCATCGCACACCCGGGCACGGCCTGCCCCTCACCATCGCACACCCGGGCACGGCCTGCCCCTCACCATCGCACACCCGGGCACGGCCTGCCCCTCACCATCGCACACCCGGGCACGGCCTGCCCCTCACCATCACACACCCGGGCACGGCCTGCCCCTCACCATCGCACACCCGGGCACGGCCTGCCCCTCACCATCACACACGGGGGGAAACAGAAATAGCAGCCGTTCCTCACGGTCTCGTCTTGTCTCTTCTCTGTCCTGACCCCTGGGTGGTGGAACGATCTTCCACACTCAGTCAGGACCGCAGAATCACTGGCCATCTTCCGCAAGAGACTCAAAACCCACCTCTTCAGACTCCACTACCACTGACTCTGTACTCTTAACTATTTGTCATCACCACTGTCTACATGTTTAACACTGCTTCTCGTATCGTTTAAAACTTTCTCAATTAAAAAAAATAAAATCTACTAACCTTTTCCTTCCCTGTGTTACAGGTATGGTAGTGCAGCTGCCTGCAATGATGTCTATCACTGTATTACTGCACTGATGTCTTGTGTTAACTATGATTGTTCCTACCATGTATTAATGCACATCTTGTAAGTCGCTCTGGATAAGAGCATCTGCTGAATGCTTAAAATGTAAAATGCAGCGCTGCCCATCAGTGGCCCTCATCCTGCCCCCATCATGTTCTCCCCCCCCCCAGCCAGAGCCACATCACCAGGCAGGAAACCAGGAGAGTTGAGGCATGATGGGTCAGGACACCACCACGCCATTCTGTCAGATTCCATTGCCAGAAGTAGGAATAAAAAAGCACCTCATGGGTCTGGAACTCGGGTTTCTCTGAAAAGACACAAAGGCGGCCTCCCGGGCAGTCTAGTGGTTACAGTGTTTGACGCTGGCCACTGTGACCGGGGTTCAATTCCACCGGCCACGCAGTATCGGCTCTGGCCGGGAGTGCCACTAGGGGGCGGCGATTGCCTGTCCACCCCAGGGAGGGGGGAGGGAAGCCGATATGAGCTCGCTGCGTATAGGAATGGCTCTGGAGTACTGGAGTTACATTCGAGGGCTTGGCGAGTGCCGGCTCGGAGGAGGCGGTACACCACCTTGTCACTGCCGGTCTCAGGGCTACGGCAGTGAACTCACAATACGAGGGGGGATTGACATGAAAAGAGAGGGAGTAATTGACTACTAGAAAATGGGATAAAAATCCAAAACAGAATCCTTCAAAAAAAAAAAAAAAAAGATAAATGTGGCTGACACAAAAGGAGGTGACATTATTCTCCGACCTGACCTTTCCCCCGGCGCAGGGCTGAGAGGAGGGGTGGAGGGGGCACTGGCTCGCAGACAAGCCCGGTCAATGGCACCCGCTGTGAAATCACTCTCTTTTGAGGGGCCAAGACAGTCATGTGCTTAGCAGGAGCGCATGCAGAGCGGAGGGGGAAGAAACAGGGTTCGTCTCATGATCTGCTCCATTCGTCAAACAGGCTAATTTTCCCAGAGTGCTTCAACCACACGCCGGCCACTTCCTGCCGCACTGCATGCTGGGGGCACACACTGCACATTACCGCCAGAAGGGAAACAAAGCGCGGGGATCCCTACGAGCTCTCTGCAGCTTCCTCTTCCATTAACGCATTACGTCCTTCTTTTAAAACCTTCCCTCTTTCTTCATCCGGTTTTTTTTCCATCGTTTTAGAGATGAACAACAGGTCGCTTTAGTGACTTGTGACAAGTTATTGTTAGTTGTTAGTTGTTATTTTCGCTGCTGTTGTCATTTGGCAGATGTCCTTATCAAGGTCAATTTTCAAAGTGTAAAGTTTGGATGTGTATATGTGTTATGTGTGACATGTACATGTGTGTGTGTGCGTGTGTGTGAGTGCGAGTGCAAGTGTGTGTGAGTGTGAGTGTGAGTGTGAGTGTGAGTGTGAGTGTGAGTGTGAGTGTGAGTGCGAGTGCGAGTGTGTATGTAGGTGTGTGTGTGTGTGTGTGTGTGTGTGTGTGTGTGTGTGTGTGTATTTGTAATCTCTTGCTTGAGCAGAGTAACACAAACTGCATGGATGCCTCTGTTTCAACGACAGGCTTCTCCAGGATGTTGAGCTTCACAGGAGAGAAATGGGACGATGGGTCATACGCATGTCCTCCATGTCTCTGAACATTTTATTATGTTATTATATTATTATATTTCCCCCAAATGAAGTCTAGCACCTTTACCCTATAGAGGGGGGGCAGGTTATGAGTCCTTAAGAGGAACATGTACCCACACACGCAAGTTTTCTGTTTGTTTGTCTTTTCCTATGTAGTGTTTGGATATACTGTTCCCTTACTTGGAACCAGTGCACTACAATTGATGCGTTTGTTCAATATTGTAATATTGCCTGACTGTTCTCTTTACGGAATATGTAGCTATGACACCCCCCTGAACAATATTGAAAGGTCACACGTGCACACTGTTTTTGACATTAAAAATAAAATACATAAAATAACAGTACGTAAAATTGTGTCTATAAAGCATAATGTGAGACTGTTGGCCTATCCGATCCAGTTACGGAATCAATTGCTTTTAACGACTGTTAACGATCAGGTTCGTTGCTATGGATCACCATGCACGGGACGTCTCGCTGAAGGGAGGTGATTAACGCCGATCACTCGAGATTCAACCCTGTGGCGCGACGGAGAAACACACGACGACGTTTCTCTTTTTTTGGGCTACACGCAGTCCAGACGGTTGGGATCGCGTGAGATTCGCCAGCGTTATGGTACATACACTCTTATAAGAAATGGTTCTATATGGAATATCGCTTGCTTCATATTTGGAACCCCTGAAAGGTTCTATACAGAACCGTTTTGAAGGGAAACGTCAATGCAAATGCAATCACAGGGCTCTATATAGAACCCTTTTTGGGGTGAATGGTTCTTTGCTACCAAGTATAGCAGAACGCTAAAGAACCTTTATATTTTAGAGTGTAGCGGAGCGAGGTCCGACTGCAGAGACTGACTGCCCCCACCCCCCCGACACGCGGTTCATTCCAGTTCTTTCTCCGTCTCCACGCCCCGACCCCACTCTGCCGCATCCGCTCTGCCGCCGGAAGCCCACTGGAGCCTTTTCACCCTCGCGCCGCCTGCAGCCCTCACCTCGTGCCCGGCACTCCGCGCGCGAGCTCGGCCCGAGCTCATTCGCTCTGCGATAAATAATTCATCCCGGATTCAAAAAAAATCCGCTCCCGCAAGACGGAGGAATAATCGCTGCGGGAGAAACGACCCACTGCCGCTTCTAAAAATAACCCCCCATAGCGACAGAGCCACAGGACCAGCCCGCAGGACATGAACCGTCACTTTTGTTTTATGTGAGGGGAAGCAACGGCGCAGATATGTCACCAGTTTTTAAGACACGCAGGTCGGTTCTCTGCGGAGAGACTGTCCCGCAATCGCCGCAGGAATTCGAAGAGGAGAGGAAGCGACCCTCGCAGGATCCTGCGATCTGTCAATCCGTGCCAACGTGTCTCGAGACCCCGAAACACGGGAGGTGACACGAGCGAGTGGAGGAGCTCCACGCGGCACTGGACGTGAAAGCCTGTGTGGAATCTGCGTGTCCCCGTGTGCGGCGACGCGATGGTTTACTCATTAACGCGCGATAAATATGATCCTGCCGGAGTCATGGTGACTCACTCTGTCCTGTGTTAATGTAAATAACAATAACGTGCAGCATGCCAACGGCTTCATCGTCCCATTGGCTAAGGGACTATATCCACTCTCATTAGACTGCACACACGCAAATGATTAGACAACAGTAACACATGCTCGTGTCTTGAGGCGCGAGTACGGAAGCAAACAGAACAGCTGCCGCGCGCTGAAGCGCTGGCTACAGGGAGAACGAGACTGGTGTACATGAGTTTATAAGAACAAGTCGATGGTGCGCTGTGGTTTGGACATTTAGACTCACGTGGATGTGGGGGTTGGTTGTTGTGGTTGACAGGGTCTCGTAATGTCACAAACCAGCTAAACTTTCAGCTTGAAACATGGAATTGGCCAGAAAAAAAAAAATATATATCACGGTTTGTGATATTGTGTCGCCACAAGCGACAAAACTAAACCCAACCACGCCAGTCCACGCAAAACACCGCACGATGGAAATGCACCGCCTGTGACGGGGAACGATTCAATCAAATCACAACAAAGAAAGAGAATAAACCATGTCGGAAAACTCACCTTGCATATCTGAAAGTTTTCAGACACTAGCGTTTCCTGCACCTCGATTTCTCTGGGGGTGAGCGCTGCAGTCGGGGTTCCAGCGAGGCTTCCGGGCGGGGGGGTTCCAGAGGCGGGCCCCCCCGGCGAGGAGGCTGTCAGCCCATCCAAGACCTTCCGAAACTTCTTCATTTTGACAGGAAGCGGTCTACAGATATCAATTAAAGGAGATGAATTCAGGAGAGTCTCCCGGGGTTTAAAACGTGGCTTGGCGTGCAGGTTCTACGCTTCCAAGTTCAAAAAGTAACGGAGAGACTCCATCCTGTGTCCGAAGGTTTATATCATCAAAACAGCCTTGGTCCATATGCGTGTTTCCACCCCGGGGGGCTATTCATAAAAGCACGAAAAACGCAAAAGAACGATTCATTCTAGCGTTCCGCAGGCTCGAGCTAAAGTAGGAAACTTCATGTTTGTTTTTTTCCTTGCATGATAATGCGCCTTTTTTTAAATCACAAAAACAATGGAGCGATAAACGCGATCTCGCTGCTGAGGACAACACGGAATGATTATAACCCGATATAAAGTCTCGTTAAATTAAAGCAACAATAATAATTTTAAAAAAGATTTAAAAGATGAATTTAATTCATCCTGTAGGGAGAGAGATTTTGTAATCGCACACATAAGACACACAGACACGCGCGCACACACGCACACACACACACACACATGCAAACTGCAGCCCCGGAAAGCGCGTTTTCCCTCGCTCAGAAACTAAAGTAAAAGGCACACGTCGAAGAAGGAAGTTGTGGATTTTGAGGGGGTCGAGGTGGTGGGGGGGGTATGTCCAGCGCAAAAAGAGGTCTCTCGGTCTCTCGGTCTCTCGGTCTCTCGGTCTCTCGGTCTCTCGGTCTCTCGGTCTCTCGGTCTCTCGGTCTCTCGGTGGAGGTTTCCTGCGGTAAAGTGCCAGGCGCTGACCACGGTCCTGAAACCCAGCAGACTGCTCTCCGCCCCCAGGCACGGCTGCAATAGTCCCGCCCTCCCCTCGCTGCGATTGGGCAAACGAGCAACACTACTGCGATTTAACTGGTGATTACAGCAACAACAAAAAAAAGAATCCGTTGTACAATGCCTTCAGTTTTTTACACACCCACCCTTGTACGTTTGAAAGCGAAAACTGCCTATGCGTATATGCATCTGTTATTATAGTATCTCTTCGGCCAGCACATTTCGCCCCACGCAGGCTCGTGACGGACACGCGCATTGTCCCGTTGTTCTGGGCGCGCGGTAAACGCCACGTGCGGACCGCGGAAGGGCGAGACCTCGCGCGCGCTGTGCTGTGCTGGCTGTTAACCTTTTCCCAGCTGTTTTTCTTAATTAATTGCGCAGCTGTCGGCCGCGATCTTAACAATTCAAAATGAGGTTTTGGAGGCTCGCGTTGCTGGCTGCGCCTCTTCACAAGCGAGCGGCTCCAGCTCCACGCGGGGAAAACTACTTTAACAAGTGAGTCATTTATAAAAAGCTAAAAAAAAACTTTGCCCAACTCCCGTGGCCAGTGCCCAGTGCCCATCCACCCAGTCAGTGTTGACAACATCTCCACCACCACGTCACACGGCGTGCTGGCGAACGCGCTCCTCGGAAACCGAGCCGAGCTTTGTGTCATCACATCATAAACCCGGGCCCGTGTGTACAAAGATTCTAAGATTGGGGTGCTGATCTAGGATCCGTTTAGTCTTTTAGCTCATAATGGATATGGTTAGGATATGGACAGGGGAAACCTGATCCTGGATCAGCACTCCTACTCTTAGAATCTTTGGCCCTGGTGGTGCTGCTGATGATGATACCAAAACAATAAATAAGATTAATCGCCCTTATCGTCAACATAATCACAATACTCATAAACGCAAATCATAACAATAAACAGTAGCCTAACCATAAGTGGTAATCACTCACGATGGCTGTCTCAGTTTGTGAGATGGAGTATCAGCTGTGCGGTATATTTTACAGGGATATTTCACCACCTTTCCATGCCATTATTTCACTGTCATGAGATAATGGCGTACAACACGTGCGCAGCGAGACTCAGCAAGCGTCCCATTAAAGCTCGTATCCTGCGAGGGGCAGATGTGCGCGTGGCTACACTCGAGCTGTGGTGGAAAACACAAGCAGCTGGTCGTCCCGATCTCCCAGTTCCATATTATATGTAGAAAATACGAAATTAATCGCTAAACGCAAAATAAAAATTACATAACGGTTTTCTTTTCGTTGTTTTTTTTACTGGAGACTAAAGCAATGCACCCCGCGTATTTGCTGGTGTTCCGCTGCTGTGAAACCGCTCACGGGCCCACCTACTAAACAGCGGCTGTGTTCCACACACCGCAGAACCACTGTGGGACTGTTCTTGCGCATCGGGGATGTATTAGAAGAAAAAGAAAAATCCATGCGGCAGAGATAAAATGAGATGAGATGGGAGGATGGGAGGATGGGAGGATGGGAGGATGGGAGGATGGGAGGATGGGAGATGAGAGGCACGAAGAGGCAGAATAATCCTCTTCATCGTCCCCCCTGAGTAAACAGCCTGCAACATAATACCTCTGCTTAGACAATAGCATCGGGAGCGAGAAGCACGGCGGGGGACACTGCTAATCTCGCGGCTCAAACCCTCCCGACAGGGATCAGGGCAGCAGGCACGTCAGGTGCCCCAGGAGGGTATCACAAACTGGGGAATTATGGGAACTCGTGAAGCTGAAAGACTCTAGTGGCACTGTGAAACTTCACTGAACTTCCCTTCTCTACGCTTAAAAAGGGGGCAATTGTGCTTTTCCCTTCTTTCTTTGTGTGCTGATGCCAACAGTAACACGATGTATTGTATGCGATCAGATCACGCATTTAAGCGATAGAGACAGTGAACGGCGCTCTTAGAGATTATAGAGGTTGTTACTGCGTGTTGACTATAAAGAATGAACCGCGCGTGTGTGCGTGTGCGTGTGCGTGTGTGTGTGTGTGTGTGTGTGTGTGTGTGTGTGTGTGCGCATGAATGTTTCAACATAAAGTATGAAAGGCCAGGGATTCCACTGAAAATTTCCAAGACAAAGACTAGTTTGCGGGCTGCGCTCGTAAATTCCGTAAGTTTCTGCCTCATTAGGAACATTTATGGAAAGACTTTTGTAAACAATTCATATGATGGTCCCATCAATTAGAGAAGAAGTCATTAATAACAAACATGAATTATTAAACTGTTATTAGCATTCATTGCAGTCCCTATCCCAAAGCACAAATCACTCATCTCGTTCAAATTAATATTGGACAGGCAGTCCAAAAACGTGAAATAGCGCTGGACAGCATTCATTAATGTTTGATGTGCATTCTAAAGTAGTTTTTTCTTTTATTTTCATTTTCTCCCAATTTATTAGCCAATACCCTCTTTTCATGTGAACTACCCCCCTCCCCGCCGGTATTGTGAGCTCGCTGCTCATTGGACATTGGCAGCCTCTGCCTCCGGGCATGCGCAGAGGAGGGTCATTACTGGTCAGCCCAGCCGTTGCGTGGTGCCTTCATCAAGCCTGTTTTTATTTTTTTAAAGCACAGAATTCTGTACATGTTAGAGATCTCTTTGGCGGCGGATAGCATGTTAGAACGATCTCTTTGGCGGCGGATAGCGTAGCGCAGGGGTCTAATATTTAGCCTCCATAAAAGCTTTTTGTCATGGTGGGCGGGCCAGACCGTAATAACAATAATTTGTTCACTGCAAAGTTACCACAAATGTAATGTAACAAAGAATTGCAATTTAATTAATGGCAATAACAATATAATGTAATTACCCTGATTACACTGCGTAAACACGCACAGAAATGCATGTTCGTTTTACCAACGTTTGCAAACACCAGACCCGTGTGTCTTATATGCAACAAAACGGTGGCCGTTTGCAAGGAGTATAATTTGTATAATTTAGTATTTCCTGACTTTTCATTTTATTGGCCTTTTTTATTTTTGGCTAGTAGGCTATAACTTTCATTGTCAGACACTTTTGCCAGTGCGTTTTAGAGTCGCAATAAAAATAAATTATCTTTACACAAAGCATCAAGCATGCACAAATGAAATGTAAAGCATGCAAGGCATATTTATGTTGGTTTAGGTAGGCTAGTAGGCCTATATTAAACTGATTGTTATAAATTAATCGACTGGTGTCGTGTGTTTTTCCATCTGCCTTTAAGTTATGCGTTTGAGACCGTCAGAACACGCTGATCTGGCATTAGACTACTTAACAAAATAGTTATTAATAATAATATTATATTTATGCTCCGGCCGCGGTCGGTGGTGCTGAAATGCAAAGACAGCGGCTTTACCTGCGTCTTCACCACGAGTAGCCACTCTCTCGATAGTTTGGGATGGGGGATTTTGAAATTCTATTTGATAATATGTTATTGAAGTTATAACCTAGTTCTATATACATGTATATGCAGTTTATTATGATTTTTTTTTTTTTTTTTAAGTACAAATTATTATTTTTTAAATAAATCTGGAAGCTTTTCATGGGCCAAAATATAATTTTGGAGGGCCGGATCTGGCCCGCGGGCCGCCAGTTGCCGATCACTGGCATAGCTTATCTTGGCTGGTCGGATACGGTGTGCGCTGCCTGTCAGGGACGCGGTTCTAAACCCGTCTCTACCAGACCGGCCCTGGTCATCAGCCCCGATCGGGGGCGGCGTTTGGCTGTCTGCCCCAGGGGAAGGGGGGAGGGTGAGCCGGCTCGGGTCCGCCGTGAAGCACGTAAGGGAGTCTCCAGAACGTGGGTGGGCCAATCTAAATAAATAGAGGGTATAATTGGCCAATGAATTCAGAGAAAAAATTGAAAAAAAGATCTGTTCCCCCTCTGACTGTACCTCCCAGCCTCGGTGGAATAACCTCACGTCTATACTAAATGACATAAACGTGAGGTAATAGAAAAGGATTTAAAATGACCATGTGCCATTGTGTCCTTCAGTTTTGGTTTAGGTATCCTGTTCAATCGCTACTCCATACACTGTGCAACGCGACTCTTTAGGACAGGAGAACGCTTGTATGCCCAAGTGTGTTTGTGTTTAGGACTGTGTATATCCACATTCTGAAATAGATTTTGTTCCAACAACCACACACATACACAACCACGTTTTCTGTGTAGTTGTGATTCTCATATGACCTGTCTTGTTAATCGCGAGTGTCCTCTCTCTGGTCGCTAGGGGAAACTGTGTCCTAAGGGAACACGCAGTTCTGGGTTTGGAGGTCATCTGGGCCTCGGGGGGTCAGGATGCCACAGATCAATGGAGAACAGGCTCTGGGCTCTGGGTCTCCTGGAGTGAGTGACTTCCCCCGACCCTGGGGGAAAACAATCGATTGTTAACTCTGACTGCAGGTGCCTCTCCCATCCTTTGAATTTCCAAAACATCATCGACACTCCATCATCCACCTTCAGCGTGAACAGAAACATGTGAAGCACGGAGATGAAGAGGATTACACGTCTCGGCAGCTTCCACAGGCTGCCCCCGGCAACGCTAATGCAACAACTGCAAGGGAGAGATAAAGAGAGGAACCCTTTCAGAAATCAACACAAAACGATGCCTCAACACAGACTACGCTCTGGACAAAAATGTCTTATGAGTATCTTAGCACACTAAGGATGTGATGTCACAGTGATGTCAGTCCAATCACTGGCCATCTTTCGTAAGAGACTCAAAACCCACCTCTTCAGACTATTGTCATCACCACCGCTCACATGTTTAATCCTGCTTTTCGTAATATGTATCTATGTTTAAAACTGTCTCAAACAAATGAATGAAAAATCTACTAACCTTTTCTTTCCCAGTGTTACAGGTACGGTATGCAGCTGCCAACAATGATGTCTATCGCTGTATTACTGCACTGATCTCTTGCACTAACAATGATTGATCTTACCATGTAGAAATGCACATCTTGTAAGTCGCTCTGCTAAATGCTTAAAATGTCAATGTAAAATGTACAGTGGGCACAGGATGTGATGTCACAGTTTAAATGACAGTGTCTCATGCAAATCGCATAATGCTTTTGAAGCTACTGAATAGAACACAAACATGTGGCTGTTCATCGCAAGGCCATCGTGTGGCCAGGCTTGTGCCCTGGCAGGACTGCTGTGCGTGAAGCTCACTCTACAATGATCCGTCCACATTGGTTACTCTTTTTAAATAATATTTTAACTGAGTGTGCACTGCAACTAGCAGAGTGCATGTAATGTGACTGATCTAGGGAATGCCAATGGAGAGTCTGTAGTAAAGAGTTATCTTTTCATGTCTCATCTCACGACGCACCAGTGGCAACTGACCCACGGTTTGAGAACATCATATCCATGTTTTTGTGATGAAGCAATTACCTTTCAGGCCTGTAATGATGGTTGTCTGCAAGTGAGGATTTTAGACATAACCTGAGGAATCCTGATATTAGATGCTAGAGCCATCAGGACTACAGCTCCCAGCAGCCTGCAGTTCCACACCTCATTGCCGCCAACTGAAGCAAGTCAAGCAATTGGGACTCCTGGCAGCTGAAGCCAATTTGGGGGGGGATAAAAGACACAGCATTTCCCCGCACAATTCGCTAAGTACTAAAAGGGAAACGCGTGGGGAGTGAAAGAGTTAGAGGATTGTTTTTTTGGATTGATTACTGGATTGAATTGGATTGTTTTGAGAAACCTGTTTGTGTATCAACTTTGGATTGCATGAGGACCTGGATTGGATTAACGACTTGGTTTACGGTATAATTTACAGAACAATTGTTTTGAAACGTTTCAGAACACTGCAAGTCAACATTGGCCTCATTGCTGTCATTGCAGCCATTAATTATAATTGTGTTGGTGACAGAGGTTTTGCATAACCTAATCGGGAGAGACTTGAAATTGTGTTGATGAGATAATACTTTATTGTCTGCTCTTGCAGAAAATTGTTTTGCATATAAAAAAGCTTTCCGTACACCACAATGTATAAGACGGAAGACTATATAAGCCTGGTCTATTGATGCCTATCTAATATATATATTGAGGCTATATCTAATATATCTGATCTATCTATCTATATATCTGATCTATCTAATATATCTAATATATATATATATTGAGGCTATATCTAATATATCTGATCTATCTATCTATCTAATATATCCATCTCTCAATTTCTCATTCTACAGCTAATTAATTGTCTCTCAAAATACTCTCAAATAAACTCAAATATCTCAGTAATCCTCGCAAATATCGCTCTCTGTCTATCAGTAATCCTCACAAACAGTATTTCTCTCTCAGCAATCTCACAAACTCCACAAACTCGCACCATACATTTCAAGCTTTCGCTCCATTTTTAAAACCTCTAGACGCTACTGTTTTGAAACACTGCTCGGAACATTGTATCGAATCTGCAAGTGCCGAAACAATCGATAAGGTTTCAAGCTTCGGTGTCGAAATTGCCATCCCTAGTTTACAGACAGAGACAACGAGAGAAGGATTATGGACTGTGTGTTTGAAATCCCACAATTCTCCAAAATTAGTTTTGTGTTTCGTAAAATAACTTATTTGGAATACTGCCTCTTCTGGATTTCTTAAATCTCCTACAACCCCCAGTGGCATGACAATATATACAGGTATATATATATATACATATATATTTTAAATTAATATCTTTTTTTAGAGGTTATCCATTTTGTAATTCGGTCACTCTGGATCAGACCTATGAGGCATTCATATTTTTAAAATGAGCGCATCATTAAGATGTTTTTTAAGGTAGCTAAATCTTATATTAGAAGATTTATTTGTGCAATTTTACAAGATTATTGGATTGAATGAGATCAATACGTGCCGGTTAAAGAGGAGTAGGACATTCTGGCGTGGGGGGAGACGACACAAAGCACCAGGTACTTGATTTGTTTTTCTGTTTTGTTTTGGAGGGGTGGGGTGGGGGGGGCGGTTTTCCAAGAAAAGACAGCATTACATTTCTCATTTAAAGAACAGAGCTGGCTTAACAACTATTGATTCAGGACATCCTATCAGAGCTCAAATCTGTTCAACATTCAACTTCCCACCCCTCAGTCTCTTCATATAATCTCACTCCCTTTTTACACACACACACACACACACACACACACACACACACACACACACACACACACACACGTGTGTGTGTATTTGTATGCCCATGTGTATTTGTGTGTGTGCGTGTGTATGCCCATGTGTATTTGTGTGTGTGTGTGTGTGTGTGTGTGTGTGTGTGTGTGTGTGTGTGTGCCTCTCACTCCCTCTCTCTTTCACACTCTCTGATGCCATGTGATTCCATCGTAAACGCTGGCTTGTTTTTCAAAATATCTTTACATACTGTAGATAGTTTATTTTTTCCCCCCTCACACAAAAGTGCTATTTTTATCACTTGATAAAGACCCATTGTTTGTCTTTGACAGGGATGGGCTGTGATTCCTGGAAATCTCCGAAGCTTATGACTGAGGTCCATATATAACCTCACAGTGTAATTCATAGTCTAAAGACAGTGGATATGTTAAAGTGTCAATCAACCAATTAGTCATTACAGCTTCCTGTTAGATAAACATGCATGTAAGACTTCCTGGCCTCATTTGGGTTTCTTCACATACAGAATTTGCTTTGTTAAATGATATCATGGTTCTTTGAGGAGCTGGGTCAAACAATTATTTGAAATACTTGAACCCTTTTAAGACATCAATTTATGCAGATTACTGCATCCAATTATATGCATCCAAGTTATTCTTTCATGTGATGGCACATTTCAGTTCTTTTAGTAAAATGTTTCATCAAAAATTCTCAGGGATCAGCAGAAAGGTTTTACCAGCATCTAAAGAGTTAAAGTATTTCAGATCAGGTCTTTCAAACAATGGCCCCAATCGGGGCTGATGACCAGGGCCAGTCTGGTGGAGACAGGTTTCAGACCGCGTATCTGACAGGCAAGCGCATACTGTATCGGACAAAATGTGGTGCGTTAGACCGCTACGCTATCCGCCGCTCAGCCAAATGCTACCTGTTCGATTAGCCTTGGATATAGGAATAGATAATGGAGCAATCGTTTCCACTGGGCGTGCCCTCCAAAGCATAAAAGGGAATATATCCCCATGCAGTTTAATGCTGTAAAGCAAAAGTTATTGCCTGCACAAGACGACTTCATCAGGACATATAGATCTTAATAAATCAATTCCACTTGGGAGCCTCAAACTGTGTGCTGAATATTTTCTGCTGACTTTTTTGTGGGTGTATATTACAACTTCTGATACTCTGAAGGAAATCACACAATAACCTGCATCACAGTAAAACCGCCGACTGGACCTGAATTCTCAATAAACAGAAGTGTCTCCAGTGTCACTGTATTAGAATGACATCACATTTACATTTTTAGAATAAATTATTTTTAAATATTAATTATCAGAGGGCAGCGAACTCCCACCCACGTTCTGGAGACTCCCTTACTCACAGCAAACTTGTGCCAGTTCACCCCCCCCCCTGCCCCTGGGGCAGACAGCCAAACGCCGCCCCCGATCGGGGCTGATGACCAGGGCCAGTCTGGTAGACATGGGTTTCGAACTGCAACCGTGATAGGCAGCTCACACTCGTAAAGGACCAGCCAATACGGGTGAGTTAGACCGCTACGCTATCAGAGGCCCGGTTGGTCCATTATTGACCAGTACACGATGACACATCATGGACCCACCCTACCGGGATGAGGGGAACACCTCAGGACTCTTTCAGGATTGGTTTACCATAAATTAATCAATCTTATGTCTTCTATTTAACATTTTGACACTCGTGTGCAAAGTTTAGTTGCCAAACCAGATGGATTTTAGGGCATTTTATCCAAGGGCTATAGCCAGGTATCCCAGTCAAGGGAATACGATCACGTGTGCGATTACAGAAAATATACAAATAAGACTATCAGTGTGAAAATGAGGGGATGAATATGATAAGTTGAGCTCTGTGCCGTGCAGATGAATGCATTTCACAAATATTTCTGCTGACTGCACTGGGCCTCGGTAAGCTGTGGGCGTCTCATGGCCCGAAGACAGCGTGACCTGATGGGCCTGTTTCCCTCAAATGCCCCCTAGAGCTCTTAAAAAAAACCTCTTTTAAAATCAGCAGCCTGCCCATACTGCTGTCTTTACGTAATGGTGCAACAGTCACGAGGCAGTGATGTCACGAGGCAGTGATGTCACGAGGCAGTGATGTCACTAACGTCATTTCTGAGTTAATTGCCCTGTAGTTGCACTTTATTGGATTTATAATAATAATCATCATCATCATCATCATCATCATCATAACTGACTTGTTTTAGGGCTGGTGGATAGCGTAGCGGTCTAACGCACCGTATCTTGGCTGGTCTGATACGTTGTGCGCTGCCTGTCAGGGACGTGAACACACATGCGCACACACACACACACACACACCCAATCACACACACGCGCACGCACGCACGCACACATCTACATACACAGACACACACACGCGCATAAATGTCTCTGCATCAGCTGATCAGCAATGCAGCGTCTGTGTTTCACGAGCAGCCCTCAAGGTTCCCCTCCCGCCGGAGGAACGAGCGCCGTTCTAATTAACCTGACATTCAGAGGTGGATTAAACTGTGTGACCCCGTTCAGCGAGTCAGTGGCGATACACAGTCTACACGGGCTACATATCAATGGCCCGGTTCAAGAGGCAGTCATTAGATGTCTCCGCTAGGGGTATAAGACGGTGGTGATGAATATCTTGGTGCCCAGACCTCGGTCAAATATGTATCTGAAAAACATTCGCTGTTTACACGCTGCTAGAATCACACTAAGCACTCCTGCAAGTTCCCTAGAATTCACAACGAAACATCTTACTAACCAAAAGGTACAACCGTATGGAAGAAGAATTTTAAAACGTTCAGACACCTTACAAATGGTAGACTTTAACTGCAAGGGCCTGGAGATGCAACTGACGAGAATTGAAATGATCTTACTGCAGCTCATAATAAGATAAGATATTTGTTCGTTTTAATCAAATAAAATAAAAAATATATATTGCATTTATGTTCAATAAACAGAAGTGTGAACGTCACTGCATGCTGGTTCAAACTGTGCCACACAACAAGGCTGATGTCCGACTGAGCTCTGCGTTCATTGTCAAATACAGAAACATATTTACGTGATTTCATCGATTGAGTTGACTTTACGGGCTGCTAAAGACAGCAGAACAAAGAGCATCGCACGCAACATTTGAGCTGCGTATAGGAGTGGCTCTGGAGTTACTGGTGTTACATCTTGACTTTGCCTGGCTGTGCGGTCTCGGAGGAGGTGCTGACCCCAGATCAGTCTGAGGTCTCAGTGGTCTCCTCGAGAACTCACAATACAAGGGGTCTGCTAAATTGGGGATAAAATGCCATTAGAAGGTCCTCCAGGGGGCTGGCTCCCAGTCCTAACCCAGGCCTCCCAGGCCTCCCAGTGCCCCGGGGCTGCCCCGAGTCCTGCCGTCGTCTCCAGGGAGCGTAGCAGGATGAGAGCAGGGCAGCGTCTGCGTCCCAGTGGGGAGGAAGTGTGGCTGTGGGGAGGATGTGTGGCTGTGGGGGGTTGGGCGCTGAGTGGGGAGGAAGTGTGGCTGTGGGGAGGTTGGGCACTGAGTGGGGAGGTTGGGCGCTGAGTGGGGAGGTTGGGCCCTGCAACGTGGGGTTCATGTGCTGACATCCCACTCACCTGCATTGTGATGTGGGTGGTGGGGAGCGGTTTAAAATCGCTGGGCCATGAAGTTACAATCGTTGACAGAATCACAACAGCGTTAAAAAAACAACACAATGTTTTTTGAAGCAAGTAAGTATGAGTCACTAACTAATGCCTTGGGGCTGCCATGTCTTGTTGAAAGATTAGTAGCTCTCTTTTATTGGTGTATTTAATTGTGACCAGGGGGCCTTTTAAGATAATTAAACAGAAGAATAAACAAACAAATCCATTAATTCCTCATCCTTCTGGCTGACAGTTGTATCCCAAACTACTTTCTTTTTTTTTAATCCATGCTATTTTTCCCCCAGAACAGTGTTTTGGTTCCGATGTTGATACTGTCCATGTCCCCAGTCCAAACAGTACCTGTATTTACCTGTGTGTCATATCCTGAAACACACACACCTGGGTCTATTAGGACCTGTATATCACATCCTAAAAGACATGCAATGCATCTCTACCGCACACTACAAGTGTCCGTGTCTCTCATCCAGAAACGCCTGCGCCTGTATCAACCTGTTTGCACTTCATGCAAAGTGGTTCTGTGTGTCTCAGTGGGTAGAGCACAGCGTTGGCAACGCTTAGGTTGTGGGTTCAATTCCCACTGGGACCACATATACCGAAAAATGTATGCATTCACTTCTGTAAGTCGCTTTGGATAAAAGCGTCTGCTAAATGGCATATATTATTAATTATTATTATTATTATTATTATTATTATAGGTAGATAACGGTTTAGTAGAGGCTAAACAGAGGCTTACATTTGTTGTTTTTGACATACTATGCATCTATACAGCTGCGTATTCACAGAGACAATCCAGGATAAGGGTACAACTGCAATGCCCCATCCTGGATTTGAACCTGCAGCCTATATATAATTTGCA
This sequence comes from Aldrovandia affinis, assembly GCA_029706075.1. Taxonomy (NCBI): domain Eukaryota; kingdom Metazoa; phylum Chordata; class Actinopteri; order Notacanthiformes; family Halosauridae; genus Aldrovandia; species Aldrovandia affinis. Next base: position 1,093,734 of record JAINUG010000193.1, on the reverse strand, counting down.
CAAACAGCTCCGTGCGCACCACCCTGTCCACTGCACGTGCAGTTCTGTGCGCTGTTTGTGCAAGCCCCTCCTCTCTGTGTGCAACACACCCTGTCCACAGACTCCACGTCCCTGGAGTGTACGGCTCTGTGCAGTTTGATTATGTTTCGCTGTGTTTGGCCTCTTGGCCAGGCCGTTATTGTCCTCACAATTAACCCCTGGTTAAAGATTGGTTCAATAAATTAAATACAGCATTAGCGACATTACCCATCATGCCTCCTGTCATCCCCTATTAGCATGTCAGCACGCCACATGGCTCTGATTGGGTGCTTTGTTGCCTCTGGAATGGGTGCTTTCGGCCGATTCACCTCCCTCCCTTCCCTGCTATTTTTTTTTTTTTTTTAAGATTTTGTTTCAGATTTTTCCCCATTATCTCCCAATTTAATAGCCAATTACTCTCCCCCCCCCGTATTGTGAGTTTGCTGCTGTAGCCCTGAGACCGGAAGTGACAAAGGCCGCCTCCTCCGAGCTGGAACCCAAGCCATCGACTGTAACTCCGGTACACACAGAGCCACTCCTATATGCAGCGATCTAATGACGGCTTCCCTTCCCCCTCCCTGGGGCGGACGGCCAATTGGCGCCCCCTAGTGGCACTCCCAGCCAGAGCCGACTCGCTCTGGCGCGGCCGGTGGAATGGAACCACACTAGACCGCCCAGGAGGCCCCACCTTCCATACTATAGCTATACACGCCTCTCCCCATCTGTATGTCTATCGGTTTGGCTTTCTTTCCATCCGTCAGTAAAAATATGCAGCTGTATAAATGGATTGTGTGTAAAAGAAATGTAAACTGTGTAAGTCGCTCTGGATAAGAGCGTCTGCAAAATACCTAAAATATAATGTAAATGTAAATGTAGGCGAGTCACAGGGAAGTGTCTTTGGCAGTGAAAGGTCAAAGGTCACATAGCACCTTCGAATGTTTGTGAGATCTGGCATCCACACACGACCACTTCATGCAAAGCCATACTGGTTCTTGGGCACTGGGCACTGGGCGGGGGTCGAGTTTGGGGATGTCTGACTTGGCCGTATCTACCATTGAGGACACCGAGGTCATGACCTCTGTATTTTTTCTGAGTCTGAGTTGTATTTATTTATTTATTTATTTATTTATTTAACATAATGATTCAGTGTAATACTGAATACAAGTGGTGAACTACTGCACATAAAATGTCTTCAGTTTAATTTCTCAAAGACTTTGTACAAAGCCAAGATTACTGCTTGCTCGTCTGATCGGTTCATGCAGCTTGTCAATTATGTCAATAGTCTGCCTATTCTTGCATTGACTCTGACTGGGTATTGCGAATAGTTTGTTAGCATATAATGCCTATAGTGGCTAATCTGTATACAATTTCTAAGCTGACTGTAGAATAGTAACGGTCAGATACTGAATGAGTGATAGATGGACTGAAGGGTGATGCATAAATGACTGAATGAAGGGAAACGCGCTTACTGAGGGCAGCAGAAGGCCACGCGCCCGGAGAAAGGACAAACACAATCGAATCAATAAAAGCGAAAGAGAAAAAAATAAAGTTGCGATCTGCTGCGTCAGGACTATTTGTATGCGGGAGAATCGCACATCAGGCCCGGACACACCGCTACCAGCCGGGCCCTGCTGCCTTGGACGTTTATAGATCTTTCCACTTTAAATATTAATACTCCCGTTCAGATGATTTCGGCCTTCGGGGGTCACTGCGCACTCGGAAAACGATCAGAAACCCAGAGACGAATGGGCGCCGCTTCCTTTTTCCCCACTACGTTTCGCAACGAGGTATTTTAGATTCGCACGGAACTGGGTGGAGACCATCAGCGGGCGTATATGGCACACTCCGAAACAGATATAGGCTAAGCCATTATATTAAACGCATAAATCATAAATTGTAGAATTTCTCAGCTTTTTTTTTTTATAGTGGAGCCAAAGACGCAGTAAGGCAATAAGAGAGTGATATTGGCGAACTTCCTCGCAAAAATAAATAAATAATTAAACCATCCATCTTTCCATCACCCTTTTGCATTCCCCAGACCACAGCACAGCTAAAAGACAGAAATGTTTTTGTTCACGAAGGCTGTTGAGCCAAAAATAGGGTAGGCACAGATTCCACCTTTAGGGGTGCATCTCGCAAGCCTCCTGCGCCAGACTCTAATGTTTCAAAGCAGCTCATGCGAGGATCGCTGTCAGCAACGAATTCATTTTTACCTTACATTTGCATCTAACGTGATTGTGTTTGCCTGTGAGCACTTCACATTAAGCCATTTCAGTTTTGAGTTGAAACGTATCTCTGTGTTATGATGAAAATGCCTCACCGTGTAATCTCTTTTTCATAATGAAATGGTTTCGTTTGAAATGCACAGGGGGTACATTTGTGCGACGGTATTAAGTAAAACACAATTAAAGTGAAAAGGAATCTGCTGCAGATGGATGATTTCATTCGACTTTTACAAAAAGGATCATAATAAAAAAATGAGGAGAAACAGGTTCAGTCTAAATTGAATTCATCAACCTTTCTTTTCCCTGCTTTCACACACAGCAGCTGTGAAGCTGGCACATAAAACTCACCTCAGCTTTCAGAATTCAGCAAAGAGTAGGACAAAAAAGTTTGACCAAATGTTGCTTTTAAGAACTAATACAATTAAAAAGTGTACTTGTCACTGAAAGAATACCTCCAGATCTACAGTCTGCTTCAGACTCATAAAGAAGTACAATGTAATTAGAGTAACTACCCATGTAACAAGGTACGCTTAGATGAACAGGACAGAAGAAAATTAGATCTATGCTGAACGTGATCTTATCATTCTCAGTCTTATTAGTAGTAACAGCAGTAGAACAGTAATAGTAGCAGTATTAGTAGTAGTAATCATAGTAGTCACACTAATAAATGATAATAATAATGACAAGGAATATAATTGTATGTCATAATCATTTCGGTTATTGTTATGATCATAACCTTTATTATTATGGTTATGATTCTATTATTTCTGTTTCTGATGGTAGCATGGTGGTCGGGATCCTCCCAGCTGCCAGCACGAACGTGGAGAGTCACGCCAGGGACACGCCAGGGACACGCCAGGGACACGCAGGGCCCTGACAGCAGGGACACGCCAGAGACACGCCAGGGACACGCCAGAGACACGCCAGGGACACGCCAGGGACACGACCAACACCAGAGACACGCCAGGGACACGCCAGGGACACGCCAGGGACACGCCAGGGACACGCCAGGGACACGCCAGGGACCAACACCAGGGACCGACACCAGGGACCAACACCAGGGACCAACACCAGGGACCAACACCAGGGACCAACACCAGGGACCAACACCAGGGACCAACACCAGGGACCAACACCAGGGACCAACACCAGGGACCAACACTCACTCTTTCCTTTGAGGTGAAACATGGCCGCCGCTTACGATACTGCCCCAAGGAAGAGAACACAAGCAGGAAACCCAGGGCCCATGATTCAGTGGAGTCACGACCCACGATGACCTCGCCTCTGCTGACTTATTGCCAGGTTTCATTGCCCTAGTTGTAACACAGCATTATTTTATTAGCTTTTGCAACTGCCAACTCTTTTTGCATTTTTTTCAAAAATTATAATAATTTAGCATTTGCTTAAAACCCATTTCATTTTGGTGTGTGAACACATCAAAGCAAAGTCAATTACCATTTTAAAACTTCCTCTGCAGAATTTAAATCCCTAGAATTTATTTCTCGACATTTCAGACAAAGTGCATCGCTTCAACATCCTGAAAACTCCCTAGAAGGGTCTAGAAGACACCCCCCCTCAAAAATGTGTTAATTAATCAGGTCAAAGAGAATGAGTGAGGACTGAGTGGGGGGGGTCATTTCCTCACCTGACGCTTTGGATTATTTTCTCTTGAGGAGTGATGTCATCGCGTGCCAGCTCGCACATGCACCAGGACTTCCCAGCATGCCTTGCGCGCGAGGATACATGAGGTCAGCGCAGCGTAGAACCCGGGAGACGATGGAGCGAAAAAAAGAGAGGGAGGAAGAAGGAAGAAATAGGTCGTCACAAACTCACCGTGAAGCACGTAAGAATGTCTCCAGCAAAGGGGTCGGTGAGTTCCGTCTTGAAGGAGGCGGATCATCGCCGGCCTCGGAGAGTAGCTTGCCCCGTAGAGACGGGCGGCGAGTTCGTGGAGGGGGGGGTTCATCTAAATAAAACGGAGGGCATAATTGGCTTCCAAATTGGGGAAAAGAAATACAGAAACAAATTCTTGAAAAAAATAATAAAATAAATGCACCTTTAAAGTAACTTTCCTTTTGATTGTTTGCATCCAGACATTTCTCAACCCCGTCTTCAGGAGACACTGGACTCTAGTCCTGCGGGGGCGAGCAGAGGTCAGTGACCGTTTCCTCCAGCAGAGGCAGCAGAGAGGTCTGTGGGCACAGCTGTAACGTGTGTGCCAAGAGCTCAAGTTTAACCAGTTTCGCTCGATGTGCAAAGCTCTCGCACCAGGACTTCATTCCACGGCGTGGTGATGCGGCTCCAGGGCACCAGAGCCAAGCTGCAGCCCCTCTGCCAGAACACAGACCCCATCAGAAAGAGCTTAGGCTCCCATTCGTTCACTCCTGACGACTACAACTCTATTGACTGTCTATACCGGTGCTTAAAGCAAGTAAACAGCTGGATGTGTCAAAACTTTACAACTCTACAACTCTATTGACTGTCTATACCGGTGCTTAAAGCAAGTAAACAGCTGGATGTCAAAACTTTCTCCAGCTAAACAAAGACAAAACCGAAATTATGGTGTTCGGGAGCAAAGAACCGAGAGAAAAATTGCTCTCCACCTTGACTCACTCGGTTTACGAACAACCACGCAGGCTAGAAACCTTGGTGTGCTTATCGACTCAGATCTTAACTTTGATAATCATATCAGTCGATAACCAAATCCGCCTTTTATCATCTGAAGAATATAGCAAGAGTCAGAGGCTTTATGTCTGAACAAGACCTGGAAACCCTCATTCATGCTTTCATCTCAAGTAGGGTTGATTATTGTAATGCACTTTTCACTGGCCTCTCAATAAGGTCCATGAAACGGCTCCAACTAATTCAAAACGCTGCTGCCAGGCTTCTTACAAGGACCAAAAGAAGTGCACACATCACTCCAATCCTTAGATCGTTACATTGGCTTCCAGTCCGCCATAGAATAGATTTTAAAGTGTTACTAACAGTTTACAAAGCACTGAACGGCTCCGGACCAAAATACATCTTGGAAATGCTTAGACAGTATGAACCAAACAGACCACTCAGATCTTTAGGATCGGGTCAGCTCATCGTGCCAAAGGTTAAAACAAAAAATGGTGAGGCAGCCTTTAGTTTCTACGCTACCCATAACTGGAACCAACTACCTTATGACCTTAGACATGCTCCTACAATTATGTCTTTTAAATCCGGACTGAAAACTTTGCTCTTTTCACGGGCCTTCGACTGTAATGATTAAACTGTACTGCATTTTACTATATTCTTATTAAGCCCAGTCCAAATCTTAAATCTACTGCACTTTTATCACTTTTATCACTCTACTGCACTTTTATCAGTTTTACTTGTCAGCGAAATCTTATTTCGTTTTTTAATTTTAATTTTAATTTTAATTTTATTGTGTTTTTAAACTGATTTCCTATATTTTAAACTGATTCTAATCATTTTTTTTTTGTCTCCATAAATTAACTCACTGTTGTTAAAGCACTTTGAATTGCATTAATTTGTACGAAACTGTGCTATATAAATAAACTTGATTGATTGATTGATTGATTCGTTCTGGAAAATGATCATTATCCTCTTACCTCTCTCTCTCTTTCAGCACTTGCGTGCCTCCCACTCGTTCTTTCTATTCTTTTTTTCCCCCTCAGTAAAACTGAGAAAGCCCTCGGGTGGTGTAACGGTCAAATCATTCGGCAAACATCTCTACATCGTGCGTCTCCTCCCTCCAGACTCAGCAGGCTTAATTCCCGGATTAAAACCGGATCAAGACTTCACTCACGGGGGGGCGGGGTCTGATACGGGGTGCGCTGCCTGTTCGAAACCCGTCTCTACCAGACCGGCACTGGTCATCAGCCCCGATCGGGGGCGGCGTTTGGCTGTCTGCCCCAGGGGGAGGGTGAGCCGGCTCGGGTCCGCCGTGAAGCACGTAAGGGAGTCTCCAGAACGTGGGTGGGGGTGAATTCCGTCTCGAAGGAAGTGGAGTTCGCTGAATTAGGAGAATTAGCTTGCCTCGTAGAGACGAGCGGTGAACTCGTCGTGTGGGGAGGGCAAATCTAAATAAATAGAGGGTGTATTGACCCTTCGCTAAACCACGCCCCCTTAGTTACTGTTGCTAAGTCCGTCAAGCTTTCGGAGCCAGCATGGCGTTCCCACTGTCACTAACTGCACTCCCTGGAGAAATATTGTCAAATCTTTGGAAAATAGAAAAAGCGATTTCAGATAGAAGCAGACAGAAGGGTCTACAATATGCATTTGAAGGTTATATTCAAGATATCACACTGACTCAGCAACAAAATGACGTAAAAAAAAAAAAGATAGAAGCGAAAGCCTACAGATCACAGAGTAAAAGTGAACCACCACCGCATCACCTGGCGATTGAGACAGAGGACAACGACATTAAGGAGCAACACTGTTCCTGTAAATCTGGGTAGGTCTCTATTCACTATTACAATCATTAAAAAGCAAAAGCAGTAGGCCTATATAACGTTACATTCAGTAGTAAGTTAGCTAGCATTAGCTAACTAATGTAGCATTAGTAGCCTAGTGTGCTGTAACGACATTACTCTGGTTAGCTCCACAGGTTTCTGTACCCATCTCATCGGTTTTTCCATACCCTGGACCTCTGTAAAGCAAAAAATATCAGCAGTGTGTATCACCGCCATAAACTGTCGGACCTCTGTCGGAACCTGTCAAATGCTGCGCTGTGATTGGCCAGTCTGCGTTTCGGGGCGTGGTTTAGCGAAGGGTCAAAAACTAAATTTGGAGAAAAACAGGAAACAAACAAAAAAAAACGGATCACTGAAACATTAAACTAACTCCTGAGGTCTCTGGGCTTTTTGCTTTTATATTTCCGGTCAGCAGTGACCAGCGATTTGCAGGCACGTTACTGCTTAGCGCTGAGCTCTTGAGCTTAAACGTTGAGCCACTACTTGTGATGTCTCATTTTAAAAGACAAAAAAACCGAACGGGCGTAATGTCTTACTTCCCAACACGAGACAGCGTTCCACCTGAAACACAATCAGCTCAGAAGGAGGCGTTTAGCCAAGCGACTGAAATCAATCCCTCCCTTTTAGAACGACTGGAGGCTGGAAGCGAAAGCGGAGAGTAGCTTTTCCTTCGGCTGTTAGCCGCGGCGCTCCCCCTTCCCCCGTTCACTCGCCGATTCACTGCAGTGTCATCCAGGCAACAGCCCTTTCTGTAGGTCACCAAAACATTATTTTCATTTCAAAATAATTTCTTTTCTTTTCTGGGAATGTAATTTCACATGGTTACGATTAAATATTATCTAGGGAATGGCAACGGCAAAAAGGGCAAAGCACAAACACTTATTTTAGTTAAAGCCACAAGTGTAATTCAGGGAAATTGAATTTCCTTTGAGGACGATTTGTTTTCAACGGTAGGGCTGCACAGGGGGAGCTGCTAGGTGGCTTGTTAACAGTTATCCTGTTAATGCACTGTTCTAGTGTGTGGATGAGCCCCACGGTCTGCATCCTGTTAAGGCACTGTTCTAGTGTGTGGATGAGCCCCACGGTCTGCATCCTGTTAAGGCACTGTTCTAGTGTGTGGATGAGCCCCATGGTCTGCATCCTGTTAAGACACTGTTCTAGTGTGTGGATGAGCCCCACGGTCTGCATCCTGTTAAGACACTGTTCTAGTGTATGGATGAGCCCCACGGTCTGCATCCTGTTAAGACACTGTTCTAGTGTGTGGATGAGCCCCACGGTCTGCATCCTGTTAAGACACTGTTCTAGTGTGTGGATGAGCCCCACGGTCTGCATCCTGTTAAGGCACTGTTCTAGTGTGTGGATGAGCCCCACGGTCTGCATCCTGTTAAGACACTGTTCTAGTGTGTGGATGAGCCCCATGGTCTGCATCCTGTTAAGACACTGTTCTAGTGTGAGGATGAGCCTCACGGTCTGCATCCTGTTAAGACCCTGTTCTAGTGTGTGGATGAGCCCCATTGGCATTATTGTGATGGCAAAGCAGAACTCCAAGCTTTCTGTACGCTATCCATCTTTCTTTCATTCTTCACACTCATCCATTTTTCATATATTCTACCATTGGACACTAATTTACAGTCCCAAGATGCTCTCTGCAGGCTGGACTCAGCTCTTGAAGAATAACGATTAACATGTGTGCAGGCGCTCACAACATACCCTTGCAAACACCGTAAAGCTTTTAATATAAGGGCATTTTTAAAATAATCAATAGAGTCCAGCAGGGAAAAGTGAGACTGCTGGGAGAGTGTGTCTCTTGGGGGGGCAAGGCATGATGGGAAATGGTGTCTTACAAGGGAAGTAAACGGTCATGGTTACATAGTAACCCTATTTTTGCAAGCGCATTTGCCGCTAAAGTGGTAAGTTTCAAAGACTGGTAACTGGTAACCTCTAACTCTAACTCTAACCCTGACCCTAACCCTAAAACAGCTGAGGGTAAAACAGGGTTGGACGCTTGGACGCTTTCGTCGTTACTATGGGGACTCAGTCAAACCTCGCGAGAGTCGGACAAAATGGGGAAAAATAGGGTTACTATCTAGCCACGATCGAAGTAACCCTGGGCCAAGGCTTGCTGGGAAATAAGTGGACCAGTTCATGCTGGGAGATGATGTTTTTACAGGGGGGCGGATGGGATGAGGATACAGACGCAATATGCTACACTTCCCTCTGATTGGAGGCGAGATGCTGGGGCTGGAATGTGGACGTTACAGTGGTCTTAAACAGGGCTCTCTGCCCCCAAGGAGAGAGGCTCCCAGCACTTTGGGTGGAGAGATACACAGTGTGTTAACAAGTCCATACAATTTCACATGCACCAAGGTTTGAGAAAAGTGTACCATTTCCCAAGACATGCAGTATGAGTGTGGTGATAGTGAGTTACAAGAGGGTATTTAGGTCAGTTTATGTGTGTGTATGTACACGCATGTGTGTATGTGTGTGAACATAAATGCATGTGTCTTTATTTGTGTGTGTGCATGTGTGTATGTATGTGTGTGAGTGTGTGTGAGTGTGTGTGCGCGTGCGTGAGAGATGTGTGTGTGAGTGTGTGTGTTTTGCTGGAGGGTCTTTGTGATGAAGAGCTCTCTCAGAGGGAACAGGTGTCCGTGCGGAGGGGGAACAGCCAGCTGCTGTTACTCGAACAGGAGATTTCTGATCAGAATAGTTTACATCATAATTTGATGAAAAGAGACAAAAAAAATCATTAGAACCTGTCCATGGCGCGCACACGCACACACACACACACACACCTCTCTCGCTCTCTCACACACACGCGCGCGCCAGGGATTATTCCCTCCATGCAAATTATCCAGAAAACGACCAATGGCATTAATCTGATCTGAACGGTAATTAGGAGCAATCAGCACAGGAGGCCTGTGAAAGCTGCAAAGCAACTGAAACACAACCCTCAAAATGTATGTGTGTGTGTGTGTGTGTGTGTGTGTGTGTGTGTGTGTGTGTGTGTGTGTGTGTGTGTGTGTGTGTGTGTGTGTTTGAAAGCGTATTGTTTTGGCTGAGGGTCACTCAAGTGAAAAAAAGAATAAAAATAGACCGAAAAATTGAGAGTGAAAATCTTGACCCACCCATGGACAGACACTCTGCCGTATGTTCTAAAGCAGAAGGGCGGGCGTGAGGTCCTCCAGCAGCATCACCGCGGTACGGCAGTACATCAGGAAGGGTAATGGGTTTTAAACGAGCACATATGCCGCGTGTATGTGCTCTAATTGCGCTTAGCGTGTGGAGCTCTAGAAAAAGGCACTTCATTATAACACAACAACAGGGCGAGGCGCCGCTTGGACTGAAACAGCAACAGACAACTTTCAAAAACATCGTCTGCCCTGCAAATCCAGCCACCATGACCTCTCACTGCTACCTGCTCTCTCACACCATCTCTCTTGCCATCTCTCACCATCTCCCTATCCCTCTCATCCTGCTCTCTCACACCATCTCTCTTTCCATCTCTCTCTTGCCATCTCTCTCTCTCTCTCTCTCCATCTCCCTATCCCTCTCACTCCTACCTGCTCGCTCACACCATTTATCTCCCTCTTTCTCTATATATCCTTCTCTCCATCCATCCCTCCCTCCCTCCCTTTCTCCCTTTCTCTCTTCCTCTCCCATAATCTCTCCCTCCCTCTCTCTTTCCATCTCTCTCCATCTCCCTCTCTCGCCATCTCTCTCTCTCTCTCCATCTCCCTATCCCTCACTCCTACCTGCTCGCTCACACCATCTCTTTCTCCCTCCCTCTCTCTCCATCCTTCTCTCCATCCTTCTCTCCATCCCTCCCTCTCTCTCCCTCTCTCTCCCTCTCTCTCCCTCTCTCTCTCTCCCTCTCTCTGAAGGAATCGATGGTCGCTGTAGCACACGGGATGGGGGTTGGGGTGTTAGTGAGGGGCAGGGGGGGTGTGTTTTGAAGGTCAGCCTTTGAAATTCGGCACCTGATTGACAGCTTCTCGCCTCAGGCAGATCTGCACGGGCTGAGAGAGGGAGGAAGGGAGGGAGGGAGAGAGGGAGGGAGGAAGGGAGCGATAGAAATCCATGTCTGATTAGTCCCGCGGTCTTCTACAATGAGACGCATTCTGATGGACAGACAGTGAGAGAGATGTTGAGCACATTTAGCAGACGCTCTTATCCAGAGCGACTTACAGTGAGTGCATTTAAAAATGGCGAGAACAATCACAGCTAGAGCAAGAGATCAGCACAGTAACGGGAGTAACAGACATCAGTGTAGACCGCTGCACACAGCATCTACAGACCAGGGAGGCTTTCACTTTCTCATCATTATACACAGCCTTGAGTTTGTTATTGTGTATTCAGTGGTAGTGGAGTCTGAAAAGGTGAGTCTCTTCTGGAAGATGGCGAGTGATTCCACGGCCCTGACCGAGTGCGGAAGGTCGTTCCACTAGCGAGGGGTCAGGACAGAGAAGAGGCGAGACCGCGAGGAGCGGCTGCCGGGCGCACGGAGGGATGGGACAGTGAGTTTGCCAGAGGAGGTGGAGCGGAGGGGTCTGGCTGGGGTGTAGGGAGTGATAGAGGAGGGGTCTGGCTGGGGTGTAGGGTGTGATAGAGGAGGGGTCTGGCTGGGGTGTAGGGTGTGATAGAGGAGGGGTCTGGCTGGGGTGTAGGGTGTGATAGGAGAGGGGTCTGGCTGGGGTGTAGGGTGTGATAGAGGAGGGGTCTGGCTGGGGTGTAGGGTGTGATAGAGGAGGGGTCTGGCTGGGGTGTAGGGTGTGATAGAGGAGGGGTCTGGCTGGGGTGTAGGGTGTGATAGAGGAGGGGTGTGGCTGGGGTGTAGGGTGTGATAGAGGAGGGGTCTGGCTGGGGTGTAGGGTGTGATAGAGGAGGGGGAGCGGAGGGGTCTGGCTAGGGTGTAGGGTGTGATGAGTGTTTGGAGGTGTCTAGTTCCTCTAGCCCAGGGGTCGGCAACCCATAACACTCAAAGAGCCATTTGGACCCGGTTTCCACGGAAAAGAAAACACTGGGAGCCGCAGGGTTTTCTGAGGAGGGTGCAACGGGGTAATTCTTGCGCCCCTGTGATTTTCTGTCAACTGGGGGGTGTACGCCCAAAAAAATGCGGGGTTTTGCGCCCGATTCAATTGGATACTTATTATTTATTTTCCCAAGCCACGTAGGGTTGCCGAGTGTTTGCTGTCTAGTTCCGCTTGATAAGCCAGCACCAGAGGAGCGGCAGCATTCTGGACCAGTTGAAGTGGCTCGATGGAGATCTTTTCTACGGCAGAATGGGGGACAAAGGTCACACAGGGCAGGAGAAAGACGTGTGCGTACAACATCGGACGACACTTCAGAGCAGCTTAGAAAAGTGTGCCGAAAGCGGCATGCCTACCCCTAAACTGGTCTTTGGTAGTCCATCACGTTGAAAGGAAAACGTAAGGTGTCACATTAAAGGCCCGCACCACGGCTGTGGAGGAGCACTGGTGTGTGTTTGTGAAGCTCGGCCAGACCGTGAGATTATTACGGGTCTCGCAATCCCCTCTGAAACACAACTTCCCCCGTTTCAGCACTTTGTGACAATAAAGAAATAAATATCCTACAAGAAGTGCATATTGATTGACTGACATTTGAATTTGGAATGGAGATGGATTGCACTGTAGTCATAGCCCTTAAAAACAAGGGTGCGCAGATTAAGTGAAATTGATACATAATATAATAATAATATAATATATGCCATTTAGCAGATGCTTTTATCCAAAGCGACTTGAAGTGCATACATTTTTCAGTACATGTGGTCCCAGTGGGAATCGAACCCACAACCTAAGCGTTGCCAACACCATGCTCTACCAACTGAGCCACACAGAACCACATATACACCACCTCTACCTACTGAGCCACACAGAACCACATATACACCACCTCTACCTACTGAGACACACAGAACCACATATACACCACCTCTACCTACTGAGACACACAGAACCACATATACACCACCTCTACCTACTGAGACACACAGAACCACATATACACCACCTCTACCTACTGAGACACACAGAACCACATATACACCACCTCTACCTACTGAGACACACAGAACCACATATACACCACCTCTACCTACTGAGACACACAGAACCACATATACACCACCTCTACCTACTGAGACACACAGAACCACATATACACCACCTCTACCTACTGAGACACACAGAACCACATAGCTATGTTCACAGAATATCCACGCTCAACGTCTTTCGATTATGAGAAGCTACAAAGATTCAAACGTTTCTTTGCCATTTTTTTTTTTTTTTTTTAGTTTATTTCGGATCAAAGTACAAATACATTACAGTAACAATAATAATAATATATAAAATAGTAATAGTAACATTTTAAATTGTACACATTTTATAAATCAAAACAAAATGATCCAAGGATAACCCAGTAAAGTAGCTAAAAGTTGAAAACTAAAAGCCTACTTATTTCCACTGGGGTCCTTTAAATATCAAAACTTCAAAATATCCTAATACACTTTATAAAAGAAAAAAAAATATATTCATAATAATACATAAATATACATATGGTATCTCAGGGAATGTGTTGCAATTACTCTCTAGCCATCATTTCGTTTTTCAGGTAAGTCTTGAGAGAATGTTTAAAGACATTCAGGGTGTTTATGCCTTGTACTGATGCAGGTAAAGTATTCCAAGAGTTGATAGCAGTATTAAGAAATGAGGTTTTTGTTTGGCTTCCTGCAATTGGTTTGTGAATTGAATATTGAGCAGATCTGGTGTTATAAAAGTGAACTTCACTTGTTCTTACAACACCTTCCCTGAGATAACCTGGGCTGAGGCCATTTAAAATGCGGTACATATGACACAATTTAAGTTGTTTCACCCTTAAATCAATCGGTAACCAACCAAGTTTATCAAGCTCAGTAGCGCCAATATGATACCTATTGTGGAGATTGAGCACACATCTGATGGTTTTGTTCTGAGCAGTTTGGAGTTTTTGTTTAAGATTTGCTTTTAGACCAGAGTACCACACACTGCAACCATAGTCATAATGACATAAGATTAGACTGGAGGCAAGTAATTTCAAAGAACTCGCATTAAGAAACTTCTTGTTCCTGTATAAAAATTTGACTCTAGAGTTAACTTTCCTAATAACAGATTTGCCTTTATCTTCAAAACTAAGTATACTATCAAATTCAAGTCCCAGATAACTAACAGATGTTTTGTTAATTATTACTTGGTTATTGCACATAACTTTCAGCTCTGGTTGCATCCGGAGTTTGTGCTTTGAGCCAAACAGGATAGCATTGGTTTTACCTATATGCAAGGATAGTCTGTTATCAATAAGCCAGTTATAAATATTTTCAAGTTCTTTGGTCAATTGAGCCTGGATAGTGATAACGCTATTACCGGAGACAACCAGAGCTGAATCATCAGCATAAAGGAGCAATTTACAATTAACAGAGGTGGCCATATCATTTATATAAGAAACAAAAGAAGTGGGCCCAGTATGGACCCCTGGGGCACCACATTTAACCTCACGCCAGGAGGAAAGAGTACCACCCACATCAACGGCTTGCCATCTATCCTTCAAGTAAGATTGAAACCAAGATATGGACGATTGTGTAAGCCCCAGAGCTTTCAATTTACCAATGTGGATAGAATGGTCCACGGTGTCAAACGCCTTTTCAAGATCTAAAACAACCATGCCAGTGAGTTTCCCTTTATCTGATTGTTGCTTAATGTAATCTGTTAAATGAATGAGACAAGAATCGGTTGAGTAAGATGGTCTAAAAGCCATGCTGCCCTCGCTGGTTAGACGGTGTTGTGTGCTGATGGAGATCTTTTGTGACTGTGACTCTGAAATGGCACGACATCGATACAGATCAAAGAGAGTAATTGGCAGTCAAAACCTCCATTCTCAAGTAGTATTAAATTGTGGCTGCACACCCAGAGTAACATGTATTTAAATAGGTATGGATCGCACTATTGTTAGCCCCATTTGAACCTATGAACATTGTAAAACAGAACAGTGCTGGGAGTCACTTTATATCACAAAAAAGCTAAAAGTTGAGTGTGTGTGTGTGTGTGTATGTGTGTGTGTGTGTGTGTGTGTGTGTGGGGGGGGGTATAGCTTTGTCTTAAAAAATATATATACAGTATATTACATTTGTTTCATTTTTTCTCCCAATTTAGTAGTAATTACACCCTCTACTTATTTAGATTTACCCTCCTCACACGAGTCCACCGCTCGTCTCTACGAGGCAAGCTAATTCTCCGAGGGCAGCGAACTCCACTTCCTTCGAGAGGGAATTCACCCCCACCCACGTTCTGGAGACTCCATTACGTGCTTCACGGCGGACCCGAGCCGGCTCCCTCCCCCTTCCCCCTGGGGCGGACAGCCAAACGCCGCCCCCGATCGGGGCTGATGACCAGGACCAATCTGGTAGAGACGGGTTTATAACCGTGTCCCTGACAGGCAGCGCACACCGTATCAGACCAGCCAAGATACATTAGACCGCTCCACCCAGTTAGACCGCTCCACCCAGTTAGCTTTGTCTTTAATGACAAAAACAGAAATAAGGTCTGAAGAGAAATGGTGCTCTGAAGAGACGTCCCCCCTCCACCTGACCCCCACCACCTCCACCCCCCACCCCACGGTCAACATCCTTCCCGCCTGGCTCTGTTTCTATAGCAACCTACGATTCCATTCCAATATAATGGGACAAAACAAACGGTCGATTATCTCAGCACACACTCAAGGCCTGCCCGGTGGCTCGCAGTCAGCAGAGCTGCTATTGAGCTCAGCGCACAAAGGAAAAGCACTTCAGAGAGGAGGCCAAGTGCAGAACTCGACGACAGAGTGCACATGTGCATATATAATCCAACGGGCATCTATTAATCATGTCGCAGCGCTCCCCAGCGCCCTCCTGTGGGGGCCCGTTAATTAAGGATGGAGACCGGGGGAGGCTTCGCGCCCGCCCGCCCTGCCCCGCCCCACACCCAGCGGGGCGCACGCTTCCTCTCCTCCTGTGGGGCGTCCGCCCAAATCGCGCCCTGCTGAATAATTCCCTCTCTACTGCCTGACCACACGTGGCTCCGTGGCCTCCTCCCTCACTCCCACAATGCACCGGGGCGTGCCCCTGATCACAGCGGCCCAGCCAGAGGAGGAGGGGCTCCTGTCCCTCGAGATAACGAATGTGAATTCCTTTTAATTAAAAACCATCCCAGAACCCCCAGAGATGAGCGCGTGTTTCCATCGTGACCTTCTGGAGCGAGACATCGCACCGCTCCCCCCTCCCGCCGACGCCCCCCACAGGCGAAGGGCAAACGTCTAACTGGCAAAGAGCTGCCCAAACTGGCAAAGAGGGGTGAGAAAGAGAGAGAGAGAGAGGGAGAGAGGGAGGGAGGAGAGGGAGAGAGGACAGAGAGAGAGAAGAGGAGAGAGAGAGGGAGGGAGAGAGAGAGAAAGAGCGAGAGAGACAGAGGAAGAGAGAGAGAGAGAGGGAGGGAGGGAGGGAGAGAGAGAGAGAGAGGGAGGAGACAGAGACAGAGACAGAAAGAGCGAGAGAGACAGAGAGACAGAGGAAGAGAGAGAGAGAGAGAGAGAGAGAGAGAGAGAGGGAGGGAGAGAGAGAGGAGGGAGAGAGGGAGAGAGAGAGGGAGAGAGAGAGAGGAGACTCAGAGAGAGAGACAGAGAGCAGAGACAGAGACAGAGAGAGAGAGAGAGAGGAGGGAGAGAGAGAGAGAGAGAGTGGTCTCACTTCAGCACAGGGTAAGGAGAAAACAGGATTTGAGTGATTTAGGTGGCACTCTCTTTACCTCATATCTCTGTAAATAGGGAGTGCATCTCTAGGTCTTTATTATGACTACCCCGGTGGATGGTGCGGGCGTATTTGTGCATGCGCTAGTGTGTCTTCTTCTGATTTTCCAATCATATCCTTTATGTCCAAAGTTTTAAATACTTTCACTCAAATGTTCATGTTGGAAAAACAAAGCATCGCTCTGAGGTGACAGGGGAGGTGACAGTAACGGGTGACCAGGCGTGTGGGTGCTCATCTATCGTAGCAGATGGTTACGGTACCTGTGGATGATTCAGTTACACACGGACACCTTCGAGGACACAGTCCAGAAGGAAGAGTCAGCCCCAACGCTCTTCTGAAACACTGAACTGCAGATGCTCCCATGATGCACTGCTTCCTCAGACGTGACTTTTAATCCTCTTGCTTTGTGGCAACGGTTCCCAAACGTGAGACCCGCACCACATATGCTGGCTTCCTTCCGCCCTCAATGATTTTTAACTTTTAATGATAATCGAAGGATGACTTACCTTCTTAAGGCCACATTATTGTCAGAAATGACTCGCTGTCCTCCCGTATGGTCTAGTAGTTTCAACGTCTGATGCTGGCCACGGCGACCGGGGTTCGATTCCACTGGCCGTGCCAGAGTCAGCTCTGGCCGGGAGTGCCACCGACAGTGGTGCTTGGCTGTCCGCCCCAGGGAGGGGGGGAGGGAAGCCGACAGGACGTTCGCTGCGCACAGGAGTGGCTCTGGGGTGCCGGACTTACGGCTGTCGGCTTGGCGAGTGCTGTCTCGGACGAGATGATACTTGCCTTCGTCGCTGCCGGTCACAGGGCTACGACAGCAAACTATGAGGGAGGGATTGACCTGAAATAGTGGGTGTAATGGGCTACTAAATTGGGAGAAAAACTGAATAAAATAAAAACAAAAATCGAATAAAAATAAAAGAAATAACTGTCTGATATGAAGATTAAATGTCAATGCCCCGCACTCGAATCCCAGAGCGCTCAATCAGCCAGCATTGACCTGGTTGATTAAAAGCTTTCATTTTATGCAATTCGCTACATGACAAATCATTCCTTTAGAAATTGGTTCCATTTTTTAATAGATTAAATTATAGTGGCAGGTGAAATCAGCAAGGGGCCCAATTTCTGAAAGCATGGACACCTGGTCACCAAAACCTTTACGATTTCTGGAAAAATACGAGTTTGTTTCCAACCATATCCCTGACAGGCAGCGCACACTCATATCGGACCAGCCAAGATACAGTGAGTTAGACCGCTGCGCTGTTCACTGCCCCCGCAGGCCTCTGGACTAACTCAAACTCTGTTGCATTTGGGGTTGTTTAAAACAATGACATGGATACCTCAGTTGTTCATTTTTGCTGTAGTTTTTGTTTGGCTATTTTTACAGCTAATATTGATAGAACTTGTATTTGGTCTTTGCTTTCAGAATGGACATGACCTTTTCTGTGAATGCGAGTGTGGTTTTTTCCCCTTCAGAATGTATAATTAATCAGATTCCCAATAACTCAAATAAAATACATTTTCAAGGCACTGGACAGATCAATTCAGACAGACACCGAGGGACCTTGAAGACACACAGCCGCTGTTTATTTCCATTAAGACTCCAGCCTGTTAATACAGTCAAAATGAGAGACGAAGATTGCGTGTCTGCAACAGGGTTACGCTCTTAAAAATATATTTCACTCACCAAAAGGAGACTACATTAAACATGACAAAGGGAAAGCATACAGAAAATACAAAGAAATAATAAACCTAAAATCCAAACGCAGAACACACCATTCTAACTATCGTTTCTCAAGGACTTTGCAGCATAAATGTCGCATAAATGGAGCAAGCTCAGGCTTCCCGACACCATTTTGAAAGCCTCTGTTATAGTGTCATGTCTCCCTTCTTATGCTAAACACTGCAGTGGCACTGGAGGGAGGGAGGGAGGGAGGGGTTTCAAAACTGGACAACTTCTCTCGAGCCCCCCTCCCCTACGAATCACGTCCCTCGATGTAACAGGCACAACACTGGGTTTGAGATGGACGTGTTCCAGGAGAGGAGGGGGTGGGCGGCGGGGCTGCCCCAATAACCTCAAAGTCAATATTATTTCATCTTCCCCCCCTCCCCCCTCCTCTCCTCCTCCTCTCTTTCACCTTTTCAAGGAAAGGAAGGGAATGAAAGAGCACTGAATTGTGGTGGAAA
Source organism: Aldrovandia affinis (assembly GCA_029706075.1). Lineage (NCBI taxonomy): Eukaryota > Metazoa > Chordata > Actinopteri > Notacanthiformes > Halosauridae > Aldrovandia > Aldrovandia affinis. Next base: position 1,075,006 of record JAINUG010000193.1, on the reverse strand, counting down.
GTGGAGGAAGGAGGGAGACAGAGTGGAAGAGGGCGTGGAAACATGAGCAGAGTGCAGCGTGACCTTTACCTGTGTCAGGTAGCAGAGGAAGATGACAAAATATTAAACAAAAGGAAGGAAGGAACAGGGCAAACGGAGGAGGAATGACACGATGGCTTGGCCTTCGGGCAGAATGCCATGCGGGGCTGGATTCTGGGCCGTGTTATAGAACCCGCTGAACAGCAGTTTAAAACACAGGCTACACCCTCACCCCCAGCCCCACCCCCCTTATCAACTGAAGATCTGCAGATTACATATCCAAAGCATAAGTAATGATTCCTATACTGTCAATGACAAAAAAATACTGAGAAATAGGAAATCTATAAAACACTGCGTTGGATGAAATATCAAATTACCTTCCTAGCAAATTAATGGCAACTGTAAATTGTCAAATGTCTGGTTTAGGACTCACCTCCCAGTTTTGAGTAGGTGAGAGGAGTCACTGCACACCAGTACATTTTAAATAACGCAAAGACAAGTTGCTCTTCAAAATTAGAATCCAAAACCTTTCCACAAGAGTAAAGTTCCTCAATCCCACATCTGCACAGTGGCTTTGGGATCAAGGTCGAATGACCCAACTGGTTTTTATTTTTGTCCTCCAAAATGTTGGTTTGAGTAAACGCATGGAGAAATACTGCGCTCGCAAACACACCGTTCTCACGGGATGTCAACTCAACTGCCAGACACACAGCGCGACCGTCTGGACAGACGCTTAAACCATCGACGAAATAAACAAACAAAAACAACTGTAGTCATCTCATAGGAAGTGAGTCACAACTCACAGAGAGAGGGAGAGAGAGAGGGGGAGAAAGGGAGGAGAGAGAGAGGGGGGAGGGAGAGAGAGAGAGAGAGAGGCAGAGAGAGGGGAGAGAGAGAGGGGAGGGAGAGAGAGAGAGAGAGAGGCAGAGAGAGGGAGAGAGAGGGAGAGAGAGAGAGAGAGGGAGGGAGAGAGAGAGAGAGGGGGAGAGAGAGAGAGAGGAGAGGGAGAGAGAGAGAGGGAGGGAGGGAGAGAGAGAGAGGGGGAGAGAGGGAGAGAGAGGGAGGGGAGAGAGAGGGAGAGAGAGAGAGAGAGAGAGAGAGAGGGAGAGAGAGAGGGAGAGAGAGAGAGGAGGAGAGAGAGAAGGGAGATGGAGAAAGGGAGAGAAAGTGAGAGAGAGAAAGAGAGGGAGAGAGAAAGTGAGAGAGAGAGAGGAGAGAGAGAGGGATCAGAAGAACATGTTCTGGAACAGGTTCCGGCCCATCTCGATGTAGGCGTCTTTCTCCTGCTGGCTCATCTGCTCCAGGAGCTCCGGCCGCTGGCTCACCTCGTGGTAGGAGAACGCCCTCCCGCCCACCAGCACCACGGACTCATCCTCCTCCCCCACCTCCTCGAACTCTTCGTCCTCCTCGTCGTCCTGGCCGCCGCGGGCGCGCGGGGGGGCGCGGTGTGGGCGGGGGCGCGCGGGGGAGACTCGTCGTCCGATTCGCTGGTGTCGCTGTCCGAGTCGCTGCCGTTGGCCGCGGCGGTGGAGAGGTGTGGCCCCGGCCCGGCCCCGCCCCCAGCCACGGCCCCGGCCGCCGCGCCTCTTCTCGTGGATCAGCAGGGCGCGCATCACCTCCTCGTTCTCGTTGGGCAGCGCGTCGCGCCCGGCCTCGCCCTCCCGATGCCCGCTGGCATCCTCTCCGGCTGCAGCGCCAAAAACAACACCGTGATGACATCACACTGCCTGGCCCAAAACCAAGTCACCACCTGGATTTAACTCAGCAGATAGGTAAGAGCCTTCCACTGGATAATTACTGCAGTGATTCATATGTTTTAGCTGGCAACAAGTTATTTAACCCTAACTGATGCAGTGAGTAGCTTCTCATTTCTTAAACAACCATGTCGGAAGACATATCCTGTGGTCGTGGAAAATATGTTAATCTGTTTCAGAAGGGTCAAATTATTGGCCTGCATCAAGCAAAGAAAACAACTAAGGAGATTGCTGAAACTACTCAAATTGGGTTAAGAACTGTCCAACGATTATTAAAACCTGGAAGGATAGTGGTGAACCATCATCTTCGAGGAAGAAATGTGGTCGGAAAAAAATCTTTACGGTCTTCTTTTTCTAAAGAATTTGTTTCAGATTTTATCAGATTTTTCTCCCAATTTAGTAGCCAATTACTCCCTCTCTTTCATGTCAACCCCCCATCGTATTGTGAGTTCGCTGCCGTAGTCCTGAGACCAGCAGTGACAAAGGCGATGTACCAATGCACTCGCCAAGCAGTCGACTGTAACTCCGGTAATCCAGAGCCACACCTATACACAGCGAGCTCATATCGGCTTCCCTACCCCCGCCTCCCTGGGGCGGACACCCAATTGCCGCCCCTAGTGGCACTCCTGGCCAGAGCCGATACTGGCACGGCCGGTGGAATGGAACCCCGGTCACAGTGGCCAGCGTCAAACGTTGTAACCGCTAGAGTGCCCGGGAGGTCCTAACTTTACTGT